>VZSC01004436.1:445566-538466 GCA_013398225.1 Steatornis caripensis
GGCCAGGAAGGCCAATGGCATCCTGGGGTGCATTAAGAAGAGTGTGGCCAGCAGGTCGAGGGAGGTGATCCTCCCCCTGTACTCTGCCCTGGTGAGGCCGCATCTGGAGTACTGTGTCCAGTTCTGGGCTCCCCAGTTCAAGAGAGACAGGGAACTACTGGAGAAAGTCCAGCGGAGGGCCACAAAGTTCATTAGGGGAGTGGAGCATCTCTCGTATGAGGAAAGGCTGAGAGAGCTGGGTCTGTTCAGCCTGGAAAAGAGAAGGCTGAGAGGAGATCTGATCAATGCTTCTAAATATCTAAAGGGCGGGTGTCAACAGGATGGGGCCACACTCCTTTCAGTGGAGCCCAGAGACAGGACAAGGGGCAATGGACACAAACTGGAACACATGAAGTTCCACCTGAACATGAGGAGGAACTTCTTTACTCTGAGTGTAACAGAGCACTGAACAGGCTGCCCAGGGAGGTTGTGGAGTCTGCTTCTCTGGAGATATTCAAAACCTGCCTGGACGCATTCCTGTGCAACCTGCTCTAGGCTAACCTGCTTTAGCAGGGGGGTTGGACTAGATGATCTCTAGAGGTCCCTTCCAACCCCTACCATTCTATGATTCTATGCAAAAAAATGCCTAGGAAAACAAAACTCTTTGATCTTAATATGTTTCATGCAGAAATCCATTCCGAAAGAGGAGTCAAGAGTTCATAGCAAATTCTTACTCATTTAGCCTGGCAATTTGACCAGCAGACGCTGAATTCAGCTCAGCCCAGGACCAGATGGTATTTATCCAGAACTTCTAAAGGAAATAGTAAAATTATTAAACATGATGTGCAATCTCTTGCTTAGAACTATGTTGTTGCCAGAGAAAAAAACAACTGTGCAAATGTGATGCCGATGTTTAAAAAGGGCTCCAGGGGAACTAAACCCTTGGAATTATGAGCTAGTCTGTAAGGCTGGTACTCACAGAAGGAAAACTGGTGAGTATGGTAATAACAGATAAAAATCTCTGGACACATGATCTGCACAGGTTTTGTAGGAGAAAGCCACACCTTGCAGATTTAGACATCTGAGCTTGTGAGCAAAATGATCCAATTTGTTTTAAACTGTAACTACACAGTTGTTGGAATTTGCACAGATAGCATTCCCTCACTCATTCTGCTTTTGGTTGAAATTAGTATCCTCTGGAGTGAATCCTGGCTCAATACTTATCCCTCAACCCTTCGTGTCTGTGCTCTCCGCTCTGCCTCCCTCCACTGTGCTCTCCGCTCATTTGCTGTCTGCACAGTACGTGACTAAGCCGAGAGGCTCCACAAAGCAGGCTGCAGCCAAGGCAGGTTGGTTTGGTTTGCATTTCTGCCGACTACATGAAGCCTCCGGCCATGGCTGCTGGCCTCATTGGCTTCAGCCCTCTTGCTGAAGCATGCCTTGGCACTGTAGCGGGCCCATCCCTTGGGATGGGGCTAGATGACAGGGTCCTGCCTCCTGGTCCTTCACACCTTCCCATGTACAGTTGAGACAGATGTGAAAGACACGCAGTGGCCTGATGATAGTGTTTGTTCTACTGTCCTGCAGCCCTGGCCGGTCTCTCACCCCCTCGAGAGCAAGGGGGTTAGTAGGACCATGCAGCAGTACGTACCACTGATGACCAGCTGCATCCAGGACTTCCAGAAGTGAAGAACATTACGCCAAGTCCTCCACAAAGAGCCTACTGCTCTCTGACAGTTCAGCCTTTTCCACACAGCATGGTCATGGCAGGCTTTTTTATGCACAGCCTGGGTCTGCCACTGCCACCACCAGTGGACTTGCATTGGGAAGACACGAATGGCAAGGCATGAAGCCATCTCCTCACATGTATATTCAGGACAATAAGCCTGACAAAAGTCATCTGAATTTACACATCCAGAAAATGAGCTGCAATGCAAACATAGTTCTGGGCTAACTTTGCGAAAGTAGAATGGGAAGGTCTGATTTCCTTCTCAGGAAAAAAAAAAAGTCAAAAAGGCACTCTCTCCTTAGGCTGGCAATCAGAGGCAATTACTTGGAAGCCAAGTTTCTGGCATCCATGAGCATCATGTGGACACAAAGCCAGTGAGCCATGAGTAACTGGTGACTCAGTGGTGGCCATGCTGTCATCTTAACATGCTGAGTTTTTCGATGACTTGCATGCATGCTTCAGGCTTCATGTTTTGTTTCTTTAACTTAAAACATTATTCACCCATGCTATGGACATAACCCACATCACTGAGATGCTGTATCACTTCTTGGTTTGTTTATTCATTGCTTCTCTAGGAGTAGCTTCCCAAGGCCTGAGATGATTCAACACATGGCAATCAATGATCACAAACAGTCCTAGAAATCTTACTGGGGCTGAGGTAGCGAAGCTGCATGGATCTGCATGCCAGAAAGAACTAGGAGAATGATGCAAGCAGGAGTCCAGGAGCAATGTAAAATCATGGACAAGTAGGAGACCATTGGTCTGGAGTGAAACAGGGAACATCACGATTAAAAGACTGGAAATAAAAAGTAGGAATGAAAAGTAAGAGTTAAAGGCAATTATGAATGGAGCCCCACAGGAAGCTTTGCTACAGCTGCTCATCGCTTTCATAAATGCTCCAGAAAATGGGAAGAGGGGTGAGGTAAAAAGTTTTCTACTGATGCCAAGTCATTCAAGGAGAGCCGAAGCAAAAACTGACTTTGAAGAATTGCAGAAAGCTCTTTCTGATAAAGTTGGAGAATAAAAATCACTGCAAAGTAGAAAACAATTGTAATTTTTCATGAACAGTGTAGGGCTCTAAATTAGATATTACTATGCAGAAACTTATGGTAGGTTCCTCTACGAAAACATCAGTTCAATTCTCAGTATTCATAAAAAAGGCAAATAGGATTACAGGAATTATTAGGAAAGGAACAGAGGAAGAAACATCACAAAAATTCAATATACTGTTATTTAAAACCTTGATTCATCTTTATGTGTTAGCATCTGTGAAAGACTGTAGAATAGCCAGAAAAGATTTTAGATCCAGGCCACGATGCTCATGGATGCCCTTGTTTACAAGGAATGAATAACCAACCTGATGTTCTTCAGATATGACAAAATCACGGCAAGTACAGAGAAGTCGACTTCAGAATGATAATTCACTCTCTGGCATGATACGGGATACAGTACAATAACCCCAGTGCAATCTCTTTGATTGCAATGATCCCCTTAGTCTTGTCTTCCCTTCTGATCCCTAGCCATGTCTCCCCCAGACTTCCATTCACTCTGTTTCTTCTATTCTTTTTAACCAGATCCTAGAGACTTCGGGGAAGACTCTATGCAATCCAGTTTAGCAAGTCTGGAAGCCCAGCAGATGATAAGTAAGTGCACAGTCTCAGTCTGCATCTGACAATATAAATGAAAATTAACCTCTCCCTTTAGTATAAGCTAAAGTATAGTTATGTATATACATATATATATATATATATATAAACTATGTGTATAGTTTAGTATAGCTATAGTATAGTTGCTTCTTCATCGTACAGGAATAACCAAGCTATAACTCGTCAGAACAACAGCAATTAACCTCTCACCCCAAAAGTGCAATGGTATAACCAGTATAAAAACTGTAAATGAAAAATGAATTCAGAGAGAATCCAGTCCCAAGTAGCAACACATCTGTGGTAAAAACTAATAGAGGAAATACTGCTAATATCAGCCATTCAACACAACTGAAACTAATTTCTCTAATGCAGATCTAATAGAAGGTGCCAGGGATCCAGAAAGATCTCGTCCTCATTAAGAATAAGACAAGAACAACAATTTGACATCTTGCTTACAGAAGACTCGAACTCAATTACAGCCTATTTAATTCAGTAAAGGAATTGCTAAACACAATTACCGAGCCTGTGCTTTGCAGCAGGTCAGACCATTATAATAATTATAAATAATTATAATAGCTTCTTTTGATACAGAAAGTTATCTTAAAGCTCAAAATCGTTCAGATTGAATGCTACTTTATGACAGAACAAAATGTTCTAAAACTTAAAGACTTCATTGCAGTGAGTTGCATACGGATACAGAAAGCAGGATCAGTATCTCAAGTGTAAAGAACACTTTAGAAAGGCAGACATAGGCAACAAAATTTGGTCTGAGTTGGTTTGTTGCTGATTTTTTCTTCTATAGAAAGTAATTGTCAAAGAAAAGAGAAGTTGTTATCCAGAAGTTTTGGCAGCTTAGACTAGTCTGCATCTTTTTGTTGTCTATGAAGAAGAGCAAAAAAGCAACCTAAGTAGGTTCAGCAGTCCTTTCCAAAAAGCATCCCTTGCTTTCCTTATGCATTACCACTACTAAATCAACACCTTTCATGGCTGCTGTTTCAGCTGTTTGGGATAACAATTTGAAATTGCCAGAGAAAATATTCAGGAAATACTGGAATAATTAAAAATAAATTCAAAACTAAACCAACAAAAAATTTTCTATGTTTAATTAAATGGGCAACATTTTTCATTTAATAGAGGGGTTGATTAGTAAAACCTGTTGATTTAATCACAGAAAACATATTAAAAATAATAAAGGTGAATTAGGCAGCTAAGAGAAAATTGGGGTTTCAGAGACATTGGTACCTAATGTTCAGACTTAATGCTTAATCAATGCAAAAATGGAAACATATTTCACTTTTATTTCTTCAGTATTATTTTCTCCCATTTTGAGATTCACAAAGTGGAAAAATAAACCGGAACGTGTCATTCTGGAACAATTTCCTACCAGTATGTTATACCTGTGAAGCTGGAATTGAGTCCTGCTGGACAAAATGTTTTTTTTCAGCTGAGGTAGTAACACATTGTATACACCGATTGCCAGCTCGAGTTGTTTTAGCTCCGATTTTTAAAAACTGCAATAATCTGTAAAAGAAATGGAAAAAAAAAAAGTACCCTGGTAAAGAAAACATGGTTTAGAAATTAGAACTTTAGATGTAACTTTCCAATCTACTCTCCTACGTACCCAGTCCAGTTAATGGCACTATAGAGCAAGGCTGGTGAGACTGGAAAAGAAATCCAGGCCTTCCAGTCTGTGTATATCAACTTTAAGGGCTCCGAACCTGTTATTAGGAACCTGCTATTTCTCTGCCTATTTAACTAGATGACATTTTAAATGTGAAATTTGTTTTGCATTGCGCTATAGCAGGGATTCATTTATAATATTAATTTATATTTTTGGCCATAAACAAGCTGTATACTGGAAGTTAAAAGCCCATGACTTTGTGAAAACACCAGAGAGGATGATGTTTATGCATTCAAAAAACAGAACTCAGAAGAAAGGGTTTGTTGTAAACAATCAAGACTGTTGTGTTTTACAGTAACGCGTAACTAACGTGCCGCAGTTTATCAGTTCATCAAGTTTGCGTTCAAGTCATACACAAGTCCTTGCGCTGAGAAAATATGTAGACTTCTGCTTATGTTAACTAGCAATCCTAATATCGTACTTTCATAAGGTTTGGTTCAAGAAGGTTGAAATTAGGGAGTCTTTCTATTCACTTACTGGTGTTCGGATCAGGCACGTACACTGCTTTCCTATGAAGTTAGTACTTCACCAAATGAGATAAATGCAACAGCGGCTGTTTTCCTCAGCATACCCAGTCTTCAGTCTGCTCTGAAAAGTGTGAAGATAAGAATCATTTGCATGTAAGGCATGCAAAATCTTCGCTGTGTTTTTCTCTTCTCTGCCCTTTATTCAGCTACTTTTACCATTTTATATGTTGCTGGTTGAGAGACGGATTTATCACTCTCATCGCTCACTGGCTGTGATTTATTTGCTGTGGCAATACAGACTCCCTCTGAGAAATATTGAGAGATGTGAGTAGAAGCAATCTTGCAAGGGGTTAATGCTGTAATCTTTTTCTAGCCTGTTTATAATCCCAACAGTAGGCCAGTAACAGAAGAGGGTGGATCTAAAAAAGTACCGGAGGGGATGTGTGTGTGTGTGTGTGTGTGTGTGGATGTGCATGCATACGTGTGAACGTGTATGTGCACACATGCTTTGCTTTTCTAAACTGCCTCGTGTGCCACTGGAATAAATCTTGTTCAGCCTGATCAGGACTCTGTGTGCTGGGTGTTCCTGACGGAGAGTTAGAAGAGCTTCCTTGCACAACTGCCTCTGTCGTATTTCTCCTGAAGATTTCATTCAGAAATGTATTTGTTTACCGAAGGAATGGGCAGATAGTTACAAAGCCACCCTCTTCTTCATCAAAGCTAACCCGTGGATACTGAAGAATGGAAATAGCTGATGATAGCTTCCTCGGGAACGGTACCAATATTACTGCTTTCCTGTGCGATATCGTCTTGGAAAATGACACTTTTTTCTGTGTGGATGATCCACCCTACCGTTCTAAAGGTACGTACAGAAAAACAGTTCTTTTCAGGCAGCTTCAGTTCTAGCTGGAAGTAGAGGTACTATGGAAAGAAGCAGCTACACAAGGCTTTTTCTGTGAGGGAGTGCAAAATCAACTGCTTGCTGATAAGTTAGGGGGAGAAACAGGCAGGAAAGAGTTTAGTATGTGCTGATTTTTCAAGTTAAAATTTCAACAACTAGAACAAAACATGGATATAACTTGAAAAACTAAAACAGTAGCACTACTGGGCACAAAATGCAAACAGCTCTGCTAAGGACTTGGAGAAACATGATTTTTGCTCTTTGAGCAATTCAGTAACAATGGAGTTATCTGATCTGATACTGTGTATGAAGATGATTAAATATGAAATTATAGCCCTCTGAGTCTGAAAAAAAATAATCCACATATTAAAATATTTTTGACTTCTGCATAAAGGAGGAACTCCCTTGGTGACTGAGTGGTGCACACTAAGTGCTGCGAGCAGAACGCGCTTTTAAGAAGTCGTATTTGGCTCTCCAAATGAACATTGCATTGGGTGTGTTGTATTTCACTGTTACGCAATTCAGGTAGATCAGAATAAGTTCAAGAATTTCAGAACTTCCACTGACTTTATATTGGTGTAAAGACATAAACCTTAGTAAAACTGAATACAGAAAGGCTTTTGAAAGGCTTTACCTTTTGGTGAAAGGATGCTAGTCTGTGATCTGTATATTGCATGACTGACTTTTTTCCTTGTGACAATTTTCAGATTTGCATCAGATAATTCGGATTCTGCTTTATTGTTTGATATTTCTGCTCAGTGTTTTGGGGAACATTCTGGTAATTACAGTGCTGATAAGAAACAAGCGGATGAGAACAGTCACCAACACGTTTCTGCTGTCACTAGCAGTCAGCGACCTGATGCTGTGCCTTTTCTGCATGCCGTTCACCCTCATTCCCAACCTGCTGAAAGATTTTATTTTTGGTAGCGCTGTTTGCAAAACTGCCACTTATTTCATGGGTAAGTCTTGGAAGTTTATATTTATTTTGAAGATTGACTAATGAGACAGGCGAGAAGGTCGTTCAAGACCGGTAAAAAGCTGATTGTTTTTGTCTGCCATTAAACAGGTACCGAAATCACAAAGAAACAACTTTGTAGTGCAAATTTTGGGATTCTCGTTTCCTCACTAGGATCCAGCAAAACACGGAGGCACCGCTTCATGTTAACTACGCACAGAGGTGTCTTGCTGGATCGGGTTAAGTGAGAAGTATATTGCATGATTAATTTAAGCTTTAACGAGGAACCCAGCACATGCGCTTGCTTGCCCATCGCTGACAGAGTTATTACAAGCATTCTGATCACCCATCAGAAACCTGAGGGTTGTACAATCCTCACAAAGGGCAGACTTTGCCCACAGATTTTTGGTAGCAGTGATATATGAAAAAAAAATAGGCCAAAGTAGGTGTCATTTGCGGAGCTGGAAGTTAGAGTGAGCGCTTTTTGAGACGCAGACCAGGTGTGATCGGATCTCAGCAGAAGACCACAAAACACAGATACGGGTTTTACAGGCTGACTTTAAGAAGAACCACTTGTATATGCCGTGCAGTACCCACTCTGGTTGTGGAGCCAGGAGCCAGGAATTTCAGAATGCCTGGATTATGTATGTGTAAACAATTTTGTCTCGCTTCCAATACTTCTTGTGTGTTTGCTTGTTTCTTAAAAAGGAGAACATTATGTAAAGTTTTTGCTACCTTGGGAGACCCTCGGTTAATTACAGAGACCTTAGGTCCCCTTTCAACCCGTGCCCTTGGGAACTTTGATGTAATGTGAAAGTACACACCTAAAGTGTGCGAATGGGAAATCAACATCTTTTTGTAGATAAAACCAATAAAACTAAAAGCCATGTTTAAACAATTATAATGAATTGCTGCCATACATACCGTAAAAAATGACTGAAGCATTGTCATCTTTGTCTTATTTCACACCGTGTAAACTAACTCATAAAACCCTCCAGTGAAATATTTCTGAACATGAATTTTTTCATTATGAAGGTGTTTTATTTTAAGAGTCAGAATGTGAATATTTCCCGTTAGCAGTTCAGGTTAACAGAGACTTCAGCTGACAGACGCTGACATCCATTGTATCACCAGTGCCCTTAATCTTTCATCTTAAAAGGTAGGAAGTCTGATTTTAAATTACAAATAATTTGTGCAAAGCAAACCGTAAAGATATTGNTCCCATTAGCAGTTCAGGTTAACAGAGACTTCAGCTGACAGACGCTGACATCCATTGTATCACCAGTGCCCTTAATCTTTCATCTTAAAAGGTAGGAAGTCTGATTTTAAATTACAAATAATTTGTGCAAAGCAAACCGTAAAGATATTGGCATTTTATGTTTTGACCCATATTAGAACATTCACAAAGATCGTTTAATGAAAGCTCATTCAATGAAAGAAAAATTTGTGATAAAGTTAAGAAGAAATATTTATAAACTGGCATTGATAAACTGGGGCACCTCAGTGACAGAAATACAGACCACTGCGTTATATTTTGTAATACACACACAGGAGGAATTAAAGGCCCTGGAAGGACAAGGATTCTGCTTCATGACTTCATTTCTCCTGCTTTGTAACTCTATTAGCATCTAATTAAAAAAGTGATAACACGTTCAATTCTCTTGAATGAGAAAATGAGATCACCAGCCAAGCAGTTCTCTTAAAAAAATTAAAACAATAGAAGAGAGACTTCCGTGTTAAAAGAGTAATTAACAGCATAATCCCACTGATTTCAAATGCTTATTTGAATTTCAGTGCAATTACTTGAGTGTATAAACCACAGCAACAAAGAGAAGAATTAGGAGGAAAAATGGTGTGTTCTTTCCCTGTTGTCAGAATTTCACAGTTTGACAGAATGAAACTTTTCTCTTGGACTTCCAGCATTAGAGAAGCGTACAGCTGGAACATCAGTCTGGAGACTGAGACTCGTTGCTCACGCACTCTTCTCTGAGTTAATCAGTATGATATTTAAAAATATTTTAGCTTATAAATAGTTTGCGGTATTTTTAATTTTCTGTATGCATACAGAAAGTTAGCAGAACTATTTGAAAATAACACGAACCTTTAAACCAAGAGAATAACCTTTTTCTTTCTTTTATATATACAGGTGTCTCTGTAAGTGTATCTACATTCAACCTGGTTGCCATATCTTTGGAGAGATACAGTGCCATTTGCAAACCTCTGCAGTCGAGGGTCTGGCAGACAAAATCTCATGCCTTGAAAGTGATTGCTGCTACCTGGTGTGTTTCCTTTACTATCATGTCACCATACCCAATTTACAGCAAACTGGTACCTTTTACCAAGTATAACAACACCACAGCAAATATGTGTCGGCTCCTTTGGCCAAGTGATGTCATTCAGCAGTCTTGGTAAGACATAACTGACTGTTAGCAAATGCATAATTATCTGGTGGAAAACAGGATTTCATGGTAGCATTAAGCCTATTGAAAATCAAGTATTAACCTTCAGCAAACATTTACACTTCTATCATGCTTATGTAAGAAGTGAAAAAAAGAAAATTCTATTTTTAAGCTGCTTACATTTTGACACTTGTATGGCTTTTCCCTTGTCATAGCAATAATACCCCACACGGCAATGGTTCTCACACTATAGTCTGCTAAGCCCCTACTGTCCCTGTAAAAAAAGCATCTGTCACTCTTCAGCTAGGAATACTGCTTTCACTCATTTATACGTAAATATTTTCAGACAAATCCTCGATTAATCTTTGAAAAATGCAAAAATCCTCCATGTCCAGGCCAAGCAAACAGCAGCACTATCAAGCAGCAATATTATTTAGACGTTATGTGCTTGCACACTAACTAAACACTTTAACTGGCACTGAGAAGATGTAAGGGTTTTTTGGCTACTGAAGGTCAACTGGAACTGGGAGCAAGAGTGAAGTATGCACCCCTTCACTATGGTGTATCCACAAGCACAGTAAATTTGCGTTAATGCTTTCAGTAGTCTGAGGTATTTGCCAGTATGAGTACAGATGAGGAGGGAGGGTGCAGGGCGAAATTCTCTTCTCCATGGTGTCATCGCAGATTCCCAGGTGTGTTAGCGAGTTGGCGCCAAAGTCCCAGGGAGCAGAAGAGACGTCTGCTCGTGAGTGCGTTTAAACAGAATGGTTTCCCCAACTTGTAATCCCATCAGAGAAGCTGCCTAGGAGAGTGACAGATGTGCAAACAAGTAAAAGCTGCTTCCTTGAGCAGAGGGGTTGCCAGCCCTGGGATCCCTCCCATGGCCCCAGGGATGAAAGCCCAGGCAGCGGCTGCTCCGTGTCCCTGCCCATGTGCCACGGCCCCCTTGGCAAGTCAGACCTCCCTGAACTACCGAGTGCCGGTACCAGGGGCTCCTTTGAGTACCGGCAGCTGCTCAGTTGGCTTCTGCGAGACAATTTTAACATCATTCAAAGCTACGGGGTACCTGACACTCATCTGGTTACAGCAGGGAGCCTGACTTTGTGGGCAGAGACCTTCTGCCCACTCTAATGACTAACCGAGTGCCCATCTCCTCTGGGCCTGTGGAGGTTGGGCGGTGGATGTTTTGCAGCCACGATAGCCTTGTTCCTGCTGTACTTTTCTGGGGAAGAAAGAGGAGAAGAGGTGGGAAGCTTGTGATTTCCAGAGATGTCAAAATAATGGCTCGTATTAGCAAGAAAAAAATTAAGAAAAATCTTGAAATCCTGCCCACCTCGATTCTCACCTGGAGAAAAATGAGTTTTTCTGGTTTTGAGCTGTTCCCTGGTCTCAGTTTGTCTTTTGATTTTTTAGGTACACTTTCCTGCTACTCATACTCTTTCTTATACCTGGGATTATTATGATGGTTGCATATGGCCTAATTTCTTTGGAACTCTACAGAGGAATAAAATTTGATGCCAGCCAGAGAAAATCTTCACGAGGTAACAATACATTTAGGTTGTTTTTTTTTTTTTAAGTTAGAGTTGAAGACACAAGCAATCATCTTTAGACTACTAAAAGCAAAATTTTCTATTTGCAAAAATGATCATTATGGTCAGTTACGGTCGTGAACATGCCAGATGCATTTCTTGATTGAAGTTATTCCATTATTCACTAGCAAATAATTCCTCTCCTACGGCTTGTTTGCAAAGACTCTGGGCAGGATACATTAAATTTCTAATTTGCTTGTTATAGAAATACCACTATGTTTTTTTCTGACCGTGGATGAGGACAATTTGTCAATAAGCACCACAATAAAAATTGTCAAATTAAGATAGCATACAATTTTGAAAACTATTTTCAGTGAATACTTCAGCAAACTGTGTTCTTTTGCATCAATTTGTATGAGTTCAGACATGAGAATGGTGCGAGATAGTGGACGCAGAACAGTTGATACCCAAGTGACTCAGAAGTAGGCCAGTGCTTTCTTTGCAGCAGCTGTTCAGCCATGAATTGCGTTACTTATTTAGACTTAGACTCCATTCTCCATTTTTTATTTTGAATCACCGTTCAGAGATGTTTTGCCAACTATTTAAGCACTGATTTATGTGTACAGAAAGAAAAGTAAGTACCTGCAGCGCCAAATATGAGGACGGAGATGGATGCTACCTCAACAAAACCAAAAGAAAAAGGAAAATGCCATTGCACCAGCTCTCTGCTACTAGCCATAACAAAATAGACAGGGTGAGGAGCAACAGCTCTTCTGCCAACTTAGTGGCCAAGAAACTCGTCATCCGCATGTTGGTGGTGATCGTGATTTTGTTTTTCCTTTGCTGGACTCCCATCTTCAGTGTCAACGCCTGGCGCGCATTTGACACCACTTCGGCAGACCAGCGCCTCTCAGGAGCTCCTATCTCCTTTATCCACTTGTTGTCCTACACTTCTGCCTGTGTGAACCCTATCATATACTGCTTTATGAACAAGCGTTTCCGCATGGGTTTTCTAGCCACTTTCACCTGCTGTGCTAAGCAAAAGCCCCCTGCAATACGAGGAGATGTTGGTGATGAAGAGGAGGGAAAAACCACAGGGGCTTCGCTATCCAAATGTTCTTACGCGCACATGAATGCACCCGCGCCCCCCTGAGCTGCGTCAGAAGAGGCTACCAGTGGCCTACACAAATGCAAGTCTCTATCACCTGGTCTAGGAAAGTGACTGTGGCATCAGCTGAATGTGATTTAGTTCTGAGGCAATGAAACACTTGAACTGACAGTAAACGCAGTGAGAATTTTATGGGAAATGGATGCTATCACTGCCTGAGCTTTACATCACTTTCCCTTCAAAAGTACAAAGGAGGAAGAGGGCTCTTTGAAGATAAGGAACTTTATGAAAAGCCTTAGGAGATGCTCTGTTTGTCATAAATTCTCCTGTAAAAATTAGTGTCCTTTACATCAACAGTTTAGCTCGGTTTTCAGCTGCAGTTCTCAGTATCTCTCAAAATTTCCAAGATGCTAACAGACTCTTCTCAAACATGAATACATGTATTGCAGTCTTCACTTCAGTATCTATGCCTTGTAATCAAAACCTTTCGGTTACATTTGTAGTATTTTTTCACATTGTTTTTGTGGAGCTAATACATGTTGAGATCATTCTGGTGTCAAGGTCAATTAAAAGAAGAATTTTGGGGTGGGGATAATGGGTTTGTCCATGTGAAAATGATGCTTATAAGTAAAATAATGTCTTTTTTTTTTAATAAAATGGAAATAAATATTGGTGACTTTGTGGATGGGATGCATTCTTCATTTGGGCAACAACCTACGTTAACATCATTTCACGTATTTTTGGCTTAGATAAAACCCATACAACAAAAGCACAAAGACGTGGCTTTCTTCTGTGCAGCTGCAAGCACCCGTGCGTGCAAGCGGCAGGGTCTTAGACGAGCCCCAAAGGCTCACGTGGAAATTGTCACGCTGGGACAGCACAGGGATAAACGCGTGGGATACAGGCAAAGAGGTGATTTTACAAAAGACACAGGACTGAAGACATAGGGTGACGCCTATGGTCGTAGTACATTTCACAAACATATTCACACATAGTCGCTCCTGGCATGGTACTGTCCACGGGAAAAGAGAAGCCGTTGGATGTAGAAAGGCAGAAAGAGCACACACAGTGAGTAAAGGCTGGAAGACCTTGGCAGAAAACAGTTTTTCTAAACTTTGGAATAACTATTTTCTCCAACTATGCATATTTGTAAACAGACTCAACACAGAAAACCAAATCTTTCAGTGATGTAATTGTTGGTGTCTTATCGAGCAAGGAATTCAGGGTCTTTCCTGTGCAGCGCACGGGTGAGTGTGGGTTATGCCCTTTGCTCTGTGGAGCTCAGCAGGAGAAGTTATATTATTTATTTTGTTTTGTGAAAATAACCTGTTGGAGATGCTTCTATCTTCTAGCTGAGTCAATATCATAAAAACCCCTTGTTATTAGACAGAGATTAAATTTGAGGACAGTGTGGAATGTAGATGTGGATATTAAATATAACCCCTCTCAAGGTTTTTAATCAGGAAAAACTGATCTCTCGAATGATTTTAAATTGGAAATATAGTTTGAGTTCCAGGCACTCAGATCCATGTTCTGCACTCAATTACTGCCTGACACGGTTTACCCGTACAACTTAGCACACAACTTTGGCTATTTTTTTTTTTTTTTGGCATCCAGCTTGTCCACAGACAGGAAATTAAAAAAAAAAAATCTAAACACTCTTTATGCATGATCCACAGAAACAATGTTTTGCCTGCCACATTAATAAGGTAGCACTGTTCCTGGAACGGTGCTGAGACTACTGACATCAATTTGACCTTTTGCAAATACTCACCGAATTAAAATACGGGATTTAATTGATAACAATGAAATGTAAATTTAACTGAAGGGTGCAGGACGAGACCCTCTGCAAACCTAAGGAACACGCTTAGCTGCTTTTGGAGTTATGTGCAACAGTGAGAGCAGAAAAAATATTTGCGAGGTGTTTTATACCGTTTTGAAGCCTGGCTTTAGTAGAGGACATAGTTTAGAAATTGTTATTTAAGCAAAAAAAATAAAAATCGCATTTTAATAGTAAACTGGATGTGAATATTGCTGACTACGTGCTGTATAGAGAGGCAGCCCACTTCAGAGCTCTGCGTGCACTTTAGAAGGCAAATCCCTTTTTGTAGATGTGAGGTTCTTTGGTGCCTTCAGAGCCCGCGTAGCGGTACGTGCACCGTTCACCTGCTCCCACTGATTTAGTTTGAGGATAGTGGTTTCAGATGAAAGGCAATAGCTGTTTTCAACAATGCCTTAATCAGATCACAGCCCCCCGTGGCCTCCCGTACCTGTGGCTGAAAAGAGCGGAGTCTCTGACTGATTCCCCACTCATAAATATCAGGGAGCACAATTTGGAGGTGATGAAGTGAGGGAGGCAGGAGGAGGAGATCCTGACTGAGTGACGGTCGGGCAACAATCAGGGAAGGGTTAGAAATGCGCCAGGGTGGACACGTTTCCGTTTGTCCAGGGCTCGTTCTGTGCCTGTGTCGTTCTTCCCCTCCACTGCCCCCTACGCACCTTTTCTCTTTTTAAACCAACACGTTAGCTCTTTGAGCAAGCTCCCAGACTCAGAGCTTTAAGCCAAATTCCAGCAAGGAGTAGGAATTAAGTTTTTAAAACGCAATATTGCAATCCAGACATTTTGTCGTCTTCTGCCCTGGTCTGCTAGCAGAGGCAATTTCAGCCTTTCTGCAACCCGCATGCATCTCAATGTCGTTTTCCCTCTTCTGTGCATTGCAGAAGTCATTCCTGGCTCCGCATGTTGCCCCTTCTTTGCTAAAGAGTCGTGGAATCCGCCCAGCACCTTTAATTCAGACACTGCCATTAGTGGCAATGGACCTTCAACAATAAACGTGGGTGGAATAAACATGCCAAACTAAAAGAGCTCATGAAGTCTCCTTAATTTAACATGAGTTTATAGGGGCTGGGGGGAAGAAAGCCTATCCTAAAAGTGTAGTTCTACAATGAGCAGTACCTAAAGGCAAACAGTTTCCCAGACGCAGCAGGCAAATGGCAAAACAATAAATTTCAGGTGTATAATGCCCATAAATCTCTGAAGTCTTTCTCTTCTTCCCCTTTCTCCCCTGACTCCTGGGCTTTTTCTCTCTTTGTCTTTACGTTATCTCTTTCAGCCGCATGTCACCATGTTTTTTTCTTCTGTACCCTTCCCAGTCTCCAGGTTACTTTCTCCCCACCAACGGTTGCTAGATTTTTTTCCCTCTTTGACAGGTTTATTTTCCTTCCCAGATTTACTCTCCCAGAAAGCACTCTCATCTTCATTTCCCCCTATCATCTCAGGTTGACGGACTCCTGAAACACATTGCTCTGAGCAATATATCCTGCCCGCAACGCAACAGTTCTGCAATCGTCTCTTACAACCCTACGTCTGAGTCTGCACATCATCTCTCTTGAATGCCGGCTCCTGGCATGCTCAAAAGAGCAGTATATACTAGTCCATAGAACAAAACCACAGCGCTAAATAATGTCCGAGCTCTCCTTTGCTACTTCTGTCATTATTACTTGCAATCTCTACTATTAGGGCGTGCTTTAAGACAGAAGCCTAAAATACTGCTAAATACAGTTGTTGTTGGGGGGTCAAACTAAGGCTATATTTCACTGCTGCCAGGGCAAAATATAGGTGTCCTAAATGAAAAGCGGCATGTGGCTTTGGAACTGCAGCCGCTAAAGGTTTACACCTCCCTTACATGAGTTGTAGCCTATTTTCTGATGCCGTCAAGCCATTCTTGGCAAGGTCCTGAGACTGTCTGGGGCCTCACCTGCTCCTCCATCCCCCACTGCTACTCCTGCCTCCGAGCTTGGGAATGGTGCAAGCCGCGTTGATGCATCGTGACTTGTCACAACCCTTTTCTGGCTTGGAATAGATTATTTCAGGATCGGACTATACTGAAATAATACAACACAACACAGAAATATTGCAGCCAAAGCATAGCAAATAAACACACACTCGCATGTTTTCCAACAGTATTTAACAGGATTTCTCTTAAAGCAGGCACTTGCTCAGGCCACATGCACAACCGTACTAGGGCAGAAGGCTGATCTGGAGATCGCTGCCTTTTGCGGGACCTCACACATACAGGCTGCCAGGAAAATCTGGATGAACAGCCGTGTAGCGTAGGGTATAACACTGCCAGTGTTTCTGAATCAAAGCTAATCTATGGACAGCTATACTTGCACCATGCACAGACCACAACGTGGTAGGCATTTACTGACTGCAGTCAAACCGTCTTGTAATCTTACAATTGCGATGGCGTATGCAGTTTTTTAAATGTCTTTTTCCCTCACGAAGCATTAATCTTGGAAATGTTCATTTAGGTGCCAAGAGAATTTTAATAGCTACTCGTCTCCTTTACTTTCTTCTCAGATAGATACCCATTTTTCCATAGCTGACGCTTTTTTATACAAACCAAGATACACAAACTAGGGGTGTCTTCAGATTCAAGGATGGTACTTACTTCCTCGGGTACTTACTAGTACAAGGTACTAGTACTAGTGCAAGTACGATGGTACTTATTATTTCTCAGGACTTCGGTAAACCTGCACCTTTTTTTTCCTCATCCTAAATTGAATGGGTATTGAGAGAAACTTAGGGTTCCTAGTGGCAAAAGATGCCTATGCTCAAGAGGAAAGTGAAGAAAGATAAAACTTACTGGCTTTGAGTAAGGATTATATGCAAGGAGAGGCTATAAACTTTTTATTACAGTGTCAGAGACAAGGTGGCAGAGAGTACAAAAAAAAGCTGGGATTTTGGGGGCGAGGGGTGGGGGTTTTTTTTTGCAAAATATTTTGCTTTTCCATTTAAAACGTGACACAGACCAACGAAATCACAGGTGTGTGCATGTAGGTCAGCAGTTTAATCACCCTCTGACCATAGTTTTCCCATTCAACTTTCTATATGCATTATTCATTTCTGTTAAACAGCCCCAGATTTTTATGCACAATCCATCCCTGGCTCCTCTCTCATCAGTTACATCCACATCATAGCAATGCATGCGTTAAAGATGCCAACATTTCTAAGTTGTTTATAAAAAGACCCATTTCTAACATTACCTTTTATTTTTCCCTCCTGCAACGCTTGTTAAGGTCGCCTTGGGTACCTACCAAAGAACAAAAAAAAAAGGAAATGTTTGTGAATTGTAAAGCTCCTGCTTTGCTTGCCTAATGCCAAATCATCCCTGCTAGGAGTTATTTGTCTGCATCTCTACAGATGATTATGGCATGAAGAGTTTTCTTTGGCTTCTGCTCCCAGTTGCGTCCAAAAAGCACTAATTTTGAGCTAGCGAGATGTCAGTTGTCCGCTGCACTGTGAGATGAGAACAAGACATCTTCATTAGCATCAGCAGGTAGCAAACATCAAGTAGGAATTATCCCCTGTGGGGTAAACACCATTTAATTGATTTCCTGCTATTTTGGCAGTTATTAAAAATTTTAAAAATATCTCCTGCTAGAATGAAGAAATGCAACTTACATACCAAGTTTGATTTAAACAGCGGACAAATCACCGCACAGCTCCTGTGAACATCGTACAAATACCAGTGCTACAAAACAAGCACAAAGAACAGGCACACGTATGGGACCTAAATCCATAGGAAAGACGAGGGGCTGCTCACGCTCTTGGCTTGCTGTCAGAGCCTTTTTTTTTTTTCTTTTTTTTTAAATTAAATGGACAGGGGATCAGGGCCCTGTTCCGAGAATACTTAGCAACTGGTAAGACTGAGTGAAGAATGACACACCGAGGTGCAACCACACGGGCAACCGCAATAAACAGATGACAAACCCACGTGAGAACTGGTGAGCCATCTGGGAACGCTGCATTAACTCTTACAAGGCTGCAATGGGCCTTCCAACACTTGAAATCTTCAGGATTTCATTGCTAGACTGGAGGTAGATGCAGAGTAACCAGAGCTGCTTTCTTGCTCTGAAACTGGCTCAAAACGCAGTCCCCATCGCTGTGGTGGCTCCTGGCTGTGTTGATGTGACTGGCTTGCTCTTACTGTAAAGGAATATAAGGGTAGTAACGTCATCCAAGACACTCTCTCTTTGGAGCTGCTTTTTCTGGTGGCTTCCCAAAAGGTGGTTCTGCCACAGTCCACGTGCAAGTAGGAAAAATAACACTACAGTTATGGCACTGAAAGTAATCCATTGTATCAGAGAGCACAGCTGCTGCTTCGGCTGGAAACCCAACCTCATGCCCCTTCTAGCTTCCCAGCGTGCTACGACTAATTTAACGCACCTCTGATCATCTGATGGGAAGGACAGAGGTCGTCACAGGATGAGGAGGCTGCCGGGTCTCGAAGACAAAATCCATTTTATTTGCAGTCCAGATATGGTCAGCGTTCAGCTGAGTTACAAGAAAATCAGTAGTTACTAAGGCAAATTTGCAGCTGTAAGCCAGGTTCTCACAGGGGCTTTTTAACAAGAAGAAAGTCCTGCTAATATCAAAGTCCTCGCTTCACTGGGATTGCAGATCTAGGAAAAGGATCCAGAAAACATATCTCAGTGCCCTTGTGTTTATTAAACGGGAAGCCTGTTTAAATAGAGTCAACCGACTGAAGCAAAACAACACAGCGCAGGAGAGACTGTCAGGCATAGCTGTGTGTTCCCTGGTACTCTTCAAGCACTTTTTTTTCCTTTTGTTTTTATTTCCTTCCTTTTTTCAAGCAGTGAAAAGCAAAAGCTGGTGGAAATTCAAAGAACGTTTACTGAAAGGCAGGGTTTTCCAGAAGGCATCAAATGTTTATTAACATCGAGCGTGACTCCTCCGCTGCACTGATTTGTCAAATATTTATTAAAACCGGTACAGACTTTCTTTGCTACACGCTGCAGCCAAGCCTCCCATTACAGAGGCTGCGTAGAGAGGGAGAGAGCGAGCAAGCTGCAGGTGTACAGTTTTGTCCTATATTGCTTTTGTGAGATTTTTAAGAGATTAATGAGACTGGTAGAAGAGCGAATAATTAGAAAGATGGTGACCGAAGACAAAGCTGAATCTCATGCACTTGCAGCCGGAAACACGGTTCTGCAGAGCCCAAACACAGGGCTGGGGGAAGAACGGAAGGGAAGGTGAACGGGAAACATTTTGGCCTTGTAGAGTGGGGGGAAAACTTATAATAAGGGGGAAAGGACAATGTGATCTAATATGTGGAGAGAGAAAATAATTGCAAACGCTTTTTGGTTTTGGATTGTGGAGACCCTCTTGAGAGCAAGAGAACAGGCAGCGGTGCCCCATATGGGAAGCAGGCACATGGGGGGCAGAGCAAAGTTTCCCTAGGCAGCAAGATGGGAGGAAAATCAAATTTCATTTGGGGTATGAAAGCACCCATTTTAGGCAAGGCTGAAAGGGGAGAGTTGAAAAGAAAACAACTATTCGGGGATAAATTCTTTTCTACAGGCTTTGCATAGGGTTTTGCTGCTGCAGGGATTCTGACAGCCAGGGAAGCGGAGCTGGGGGGCTCTGCAGTGTGCCCCAAGCAGAGAAGCCAGATGGAGAAGTGCTCTCAGGGCCAAGGAGAACCTGCTGTGGACAAAGCACTGCTAGCGCCTGTACTGGAGAGTCGGGCATCTCTCACTTGAGGAGTTTAAACTACACTGCCACAGGATGTTCCAGCCTTGCTGATGGGTTAAGAGAATATAACGCCACATTCCTCTGTCCCCAAAGCCTAACACCGCAGAACACTGCCCACCCACGGGACCTGTTGAGAGCTGCACCTCCACGCCTTGTCCGCCGGCCAACAGAGACCTCATCTCTGCTACCACTGGCATGGCAGAGGCAGCCGATAGGGACCCTGTATTCCATCAGAGAGAGCTAGAAGTGACAAAGGTTTTGGAAACCATAAACCCCAGTTGCAGTCAGGTAAGCAGAAAAACAAGTAGCTATGTAAGCAAGGGAGTATTTAAAACAGAAACCAAAAAACCCCACCAACCAACCTCCTTCCCCTCCCAAACTGTGGTGCTTGCATTTAATAGTTACCAGTAATTGAAAGAGTCTACTCTTCACTAGCATCCTGTAAACAAACTTAAAAAGAGCGGTACTTTCTGCTAGGAAGAAATAGGTATTGTCTCTCCTGCCCCACCTCCAGCTCACTTTTGCTAAAGCTCTTTTTCACCGCAGAGCTTCTTTGTCCTCATTCCGACAACAGACAGCAGCAGTCTGTTGCGCGTCTTGGTGCTAGCAGTTGGCTGCCCTAGATAATAACTTCCAAATCTATGTGTCTGCTTAGACTACAATGCCTTGTACAGTCAATTATTTTCCTAACTCTACCAGGAGCAACATGTTTCGAGATTAATATAAACTTAACAAAATTTAATTTTATAACTGATTCACGTTGCGTCTGCCCTTCCTCCAAATTTAGTTTGAATAATGTTTTCTAATCTACCACCACATAAAACAAACTGACGAACTTTGATATTATTTCCATACGCCTGTGGGCTCAAACACAGCCATCTGTGCAACTTCAGGCTCCGCTTCTGAGCCAAGAATTGTTATCTACTTACATTTGTCCTTGGTGCTCTCTGGAGGAACATATTTGTGCAACTGCTTTTGAGTACTTTCCTGTGTCTGTGAGACTCTCTCCACCTGTGTGATCAGTTATAGCAGATAGCAGTCGGCAGGGCTTTTGAAGGCACACTTGGAAACACCTGCTTTTTAGTTACACGATCAAGTAACTTTACATCTGCTTTTTTTGTTGTTGTTTTTACTATACTGCAAAACTTCGTATCTGGCTTGGGTTCCCTTTACTTTGTTTCATAGCTTTAATACGAACCTTTCTCTTTCACCTCCTAGGACTGATCTCTAATTCTGGCAATTCTCCTTTTCCATGTGGAGTACGTCAGATCTAACGCTCTCACACACAAGCCACCAACAAAACTATGGTTGTTTTGTATCCAGACAATTAAAGCAATTTTCGATTGCTCCTCCTGACGCATTTTGTTGGCTTCATCAAAATCTAATGTTAATTTTATTAGTATTTCAGGATCTCCACGTCCTCCCTGACAAGTTACCTTTCAAAACCGTTGGACCACCTTGCACATTTTGGTTTCTTGCATTTGGGCCCTTCAGCTCTTTCCATGGTGTGAAGCGAGACGTGACAACTAATCTGCCTCCTAGGGAGCGGCCTACAAACAGCACTGGGGGACACAGACGTATTTTCTAGATTTCACTCTTTGCAATACATTTTAAGGACTGACAGGGCACGTATATGTATTGTTAAGGGAGGCGAAGGTCTGGGCAGCAAAGAGAGAGTGGACAGAAATTTTTAGCACTTGGAGAAGTAGCAGCAGCATTTTCAGGCCACTAAGCGAGTACGTAGATTGTGTCTATATTGAAACAAGAGGGGATTAGTTTAAAAAGTAGACATATAAGTGTCTTCTGGCCTGGTTCAGTAGACGAGGTAGTTTACGCCTGCAACAGGAATTTTCAGAAAGGGATAAAACTTGCAAGAAATGGCCTAAATAGGTACAGAATACCTGAGGTGCCACTGATGACTTGGAAACCTCATACACTTAATGAGCTAGCTCTGCTTCAAACGCAGTCTGGGGTCAGTCCCATCTAATCCTCTTTGCTCCCGAACAGCAGCTGCTGCAAACAATTTTGGGCTTACATTTGCCGATTCTGTTGTCATCAATGACAGTTTGTCTGAGTAACGATATCAGAATAAAGCACAACTTCCCTTTTCTCCAGGTAACCGAGAGGAGATTGTATATTTATTTTCAAGTGTTTGTTCCTGCTGGTCTTAAATACACCAGCTCAGAATCCTCCTCAGGCCTATCCAGTGAGACTTTTAATCCTGACCCCAAACACCGATTTATGGAGGGTCAGAGTGGAGCTGAAGGCCAGATCGCCATCGGGCTACTTGAAATGCAGGCTGCTTTCTTTTTTTTTTCAGGTTATTTCAGGTTATATGAGAGCAGATAGAACAGTTTTAGTGTTGTAGTAAGGTGCTGGAGGGTTTGTATAATGTACAAGAAAACAATTCTTTCACCTTCCTCATGAATTGAAATTTTAACTCTGCCTCTAACCTGAGATTCCGGCATCTCTCCCTTCAAAAGCTCAGCTGATGACCGGGGTAACTTATTTAGATGGCTTAGCAAGTAGAAACCTAGCACATTATTGGCATATTCCTGATCAAACAACAGCCAGCAGGGGTTTTCTGGGCAGCAGCTACAGTTTGAAGGCCAGCAGCCCCCAGTTTCCCTTACACACAAATCCATTCTTACCCTTTACATTTTTGGCTGTCGTCTGGCTGTGCCCAGATCCCTATCAAGGACCTGAAAGTACTGAAGGCGATAGTTCTTAGCATCCTCAGTTAACATGACCTTGCTTTTCATTCGTGCGCATCAAATCATTTGTATTTCTCCATCTCAGGGATATAATTCACTCCTTGAAGAGCTTCATAGTTTAACTTCAGCTGGGAAGTTAGGTGAAGTGAGAGTTCATCAGGAGCTTTCCTATTGAACTATCTAATAAAAAACTTTTTTATGGAGTTGAGCCAGTCAGAGTGAACTCTTTTTGGCAGGGGGAAAGTTTCCCTAGTCCAAGACAGAATTTCTGATTTGAGGTGAGACAGAATGAGGTTTTAGTTCTTCCTGTTCCTGCTTCAGAAACAGAACTTAAACCTCACTTCGCTCCATTCTAAGTGAATTGGGCCCACTAAACCGTTACCTGGAAGACAGACTTTACAGCTTCTGTGGTCTGGGGTTTTATCAATGCCTAGAAACTATTCTTAATGGAAAAAACAGGGAAAACAGATTATAAATCCCTAGAGAAACGATCACTGTACTTCAGTGGGATGCAAGAGAGCTACTCGTGTCCCAACTTTGCATCCAAAGCAAGTATCTTGACCAGACTTCTTTTTTACCCTTTTCCACTTTTTAAAAAACTTGCTTTATGTGACCCTGTAAAATACATCACATTGGTTAACATTAGGCAAATTCAAGATGATTTCCACTTGGGCGGCACACATGCCCGAGTTTTCCTAGTAGATCTCTTGCATGTGATTTGGTATTTTATACCTGAGCTTCTTGACTGTTTACCCATGACAATTAATGAATTGCTAGAGAACAGACTGTAACTCAGTTCTGCTAGACTACAACAGCTAATTGAATTGTTATTATTCATCTGTTGTTTGATTTTTCCTATTTTATATTGCTAGGTTTTAGAATAAAATGATTCATAGGTTCTGGCCATCAAGGCAACACCTTAACTGGTACTTGAAAGAGGGGTTTCATGGGTGATCATCCCTCCTTCTGAGCCAACATCACTGTTGGCCAGTGGAAAAAAAACCCTAACAAACAGCACATCCTCTTGGCCTATACAAGTAACACTCGGACTTCAATGACTGCATCCATTACATGATTCATAATACCCATCAGCCCTGAAGTCTCCAGCAGTCTGTCTTACAAACTAGCGTTCACTTTTGCTGTTGCCTCTCTCCTTCCGTCTACGTAACAACTTGGCGGTACTTACATTTAACTTAAGGTCTAAACTCATTGTTTCCACCCACACCTGAGACCTGGACAAACGTCCTTTGCCTCAGGGTGTTACTGTATTGGGAATATGAATTTCCTGCATCAGAATAACAAAAAAAGTTCAATTTGCACGGAACACGTCATAGTGCTTTTGCAGACAAAACAAGCTGACCAGCATTTAAACATCATTTTTCAAAGAAAGGAACATTTACATAGGCACATAAATACTGAATTAACTGAAAAACAAAATAAACATCAATAGCGTTCACTCTAATAAGACCGGCTGCAAAGAATTTACTTGTTAAAACAGGATGAAAGTACAGGTGAGAGAAATAGAAGTTAGATTGTAAAGTAAGGTGAAACTGGTTAATAAACTTTTCTCAGATCCCTGCAGATGAATGGCAAAACTCCACCCGTATTTCAGAACCGTATTCCTCGAGGTAGCTGGAGGAACAAGCTGCAAACAGAGATTGACATGTAATTTTTAAAAGCTGTGACTACACAACATGTTTTAAGTTTTCTCCTTGCTGTGAAGATAATCCCATGCAGGTAGAAAGCCTAGTTTATCGTTTCGCCATCCTAATGTCCAGTCAGAGGAGATGGATTTTTTTTGTTTTCTAATTTAACACATTTATATTGGTAGCTGGTATCTGTTTTCTATGTTTACCTGTAAGCTGACAGTAAAAAGTTGTGCAAAAGTAGAACTTCATCAAAACTTATCATTTCGAGCTCTGAATTTCTAAGAAGCCCAGGATATAAAGACATCCAGATCGTAAGTTACAGGATGAAGCACGCTTGGCTCATGACAAGTCAGATAAAGGACAAAGTATCTGAACATGGAAATACAAAACAACAATAAAAATCACATCATCTTTTCCTTTGAATGAATAGCATAAAACTGTTATTAACTTGAAAAATGAACCACTTGGTACAAAGTGCAGATGAATTTGGAAGCTTGAGCACTCACTGATTGCATTTATTCTGCCAAAATAAGGAAAATAATTTTCCTTATCAACATTACTTGTAAATTAAATAAGGAATAAAACATTTTTTCAGACCATTGTTTGATTTGTACATCTACTAAATCCCCGAGGGAAAACTGTTTACCAGAAATTGACTTTGAAGTCCAAAACTTTCTGAATGTGTGAAACTGCGAAGAAGACATGAACATCAATCTCACAACTAAGGTGATCACATTGAGCGGAGTCCAAAACCCAGATGGCTCCTTAACACCCAGGCATGCTGTTAAGCAGCAGTATGGAGCGGCAAAAGGACTGTCAAGACAGCCAGGCGTGCCCACACAAAGGCTGATCCACATCAGGCCCTGCAGAAATAATTTAATTTGCTTGAAACTCTATTCTGAAATTTGTAACAACTAATCGGTAATCTGCACAGCACTGCCACGAGACATTTTCATTTGGAAAAAAATAAAGCAAACTCCTACTTCATCAAGGATTTTGTGTTAGTTGCCTACTTTGTCAATACAAGCTTTAACATTTGGGGTTTTTTAAATGGTTTCGTATGGCATTCTGCTTTGTATTACTGCAGATTGCCAGACTGTGCCACCTTAGCAACTATACTTAACCACAACGCCTGAAATTACTGTTACACAAATCAGGCCGCAACACCTATAAAATCCGAGCAGGATAAAGGAACGATGGGATCGCATACTTTCTTCCCTCAAAAGAATAAAGTAGATGCTGTTTCTGAAACTGTGTTGACAGGAAGATGCAAATCCGCAGTTGCCTTGTCTGTATGTTGAGGTGCTCTTTTTCTCAATCTTGCAAACAAAGAATTCCACAGAATTATGTTAAACAGTACGAGAAATTTAAAATTCTTGCTTTCGAACACATAGAAACACCTTTTGTTAAGACCAAGATGAGTACATTATAAAAAGGAGATGTAGCATTTCTTATCTTAATGATTTTTTTCGTGTTAAAATCCAACAATGTTGCTGAATCTCTCTCACACATTTTGGGGGAATTCCTAATTATGTTTTTTAAGGCAGTAAATTCAATCACCATGAATCCTCTATCTGCCCTTTCCCAATTTCCACAAAGTAAAATTGTTGTCAGTGAGAGAACTGAAATGGAATTTGAACCATACCTAACTGAGAACAAGCAGAAAAAAGTACAAGAACAGGAAAAAGACATCATTTAAGTTATTATACTGGGGACAAATGGAGTAACGGAAGCTAAGAAGATGCAAACCAACCATTTCTGTCTTGCTTTTTAGTTTGGTTGGGGTTTTTGTTTTGTTTTGGGTTTTTTTCTGTGCTGTGTGAGATGTTTATGCAGGTAAAGAAATATCTACAGTTCATGCTGAACTAAACTCAGTGACTACACGTACATACAGAAGTATCATGCAAAGTTATCTTGGATAGAGACCAAAAAACCAAGTCTGAAGTCACTGCTGTCACGTTTGCCATGCATCACATCCCATTTCACAGCACAGATAACCTTGGCCGGGTTAGCTCTAAATGGATTATATGCAATTCTAATAGAATTGTCAAAAATCAAGAAGAAACACTAGAACAAACTGGCTCACTCCAAAAAAAAAAAAAGCCCCCAAACCCTCAAAACAGAATTAAACTTACTCTGAGATTTTAAGAATTATATGTTTGTGACCAGTTGCCTATCAAACAGACAATTTAAAGACAGAAAACATAGTATGTATAGATATGTGCTTCTATCTTTTATACAATTGTTGAAGTTGTTCTTCAAGCAGAACTATGAAGTTCTTAAAAAGATTCTGATGATATGGTCTGTAAGGCTGCGGTTTCTGTAAGTAAATCCTTCCTCTGTAAAGGATGGCCAATGGATTGCAATTTATTATAAATGTCTTAATATATTGCTATAGCAATGAACAACTAAATGCAGTTTCTATTACCTGTATGTCAAAGGCCTCAAAGTCAAGTCACTCAGGATGAGAGAAGCTACAGTAGAAAGTAAGAGATGGAGGTAGGGCACAGAAATAGCTCCAATGGCACAAGGTTCCATCTTGCCTGTGAAACACACCTATGGGGATTCGCAGAGGTGGAAATGGACAAATTTCCCAGTGAACAAATCAGCAAATAGAACAAAGGTATTGTAGTTAAAAGCAGAGAAAATTTAAGGTGTTAATGAACATAGATGAGGGGGCAACATGACAGCAAATATAATTAAAAGATGAATACTAAGCAAATAAATTCTAAATTCAGATAAATATTCACAGGCACCTTCATCTGGTTCCAAATTATGTGTGCTATCTTCAGATAAAGACCTGCAGATCATTAAGGCCAGGTCTGTAGAAACTTCCATTCGTACCTACAAGCAGCTTAAAAACCAACGAACTAATATTTTTCTCCCCCACCCCACAGCACAACAGTAGAAACAGCACAGAGAGATGACAGCATGTAGCCCCAGAAGTTATAGTTCACCTTACTTAACACCAGCTCCTCTCTCCTAAATTATGCAGCAAAACATACACTTTCTGAGAAAAACTGCAAACTAATTAAGGCTCTGGAAAAGTACACATGAAAAGTAAGGGAGCTGAGACTAGAATACAAAGAGAATAGCGCATGGAAAAGACAACAGCAAACTTTTAACCATCCTTTTCCATACTTGAAGGGAGACGTGGAACCTGAAAGATGTCAAATTCAGAAGGCTTCATCAGATCTTTTTCAGACAGCAGTTACCTTGCAAGTTTGCTTCTACAGAGAATCAGGACTTCCTCAGTGTATTTCTCTTTAGCATACATAATGTTGATATTCAATATGAAAGTATTTTTATATAAATAACATGGGCTGTAACTCCTTCATGCTTTTGGCCTCGCACTACACATGTGCTACTGGGTATCAGAAATAAGTATCTTTATGGACACACTAACCGAGCACATAGAGGTTTCTTCTACCCTTCTCAGAAGCATGCAACTCCAATCTAAATAGGGCAATGTGAAAGGTAAACTACCCGTCCCAGTTCTGTAATTCTGAATGTTCTGAAACGGCGTATATTGCATGCAATCCTCCAAATGAATCCTTTCCTCTAGCCAAGTAATTTCACACCATTCTCCTTTTAATGCTCTAATGTGGATTTATTATTGAGACTATCTACGTAGCTAATTGCCAAGGTTCGGATGAAGATTTTTTAATATCTGTAGTTCTTCATCTAAGACCAGCACTATCCCACACAGTTTCTTCCAACTATACCAAAACTAAAGTTTAGCAAGTGACTGTTCTCTTTGCCAAAACCTCAGATCTAATTTCTACTCTGTTCCAGAACAATCAATTTATCATTCTGGAAACGGACTGAAACAGCCTTTAAAATAATTTTGAAATGTAATCTGCCCATACTGTACCTGTTTCAAACAGCAGAAGCTCTACCAGTGCTGAGTTCTGGCAATTTTATTTAATAACAATGGCATTCACCTTTGCAGATGTTCAATAAAAATCTGTAATGCTTCCTTGTAGTCAAATGATCTATTCTTTCCAATGAAATCTCTCTCTCTTGCCACATCTTCTTAACAACCACTTCTGGCCCCTTCGCAAGTCTTATGGATAAACTAGTAGCTCTTGTATTAGTTTAATACAAAACTAATACTGGCAGGTTTCTGCCATTCCAAATTCTCTCTCTGCTGTGTCCACGTCCCATCTCCGAAATTTTTTTCAAGTGACTGCATCACTTGTGCTTGCAAACTAAAAGAGCGAATAATTTCTAGTTGTTCCTTATGGCCCTACAAGACTGCTCCGTCAAAGCAAGAAATTAGCTAGCTTGCTAAATTTCTAGTTTCTAATTATTAACCAACTGAAGGAACTATCAGACAGTCTGCAGCCCAAAAAAGAATGAAAATAAGTCAGGTATACTAGTTGCAATAATAAAGTTGCTAAAGTTAAACAATTAAACACAGTTCATTTTTTCTTATTTAATAAATAATATAAAAAAGTGAACCTTTTTTTTTTTNTTTTTTCAAGTGACTGCATCACTTGTGCTTGCAAACTAAAAGAGCGAATAATTTCTAGTTGTTCCTTATGGTCCTACAAGACTGCTCCGTCAAAGCAAGAAACTAGCTAGCTTGCTAAATTTCTAGTTCTAATTATTAACCAACTGAAGGAACTATCAGACAGTCTGCAGCCCAAAAAAGAATGAAAATAAGTCAGGTATACTAGTTGCAATAATAAAGTTGCTAAAGTTAAACAATTAAACACAGTTCATTTTTTCTTATTTAATAAATAATATAAAAAAGTGAACCTTTTTTTTTTTTTACATTATTGGAAAAAACAGTTTCTTATCTAACTCCAGCAATAATACAAGCAATAATGAAAACAATTTAGATTTTTGGGTGGACATTCCATATCCCGTTTAAGTGAAGTCCAGAGTGCATTGCCTCACAACTACTGATGATTTTTCCACTCCTGGGGTTGGTCGTCTTCTGTGTTGTTCTGGTTCCACAGATGACCTCACTGTTCATTCGCAAAAAAAGCCCCCAAACCAAACCCAAACCCAAACATATTCCTTGGTTAACATCAAAAAAATCCACAAAAATGTGGCAAGTTTCAACACCTGATCAAATCATAACTACTTTTATGATATCATCATACAGATGTTCAATTATGTTTGTCACATCAACAGTAACATGGCATTTTATCTTTAGCCTTGTAGAAAATAACGAAACCCGATAGTATAGGCACATACACACACGGAGTACACTTGACAAAAACACTTTTATGTGGTTTACATTTCACTTTTATTTAATCCTCAAAACTGCCCATATTGCAGGGTTTTTCTTGATGAAATATGGAACTGAGCAATTAATTCTACAAAATTATGGTAAAAACTTGCTCATTTTTCTACCTTATTGCTAAGAAACTTTACAGGTGCACAGTTTGTAAAAATAACCCTTTTAAGACTGAATGTATACACATGCTACAGGATTTTTAAAAAATGACATTAGCATAGCACCTCAAGATGGGGCAAGTGCAGTGCTGAACACAGACATAATGTTTACAAAGTTAGAACCGCTCATTAACTCTACAGCTTCTAAAGGAAAGAAACTGTTCAGTCCTAAAAGGGTTAAGTAGAAACCCTAATATATGTCTTTTTCTAACAAAGCTGCCACTCAATCCCACAGTACAGTGCTTGAAAACAAAGTCAAAAGTCTGGCACAGGAAAGTATACACATTTGTTCAGTACTCATAAACACAGCTGCTTTTGAAAGAAAGTAAATAATATGGTTAATAATTGAAGAGCGCCTTAGTCCCAAGATGGACACCTCTATGGAGTCATTTAATCTACGAGTGAGTAGCTTACTTTCAATAGATAATTTGTTTCACTTGGCATAGACATTTTGTATATGGGGAATTTGCCGATTTATGTCTTGAGTTCACTTCTTTTCAGGTAACCATTCTGATCTTTTAAGTCTGTGCAATGAATAGTAGTATAGAATACCATTATTAACACAGCTGTGGGATGCCCTCAGGGCAAATAATTAGGAAAAACATCAGCAGCAGATCATTAAAGACTACGCTAGTGTTGAATTCTGAAATGCAGTTCCAAACAAAAGAAAACAAGAAAAGGCATAGCTAAACTTGAGCACTTAATCTGCTTTTTCTTCCTATAGTTGGAACTATAACAACATTCTGAACACAGACTCAATTTCTATGCATATAGAATTAACAGCAGACTTAACAGCTAGACTTGAACAGTTATAATAGTTTCATACTGAAACATTCTAAAAGTTTTGTCAAAATCTTGAGATATTGTTAATATCATGAAAATTGAATAACAGCTCACAAGGCCAATAAATGTAACAATATCACCCCACAGGAAAAAGTTCAGGAAGATAATATATCTGAACAACTGGACATCTTAACAACAGTAAGGACCTGGAAGACCATTTCTGTACTTACAGAATAACTACTGGCAACAACAGAGCCACAAGCCCAAGGGAAAAATGGGGTTTGAAATGGTCTTGTAAGCAGAACTTAATAGTCTCTTTTTTTCACCCACTTGGCTGTAGTGTGTAGAACAGCAGAAATTAGGCTAAGTCATTAGCTTCTTTACAAGTCAAGGAATATTATATCTATTGGGCAAAACTATTGCAAGTAAAGAAACTGAGTAAAAAAGTACTGCATTTATATGTAAAAATTTTAAAATAATGAGTATAAAAGCAGGTGTCAAGTTCTATTTTAAATAGTCTTTGAAGGTTAAAAGGCTTGTTATGGTTTGTCTACTGTGTGTATATCGCAGTTTGTTCTTGGACACCCTCTAAATCTGATTGATATATATATATCTCTCTATCTCACTTATTTTAATTCTCAGTCTCATTAGTGATGAAAATCTGTGGCTCTTGAATGAAGCCATACTGCAAGATACTACTGCTTCTAACAAAAACACTGTGAAACGATTCCTGCCACAACACAACAAAACTTTATAGCTCGTACAAAGGTAAACAGATTTGCAAGTAAATGCCAGTAAACAGTTTAAAACAGAGATAAGGCCACAATGAAGTCTGCCCTTGGTCACTGAAACGGAGATGAGGTGAGGCAGTATTCACTAGTGCTAAGAGCCAGCACTGCGACTATGTCATTGGAATAAGTTTGGTAATACAGAATAGCAGATATGAAGGCCTGTGGTAGAATACAAGCACGTTTTAGAAGGACAGTGGCGCCGACTTTACTATTCGCTAAATATGCTTTATAACCGATTTCTTCCTTTAACCACATTGTTTTCACACATACAACAGAGCACACTAAAGCAAACAAGTAAGATGGAGCGTCGGAGAACACAAATACGGTGCAGAGACAATGCTTTAAAATGGTGGTGGGTGTTGAAACTGGAGTAAGTGGTCAGAAATAAAAACCCTACGAAAACGGTCAACTGATAAGCTTCTAAGCAATGCACTGGAGGAAGCCACAGGTTCACATTTACACAGCAGTTGTTGCTCTTGCTTCAGGGTATTGGAAAGGCTGAACACACCATAAAATTCGTATTTTGGCTTTGAAAGAGGAGGATCAGACTATCAGAACTTGTCCTACGAGTCTATGCCTAGTTCTGTGACTACAAATGAACTACTGGGGTATACTTTCAAATACAAACGAAGCAGGCAAGTCTACAAGGAGGGACAAAACATGGCAAAGTCAAAATGAAAAACAAATGCAACAACCAACAAAGTCAAAGTGCAAATGAGCCTTAAATTTATGATGGAGAGAAGACCTGAATGTTGCACAAGCTGTTGGCAGGGAAAGAGAAACTCACAGGAAATAAGGATGGGAGGAGTTGACATCTTCATAGTGCTTTTACGATTTTCTACTTGCCCATTTCTTAGTAGTAAAATTAACTTCTAGTTATTATGGTATGATCACTTCACAATGAAAGCACGTTCTCAATACAAGTGTTACACCAAAGTCTGGCCTAATTTACTGAACAGTGTGAAGAAAAACATGCTTGTTGTGATTCTCAAGTGATGAAGGGCATCGCCTACCAATCCCATTTGGAGCACATACTTCTCATGGTATTTTAGTTACATGCCAACAAGACAGAAGACATGCTGCCAAATGAAGTTATTGGGAACATTCCACTTTCGAAATAAAACATTTAACTTACACTTAATACAAATTATGTACAAGATTAGAAAAACCTGAACAGATCCTGAAACACTTTTGGATGCAATATGACTGAACAAGGAGGAGGGGGAGTAACCCAGTAACAACCCTTCAGAAACACCAACGTATGCCTGTGACACGAACAATCATTAATATGACTGCTTGAGATGCCACTTGAAAAAAACAAACTCATGTAATGTTAGAACCTCATGAATTATCACTATAAATACATATTTAAAAAAGGAAAACAGAAATAACTATTAACAATGACTGAAAACAGAGCACTAAAGTTAACATACATTGCATGTATTGCAGGCAAGGCAGAGGCATTTTTTAAAGCTTTTGCACAGACTTCATATAATCTTAAAAAAAATATGCTGGCCTTTACAAGGTTCTACTTGCTGAAATAAAAACAATTTCAGTTCATAAAAAGTCACAAGACTTCAGTTTAAAAAAAGGAACAGTTCCAGCCACAGACCAAAAATATATATTTTTTTTTAAAACTGGAAGAGTATGGTAATTAGATTATACAAGCATGGTCAGGCTTGGAACCTGAATATACTTCAGAGCAAAAGCTCAGAGGAAAAAAAAATATAAACTATTTGGTAACAAAAGTGTACTATATGTTGTGATACAAAAAAGGTATGGTGAAAATGTACCTTTTATACTAAAGCTTATACAAGTTCCTTGGTCCATAAAAACTATGTTGTGTTCATGTTTTCTAGTTTGCTCAACTTGTATCCCAGCCACATTTTTTGTTTCTTGCCCATTAAAAAAACCAGCTGAAAAATAGATTTTCAATAAAGTTCTTATGTTTCGGATGTACTTTTTTTTTTTTATTGTGGCTTCTATATTTAAGATCAGCACTTGCAGGTAACAAGGTTCAAATAACATCACCTAAAATGGACAGGTGTTTTCCCATGAAACCACAAAAATTGTTCAGTTCTCTTGAAAGTAGCACTTAAAAGTCAGTTAAAGTCCAGACAAACAATAATAGTTAGGAAACTACAGTTGCTGTAGATGATGTGACATTGGTTGGATTTGTGCTGACGTTTGTGTAACTTCCCTCGCTGTTTGTATTTGTTTCACTGGAAGCCATGAGGCTTGAGTTGGCTCTGAGGATAGCTCCAGCAGCACTGCAGTGTGGTCGTGGCCCTGGTTCCGGTGTGTATGTAAAGGTAAGGCTGGTGGAGTAAATTATGCCATCGTTACGGACCAAAGTTACTGGAACCTGGACTGGCTGACGGACCCACCTCCAACCCTCTCGAAATGCAGAAATGTCTGGAACAACACATAGCATGCTCTCTGCGCATCTGAAAAACAGGAGAGTCAACTAAGCATAAAGAAACCTAAGCTTAAAGAACAGAATAGAGCAGAACAGTTCAGTTGGAAGTGATCTACAATGATCATCTAGTGCAACTGCCTGACCAACAGTTAAAGCGTGTTATCAAAGGCATCGTCCAAACGCCTCAAACACTGACAGGCTTGGGGCATCAGCCACCTCTCTAGGAAGCCTGTTTCAGCATTTGGCAACCCTTTAGGTAAAGAAATGCTTCCTAGTCTCAAGTCTGAACCTCCTCTGATGCAGCTCTGAACCATTCCCATGCATTGCTGTCACTGGATCCCAGGGAGAAGAGCTCAGCACCTCCCTCCCCAGGAAGCTGTAGAGGGCAATGACGTTGCTCCTCAGCCTCCTTTTCTCCACACTAGACCAACCCAGAGTCCTCAGCCGCTCCTCACGGGACATGCCTTCCAGCCCTTCCACCAGCTTTGTTGCCCTCCTCTGGACACATTCAAGGACCTTAATGTCCTTCTTAAATTGTGGGGCTCAGAACTGCATGCAATACCCAAGGCGAGGCTGCACCAATGCTAAATACAGTGGGATAATCACCTCTTCTGACTGGCTGGATGTGGTTTGCCCTCTTGGCTGCCAGGGCACACTACTGACTCATACTGAGCCTACTGTCACCCAGCTCTCCCAGGTCCCTTTCCGCAGGGCAGAAAGTATACGCTTGAATGTATACACACAAGCATACACCCTTCAAAGCATCCAGTAAAGTGTAATGATCATAAAAGCAGTAGGAAACACTGTACCTGTACATGGTTTCAGCTTCCACATCCCCAAACCAGACACGTAAATTTGGAGTGAAGTTCTGTCCTGTAAGTTCCAACATTGCTACATCCCCGCCACCATTCAACTGGAAAGGGAGAAAAAAGAAGAAAATACACAAAACCCCATTTATTAATAAAAACAAACACCTCCCTCTCAGAGAAAAACAGAAAAAACATTCTTCACATGCATACAAGAACTGTGAACAGTGCTGTTTCTATCAGCTGGATAAAACAGAAAGAAGCACAACTACAGTAGTAATGCACCTAAAAGATACTGCCAATTAAATGTGACGTCCTGAAGGAACTTCTAAGTTTTGACAGTGGCCACTTAGAATAGAAGTCAACAAGACTTTGAAAGAAAAGAACAAAGAATCTTTCAGAGAACGTGTTAGTTAGTTAAGGTTTCGGTCTTAGTCTCTTTCATCGATAATTGGCTGTTTTAAGACACAAAATCCATTTCTAAATAATCAAACAGAAGTCCTAAGGATATCACTACCATTCTTAATCTATAGAACAATATTAATATTATTCTTGTGATGGACAGGCTCATGTATTCTGAAATGTAGGTAAGAAAAATTACTGCAACATAAATTAATTTTCCTATTTATAAAGCTAGTAAGAATGTTTTTCTACAGTATTCCACAAAGGTACCATGAAGGTTAAAGTACTACGACAAAAATAATCTCACATAAAAGAGTTTATTAAAAAAACCCAAACAACTTACTTGAAGACTTTCTACAACAGGCACAGGTGTCACTGGAGCATGGACCGGTCCCATCCCCTCGTAAAATGTGTATTCTGCTTTATCTGTGCTAATGATTGTCCAAGAAGCTCCATCATTAATCATTTCTTTATTTGGTTCTTTTGGGCATGGAGTGGCCTTAGAAAGAAAGAAAAGTTTTAAATCTGACCTGTAGACTTGTTTGCCAAGTCACAGAGCTAAAAACCAACTCAGCCAGTAACAATCTCTGTTATTTCAAAAACATGTTTATGTTTTTCCTCTAACAAAATGACCTAGAGAAACAGTCTCACACACATTTCAGCAAAACTAACAAAAACCTAAAACTTGTGAGAACACTCTAACTCTCACCTATGATACTGTCACCTCTCCAACCTTCTATTTATTATTGGGTTTTATTTTAGTTTAGCTTTCAAAGTTTTAAGATTATTCAATTGCCATTAACCAACAAAATACAGCAACTAGAAGTAGCTACTTTAAAACAAATCTTGTTTTATTAATGTAAAGTGACTAAAGCAGCTACAGACTGAAGTGGAGTATTTTTCATTAGTAATGATTTACATCTGGCCAGCATATTTTTTTAGAGTGTTCTTCACCACCCACAAAATGATGGAAACAAGTTTGTATTTCAGTGTTTGTGCATATATAGGAGAGAAGCTGAAATGACAACCTTGGAAATTAGTCAGAAACTTTTGCTGTCTCCTTGTAAATATTACTTAATATTACTAATTTAGTATACATACATATATACAGAGATAGAAAATACACTGACAACTATTTTTTATGGCAACAAAAGCCTCTCTGAACAATTCCATCATCTAGCAACCGATAAGGAAATTGTGTATAGGTTAAACACACATACAGAAAAAAAAAGACTCAAAAATTCTGATTTTAATATCTAAATCCTCTTTTCTTCCATTAAGCTTTAAGGATATCTAGGTACGTAACCATAGCTTTCATTCTTCAAAACTGTTAGATAAACTTCGATTAGCACAAATTTATCAGTTCAGATGAAAGGATGTTAAGATCAATGCTGCATTCTCATGTGGACTCTTCATTCTGGTGTGATCATGCAAAAAAGCACCGAAAATGCTTGTCAGGGAAGTACGCAACAAGGACGGTAACTGCAGATCTTTCCAAGCTCAAGAACCAACCGATATTTTCCTTAGAAACGCATGCAGCTTCTAAATTATGAGCCCAACTTCAAAAGAGGTACTGTTGTATGCTATTTCAACCCACAACATTTCTCCTGCAGGGTGACATGGACTGACGTACTTCAGCTCACGACAAATAAAAGCATGGATATCAAAACTGAAGGACCCTGTACAAGATCTTTGACTGGCTTCTTCAGATCTGCCAAACCCCTGCCACAAAGCGGAAGGCAAATGCCACAGAATGTGTTCTGAAAGTCATGCTGTGTCAAGAATCATTTCAGGAAAACACTGCTCCTTCTGTCACAGAAATCCTTGACAGATTATGATTGCTCTTCTAGAGAAGCACTCTTCCTTGCCGCTTCCAAATAAGCAGTTTCCCCCCCCCCACTCTCCTTTCCTTGTATAACTATACTTTCACAACAGCTGGCACTGGAAGATTGAAATGCCTTAACACCATGCTTAGTGCCTCACGTATTGACTGGCTTCACATGGAGACAGAAGGGGAAACAAACAACTGTATAACATTAATGGATAAAGGACAGAATTGCCCAAGAACTGGTATACACGAGGACACAGACAAAAGGAATCAAAGGAATATATTTGCATTTTAAAAAACCGTAACAACCAAACACCACTAACCCCTCCTCCCAAAAAAACCCTCAAGAAAGCTCTATATCAAAGGATATTAAAGAGATGAAACTATAATGGAGTAGAAAAAGTGGGGGTTTTTTTAATAGAAAGCAATCAGTTTTATTCAACATCCTCACCAGTATGCTGGTAAAGTCAAATCTTCAAACTTCTGCATGATTCTAAGTTTTTCAGGTAGTTAAATGCTGTTACAATTGCAAGGATTTTATACCCAGAAGGACATCAAAAGGAACACAGAGGGCAAACAAGTGGCAATGAACTTAGATTTAAATACAAGTGAGGTTTCTAAAGAAAAATTCTGTAAATGACGCCCATAAAATACTGAACTTGGAATTGGTAGTTACAACGCAGGATCCTGGAGTCACCACTGACAGTTTTCTGAAATCACCATCTCAATGCGCAGTGGCAGCCACAACTGGCAAAACAAGGCTCAAAATCGTCAGAAAAAATACTGAGAACAAGGTACCAAGTAGTATTTTGCCAACGTTAAATCCTCTGTTCACCTAATTCTGGAACACTGTGTGCAGTTCTGGCCTCCCCATCTAAGAGAGCCGCAGTGAAAAAAGAGAAGGGATGGAAGGGGCAACTAAAATCACCAAGGAGCTGCTGACCTTATGAGAAAAAATTGAAAAGACTGTGACCCTCCAATTTGCAGAGAAAAAATTAAGATGTTGATAGGTAAGGTGAATGCAGAACTGTTGCTCACTAAATCCTGCAAAACTGTAACTAGGAAACACTCACAGAAACTATTAGATCATTGAAAACAAATACGGCAAAAGTTTACTACACAGAACACAGGAAACCTCTTGAATTTTCTGCCACAGAATACTGCATTCAAAAGGAATCAAACCGAGGGACTACACATCTACAAAATGATACTAAAAGACAGAGTCAGGGATGCAGCCTTTTAACAAGCCTTAATACAAGAAGCATGGATGCTGGCAGAGCACGGCTGCATTGGACTGCATAAAGTGACCAGGTCTGCCAGCTCCCTGTCAGCACCACCTCCTATCGCTGCTGTTAGACATAGATACGGACTACGCTCTGAGCCAGTAAGGCATTATTTATATTCTTTCTCTAGTCTCCAGAATACACGGACATCTTTAAAGAAAGCTCTGGCTGGTACTTCAGCAACTGAATTTCAACTTTTTTCTAGGTTCATGCTGATCTGCTGACTTTTTACAGCCTCTCTGCTTAAAGCCTCTAAGGTCTCTATATCGGACTATTTGTGTTCACCCAAGAGAGCCTTGTCATCCTAAAGTAAAGTTTGGGGGGTTTTGTGTTTTTTGTTTTTTCTTTTTCACAGTGACCACAGTCCATCTAGACTCCTACTATAGGAACTGTATTCAACATTAAGTGCTTAAGAGCAGGCAGGTGAAAGATGCTACACATGCCTGCTTTTCTGGTCTTGGTCTCTCATCCAAAGGAAAAAACAGATAAAATGGGACTTCCCTCCTGCCACTGGTAAAAAGAGTTTATCTTCTATAGTCATTTCACTTACCAAAGAGCGACAACAGCCCGATGTGCAAGTTAACAGATTTTATTCAACAAGTAAGAGCAGCAGGTAACTACTCCACTAAAATAATTCTGAATAGTGGGTTGTCCTTTCATCTAAGCCCATTCCATGTGGAAAGCTCTTATCAGACTGGGCTCCATGAGTGCTGCAGAAACTGAAGAGTGGTAGGATGTCCTGGCAGTCCCACAGGCAATTCCAAGATGGTGAACTAAGGCAGCTGTCAGAGAAGCAGGAGCTGCTTCTTCATTCAGCCCTCCCCATGAAGTACTTTGAGGATGATCAAATAGCAAGGCTGATCCTCAATTATTGCCATTCCCGTTTCACAGCTTTCTCTTCTTGACAAACGTCCATTCTCCTTTACAAGAAAATATATTGATAGATGTATCTCTGCTATGTGCTGTGGGCAGAACCAATAGATCTGGTCCCTTCTGAGCCACAAGTCATGAATATGTTTCCTGAAATATGAACAAAGCTTCTCATACTCTCTTTCCATTGTCCTAGTTCCGACAGAAGTCAACAAAGCCTTTACCAATCCTTCCTGTCCCTTCCCTTAAATTAAGGGAAATCTTTAAGAAGTTACCTTCCCCCTTTCCTACGTCTACCTTTCTTAGCCAAGAAGCTACAGCTGTTCTCCTAACGCAATTCTCGAGTCTTTCCCAAGTGTTGCCATACTCCTGGAGCACGGCGTCATCTCTCAACATCCTTTGCTATCTGAGCTGCCCTAGATGTTTGAAGAAAACTGTAATACTTAGGTAGGCCTGAACTTGGTCACAATCTTGTTAGGCTGATCGGAGTTACCATGCTGAAAGTCTGCTACAGCATGCTAACATACATGAGACTAAAACCACAGTTTGTTACCGTATTGTATTAAGCTGTCAGAACAATTGTACACTGGTAATTTTTTACAGTTCTCTCTAGGGGTTCATTCCTGTTACAGTAGCTGGCTAGGGATATTTTTCTCTACCTGCTGGAGAACAAATACTTGAGGACTGAGACAGCTACATTCTTTACAGGCAAATAAATTTCTGTGGCTTTAAAAATTACTGTGGTCAACTGCCATAGCTGCCTACGTTTAAGCTCTTAGCCAAGAGCAAGACAGTGCAACTCCGTGAAGTTCACCATGAAACAGGTCTATAATGAACTGTACCGTTTCCTATTTGTTGTAACGTAGAAACGGCCACATAAGTAAGTGGTGCAACTCCACTGGCATATGTCAACATGTCAAGCCACAGTACCACATCATAGAATCGTATCATATCATAGAGTATCAGGTAGGAAGGGACTTCAGAGATCATCTGGTCCAACCTTTCGTGGCAAAAGCACAGTCTAGATAAGATGGCCCAGCACCCTGTCCAGCTGAATCTTAAAACTGTCCAATGTTGGGGAATCCTCCACTTCCCTGGGAAGAGTGTTCCAATGGATGGATTGTTCTCACTGTGAAAAATTGTCCTCTTGCGTCCAATCGGAATCTCTCCAGGAATAAATTGTACCCCTCATCTTTTCCATGTGACTCCTTGTAAAAACAGTCTCCATCTTCTATGTAGCCACCCTTTAAGTACTGGAACATGGCAAAGAGGTCTCCCCTAAGCTTACCTCAAGACCGAACAAACCCAGTTCTCTCAGCCTTTCCTTATGTGGCAGGCTTTCCAGTCCTTTGATCACCTTTGTGGCCCTTCTCTGGACCCTCTCTGGCCTGTCTACATCTTTTTTATATAGTGGGGACCAAAACTGAACAAAGCATTACAAGTGTGGCCTGACAAATGCCAGTAGAGTGAGATAATGACTTCTTTATCTCTGTTGGTGATGCCCTTGTTGATGCAACTCAGCACCCCGTTGGCTTTCTTTGCCACTGCAGCAGCATACTGTTCACTCATATTGAGCTGCTTGTCCACGAGGACCCTCAGGTCCCTTTCCACAGAGCTGCTCTCCAACCAGGGAGATCCCAGCCTAGGCTGCACTCCTGGATTACGTTTTCCCAGGTGCAAGACCTTATGCTTGTTGCACTTTATAACTTTCTTGTTAACTCACTCTTCCAGCCTATCCAGGTTCCTGCAGGGTGGCTCTCCCTTCCAAAGTGTATGCTTCCCCACACAGTTTGGCATCATCAGCAAACTTCATCAGGGAACACTTCACTCCACCATCCAGATCACTTACGAAGATATTAAACAGTGTTGGGTCCAATACCGATTCCTGGGGGACCCCACTTGTGACAGGCATCGTGACTGCATGCACAAGTTCCTAGTGTGATTCCATTTCTTCCATTGGAGAAAACAGAATTCATTGTTTAGACAGAAGTGGAAGAAGATTATGAGGAAAGAAAAACAGATTTTGAAAGGGACAGAAACTGTTTGTTGCTTTCCATCCTCTGTTTTTTCAAAACAAAATATTAGACTCGCATTCAAAACCAACTGCAAAACTGGCATTCATACATATTTTGGGAGTATTTGGGAAAACTTCGCATCCATGCTTCTCGTCTATTGAAATAATTTTAAACAACTCACTTGAAACTGGATTATTCTCTCCTGGGAAAGGCACAAATACATTCTCTCAGTGTCTTTAAGGTAAAATGCACATTTATGGAGCTGCGATACTGGATCATCTGCATCCAATAACGCTGTTTGTTTATCTACTTTTCGAATTATCTGTGAATGAAAATTGTACATACATATTTACAACAATTTCTGTACTTCATTACATTGGAGATTACATATGTACTGTTAGTAAAGGAAGTGAAAGGTCCTTCTTTTAAAAAAAAAGTTCCATGCCTCCTGTTTAAATACCAACATTAGAGTCATAATTCACAATGCTTTTGAAATAAGAACACAACATGGAAGTGACACTCAGTACTACAGCTTCAACATGCTGTATGCATATATACGTTATCTTTTTGCTATAAGAGTGGGGAAAAAATTTGAAGTTTCAGCAAAATCTACTTTTGTTCCATTTCCTGGTACAAAAGAGTAGTTCTAATAGACTTCTACAGAAGCTTCAGCATCAACAAGATTCTGTGGCAAACTGGCTGCTGAATGAGAACATTTGAAAACAAGGATTTACTTTAAAGATATTGAGATGTCCTTAGGTACAGTTTTGCAAATACAACAACCATAGCATATCTTAACAATAGTTGGTCATTAAATATTACTCAAAGACAACTGCAAAGAACAATCGTTCCTGACATCTGGTAGTTCAGTGAAATAATATCTGCTGACTTAATTCCGAGATGTTATACTAACTTATTTTTAAAAACGAAGAAAGTTATTCCCTTCCAGACAGTGGAAATTTGTAGCTTAGAATTTTAACTCAACTTGTAGAAAAAGGTTTAATACTTCATTTTACGCAACATCAGCAGAGGCAGCAGCCAAAGTGCTTGAAGATTTCTAAGCTGACAATCAGAAAGCCAACCATGTCCTCTGGGATTTCTAATGATAATTAATGGCATTATTAGCAATCTAAGTTTCAAGGTTAACTTGTTCCTTCAAAGTTCTTTGCATTAGCCTATAAACTGCCTGCAAGTTACCTTTTAATCGCATCATCTTCAGTCAGTCTCGTAAGGCAAGAGGACAAATGTTCCCAACAGGAAGCAAAATAGGAACCTTTAGCCTAATTTGTTTTAAGCTATTTCTACCTACAAATAAGTTTCTGGAATCATAAATGATGTCATGTCCTTTCAACAATAAGAAAATATTAACATGAAGCCCACAAATAAAGCGAGATCCTCTTACTGAATTTCATGTGCACTCAATCAGATCAGTAGTAACCAGGTCTGGATTTTTCTGTCACATAATGTGATTAAAAAAAAAATTTCTACTTAACTGATCGTTTTCTACCATTTGCTCTGAGAAGGCTATCTTCTTTTTTAGCTAAGTTTGATATTGGGAGAGAATTTCTCATTACAATCCTAGTAAAACAAGTCTAGGAAGGGGAACAAAAACCTGTCTGCAGGGAAGGCTGGTTTTACATTGGCGCATTGTAAAAAATTGTTTCTAGTTACAAGTGGAATTAGCAAAGCCTTGTAGTATGAAATTCATAATGGGCTGACAAACCACAATTTCACAAAAGATCTCATATGAAGCATTGTTTATTATCAGTCACAAAATATTCCATTTAGGCTGGCATTAAGTGCATAAAACCGGAGAAAAAAGATCTATAATTCTACATAAATTTATTGATAAAAATTATTACTGTGTATACAGCAATAAAATAATTCTTTTGGTTCACAAATCTTGACTGGTTATAATCAATTTTGTATCTGTGACACAGACAAGAGTGAAATTGCTCTTCCTAAAAAAAAGTTATTCCAAATGCATTTTTAATTTCCATATTTAAAACAGACAGTACTAATAAATGTCCAAAACGCTTTTGCAGCTGATACTGGTATAAATGTGTATCCTTAGAAGTACACAGAAGTGCTTTTAGATTCAAATCGGTAGAGCATTTTTAAAGCTGTGCTGAACTCAACAAATGGAACAGTCCTACTGGCTGTAAAAATTTTGCTCATCCATTTGATATCAATATTTCAAGTATTGTGCTACACTGGGATCTACATTACTGTTTTTAAAACAGACATTTTCTTGCAGATTAACCTACTTGGGCAGGTTCAAATTCTGAGAAATTCCCTATGCTTACTTTACAAGCTGTTCTTTGCTTACAGAATTAATCTGCAGATATAAAAATATACTTTTATTAAAACGAATGCCATTTTCCATATAAAACATGTATTACCAAAAGGAAACATACAAAGCTAAAGACTGTAAACAATGCAAACGCAACTATGCAATTACATGAAGTAGTCATCTACAAATTAATTACAGCGTGGAGAAATTAAACTGTACCAGTCTTGGGAGTGCCATGCCAGTAACTGAGCATACAAGTTTGACAGTCTGCCCATAATGAATGTAGCCGTCTCTCACTGTGAATTCTTCTCCTTCCGATTCATCATCATCCACTGCATGAAACAGGAATTTTCACATTATTTGTTTCAATCACTGTTTTCCTCAACAGGAGGAACATTTAACACACTACTACATCAAATACACGCTCAGTAACAAAACATATCTGCATATGGGCAATTTATATGGAGGGAAAAATGCAGGACTTTTTTTTGTGGGGATGGAGGGAGGGAGATATAAGAATATATTGCTTCATTTTTACTTACAGAGGTGAATGTAAAATGCTCCCCACTGTTGTGAACTGGCATGGAAATTACCACCTTCTACGTGCAAATATCTGGTGCTAACTGTTTGGGATCGAAGTCTATTAAATAGTGCCACTTTTGTCCCTGACGCAATACATACTGCAAGGAACACATACAGACTTGAGATTATAAAATTATTTCATTATTACATAGAAAAGTATCAAAAAGTCACAAATACAGTAAAATAAACTGACGAATACTGGAAATAAAAAATTCTCAACTATTGGTTAATTTAGAAAATATCTGTATTTGTGACAGCCGAAAATAATCACAAAATTACAAGTGGGATAACATAAATGGTGGCTGTTCTCCAAAGGCATGCTACTTCACAGAATTTTGCCACTTAGCCAAATTGGCCAGTGCTTGCCAACTGAAAACTCCTTCTGTTCATAGTTCTCCAGCAACTGATTATGTGAGCAGAAGCTTTAGCTTGCCGTCGTGAAGCACTGAGACAACTTTCAATGCTCACTTGTAGTACTTTGGAAGCATATTTGAAGCACAAAGAAAAATTATTCTTACAAATCACAAACAATAAGAAGGAATGCAGACATAACTATGTAAAGTTGTAACCATGCAACTTGAAATTTTCTCAGATCTGAACTTACTTATCATTCAAGAGAGTGAAATGCTAAGTTTGCTCCCCTAAAAAAACCACCAGCAACTAGCATTTTGCCACCAAAACGGGCATGTTTCTTCTACTTGGTTCATATTTGCTAGCGAAGAATGCTTGGTTCATATTCACTGTCCATCCAAACTATCTGTCTGAATACAAAATCAACAGTGCATACTCTGAGCCCACGGGCGTGAACTGCACAGCAACAGATTGCCTTTAGTCATGTGGCAAGCTAGCCGCCCCGAGATCCACATTCCATAGGTGAATGGGTTCCAGCCCAACACAGATGGAAGAGCCTTTTAAAGCACTAGTGAAGAGAGAGAGAAAAACAAACAAAAAAAAGGGTATCTCTTGAGGTGCTCCAGTGGTATGCAGGCAAAAGCTTTGGAGGAAAAGTAAAAATGCTCCCAATTATACATTAGCACCAGAGATATCTTTAGTTGAAAAACACGGTAAGTAAATAAATCTGGGTGAAATATCACCATACAGATTTCTTAACCAATTACTTAAAAGGAACCATGCAAAAGATAATAAAAATAAAAACAACACGAAAATGGCATGAGACAGGTGGCCGTGATGGGACGAAGTGCAGTTTGGGTGACATGGTGCTATCTGTTTATCACAGTCTGAAAGCTATCTCTTTGATACTGATTAAAACATAGTAAGCACCAGATCACGACAGCTTAAGAGCTCTAACAGCTTAGAAAGCTGAGGTAGAGAATTCGTTTGTCTACAAGGATTCACTCCTCAGAATAAAGATTTTGGTGGACCTTTTACATTTACTAAATAATTAACTGTGACTGCATAAAACTCAACAGTGCAACCTATCTACATTGGGATACTTTAAAATGTGTACAGTTCTGAAATACATTAGAAAAAACAGAAAATTTCATTGTATTTACTTTGGAGTCAGACCTCAGAATACATAAGAAAAAATCAGAAGAAAGCAAAATGAATTGCTACATAAAGAACTGTAAAATACTTACAGTCTGCATTTTTCAGTGACTGTTTCTTTTTAGAAGGTTTGGAGATGACTTTGATTCGTTTACTGAGGAACACACCGATGTCGTCACTATTGCCATAGAACATTTTTACTGATAACATGAAGTGCTTTCTCTTGTCTGAGTCTGATATGTATAATGTTTTGGCAGTGCAATAATTCTGTAGGTGAAAACATACTGTTGTTTCTTCCTTCAAGTCAATCCAGTTCAAGAAACTACATTTAATTACGAACAAAATAGGAAAACTAATGCAATAGTTTCTAAAACAGATCAGAAACTGCTTTTTCCATCTCTTCCATATGGGTATCTAACCGGTATGACTACTGTTTAACTTCGTGAAGTTTAGCACTTGACTTCAGTATTTTAGCATCCTTCTGAAGACTCTTACCAGGACTGGAAAACAGATTATCAGAGACTATAGTTGTGTCAAAGCCATGAGTGGTTAACAGCACTAGTCAAAATTACATTTGAGTAGACCTATACGGGCAGCACAACTGGCACACACAAGAGGCTGCCTGTGCAGAAAACGTGTTGAGCCAAACTTTTCTTGAAAGGATGGGAGATGACCGGGTTTTGAAACACTGGAAAGTTACTTTTGGCTAAATGTTACGTGACAACAGGAGTTTAAAAGAAAGTGTCCTAAAGAACTTTAATTACTCTTTTCCTATTCAGCAACATATGAAGCATTTCTATGGTAGACTGTGCTGGAAATACTAGGTAGCTATAAAATACTGCTTAATAAAACAACCAGCTAAAATGAGCACTCACATGCTGCCAGTACTATTTCCACTATTTAAGTCACCTCAAATATCTTTAAAAAATCTTGTAGCACTTTATATCACTGTAAAAAAAAAATCTACTAAATTTATTAAGATGCTAGTTCAATTGTATTTTTATGCAAAGGGATTTAAAGACCACTTCCAGCAGCAGATATTGTTCAGATACTTCCTTGATGAGATCATCCATTCATGCAAGCCGCGGAGAGGGACAGGGAGTTTGGGCCAGAAACCTTACTTCAGTTAACCACTGGTGCCGACCAAACAATCTAACAGTTTACTGACTCTGAATCAACAACCTACAAATGAAAGGTTAGTACCTTGCTATGATCCGACGAACCAAAACCTTCCTATTCAATTGTCCTACATATTTTTTGAGGGTTTTTTTTAAAACCACTTATATGATATACATTACAGTATAACAAAAGTTATCAAAAATAAGCAATGGTATTCTTTGAAATATGCACCATGCAGCTATAATACCCTTTGCAGTAATCTGAGTGTTTTATTACAACTATTCTACCTTTCCTTCCAAGTTCAGCTGCTGCATTTCTTGGTCACTGTTTCCTATTCCAATGAAGGCGCAAGGTTGTGACTCTTGCTCAGTGCAACCATCCCGTTCCATTTGCTCTTTTTTTTTCTTCCATCCACTGCCCATAAGATACACACATGGAGGAGGACAGAAGAACCTGAAAATGAAAAATGCATTACAAGATTACACACAGCTTTCAAGAAAATTCTTGAGACAGAAACTGTTGTGTACCCAAAGCTTTCTCAGCCCATTCACATTTTGCATTCAAGGTTACACATGCATGCCCTTCATTTGCCTTGACAATTTTCTAAAATACAAATCAAAAAAAGAGAAAAAGCAAGGAATGTCAGCATTAGATGTACCGTCATTGAGTATCTTCATTGAGTATACAGTTCAATGTATGGTAGGTAACAGTCCGCATTGCTATAAAACACTTTCTACCCTTACAAAGAAAAGATACTCAATGAAAGTGAAAGGCCTTGAAGGCAATGAGTGTTTTGCTTTTGTAGGTGCCTAACATGATGCAGCGATTAATACACACAGAACAGTTCCACAAACTAATTTAATGGACAACTGTTGACTACAATGCCTAAACATTTCGTGTTTCATCATTAGCAAGACGGGAGTCTATTCCATCCAAGCATACAACTCTCTTCAGTTTCTAAATTGAATACATGATTTTACCTCTTTATCAGTAACTGCAAAAGACATAGCAGCACTGACTGAAATCCATCTAGACACAACTTACAGCAACATGTTCAAAATTAAATGCAGCATTACAATACAATGTATTGGCCTTGAAGTTTTTGCAAATTGTTAAAACACAAATCCTAATCACTTTTGGGTTTTGTTTAGCTCACAGCTGCAGTATTTTTATCATCATTTAGTTAAGATCAAATTTAAAAGAGCAGAATGAGTACATCCACTTGCGAGGTAGCTAAAGAAGCATGAAGAGAGAGGATAACGAAAAAGTTTTTAATTGTTCTATTTATTTCAAATTGGAGAGTAGAGCTTAACTCGGCACTTCTGAAATGCAAAAACGACTTCTCCCTTAGATAGGCAGGATTTTAAAAAAATTTGGCTTGGGACAACTGAATTCACAGATTATTTCTATTAAATACCTTATAAACCTCAATTAGAGGAAGTCAGCTTTAGTATGGAAATCAAGTCTAATACACTTTTTAATCTCACCTATTCAGCAAAATTACCTTTATTTAATAGATATAAAATGCTTTTCTAAGTAACGGAATTCTTAACAGATGAAACCAAAGTCCTGAGCTAATAATCACATAATAATAAAATGTAAATATTAAGAATCCATATAAATAAAAAGACCCTTAACTTTTTATCTTGCCAATAAATCCACAGTGAAAATCTTTCACTTAATTTCGCTATTTTAAAAACACAATAAAACCGATGATACACCAATATGCATATAGCTTAAATATCTATGAAAGTATTTCAAAAGTATCATGCTCTGGTTTGAGAAAAGACCCCCTACAAAAGATAATCTGTAGAAAGTACCTTACTATGCTACATCAAAAGATTTGCGTGTTTGAGAAGCCCGTTAAATTGATTTGTGAAACTGTTCCTACAGATTGCTTTTTAAACTTAGTAATTCTGGACAAATAGAAACAAATGCTACAGTTCCTCCATTATGATAATCCATTTCAGCAAAGACTTCTAACAATTACTTGCTCCCTTTATTACCTCCACGCTGTCCTGAAGCACACAGATTTTGATAAATATGGCATTATTGTGAAGTCAATTGTAGAAACAAACTGTTCAAAATTTAAGAACTAACATTTTTTTCATGTGCTTATTGCATCAGTTTTAACTATATGTATTTTATTCTTTGGGATAATTATGGGTCATATGAAGGCTCTGGAATTTTTTTCTTCCAATTGAAGATGCAAAACACAGAGAACCAAGGCAACAGGTAGAAACTTGCCAATTTGCAAAGCAGATGTTTCCTGATGGAACTGTCAACTTGAAAAACTACACAATAAAACTACCTCAAAAATAAAATTTAACACTTTCACAGTAGCAGCACATGAGAATACTTCCACTAGCCCAGCCATGAATCACATAGCTGAAATTTATAGCTATCTGACATTAGAATGCGTTATTGTAACTTTATTGCTGTAAGAATAGAAGTCCTGAAATTTGAAAATCACCACGAATAGAAAGAGCAAGTAGTAATAAATGTTATCAAAGCGCACACACTGCATATCCCCTTTTTGCTTGCTATTATGCCTTTTGCTTCTTAGCTTTTGCTACCTGACCTCTGCTCTAACTTTCTTCACGAAGATGCTGAATGATGCAGTAGGGGTACATTTGAGAACACCATGAGTTTCCATTACGTGCCAATTAAATCCTTCCCTTCCTACTACAAATTTTTTGATCTCAAAAGCAGGAATGCATTTCCTACTTCCCAATTACATTTATTTCAAACAGCACAGATGATATGACCTAATTTCCCTCAAATGCTTCTCTACCCTAAATGAAAAACAATCTCAAGAGGACTTACGTTTGTGAGGCAGACAATACAATGACAATAGGCAAGATCATAAAATTCATATTGAAGTACAAGATGTATATCTACTTTCTACATGACCAATCTAATTTATATGCCCTATACCAGCCCACATCTAGATGTAAATACCACAACTGTTGTTAAAAATCTATTCTGAGGCTCATCTACTGGTTGCTGCAACTTTCAGCCCGTTTTAGGAAAACAGAAAACCAAAACAAAGCAAGAAATACCAGCTTTTTACTGTAGGCAATTGTGATCACGTTAAAAAAAAAAAAGATATATACAGATGTAGATAGGCAGCTGTGAAGAAAGCAAGCGGATAAGAAAGAGTCACATTTTTATTAGACTGGCAAGGGGTCAAGTGAGGGCAATGATCATACCCAAGCAGCATCTAGGAGGCCTACCCTACTTTGCCATCCCAGATAGGGGAAACATGATGGTGGTCCTCTATGAACTATACTTTTCAAATGAGAGTTATGAACTAACCCCAAGGTTAGGAAATGTAATTTTTTGGGGAAGAAACTTCAAGCCACATTTATTCAACAGCTGATCTTTTGGAAACAAACTCAGATTGCCAGAAAAAGCATATCAGGTATCTATTCAGCTTCTGAACTCTCAAACTCAAATGACAATACAAAATCCTTTCAGTGTTAATGGATGTATACCGCTAATTTTCTTCTCAACGATTACAAGCTATTTCCAATAAAGAAACTATTCACAGACTAGAAATTAATGCCAACCTCTATTAACGGAGCAATGCTTTGCAAAAAAGAAACCAGACCCCTTGTATTCCAAGTAGGTGTAACATCATAAAGCAAACATCACACATTTACCTTTCTTCCTCGTGTACTCTTTTGTATTTATCTTACTGGTTAGACCACAAGAAAAACAAAATCCCAAACTTTTTTCATATCCTTTTTTATTTCAGCTTTATTCTAAACTCAGTCCTTTGAATAACTATGGCCACTAGATGGCAATGAAGACCTATAAGAAAGAAGTTTTAAACCATGGCTAAAGAGAACAAGCCTCAACAATTAAAGCGCTCTTTTTAAATTAGAACACAGAGAAAAGCCTTGGGAAACTATGACTTACTAAACACAGAAATAAACTTTTGAAGCTAAAGCAATTTTAAGTTTGTTTAAAACCACCAAACAACAAGAAAGACTCTGGACATTCACAATTTGAATGGGTTTTCTTATGTGTCAGCCTCTTTCTTGCCCTTCAGGTATAGACAAGTATAGTCTGGGGGCTTTTCACTTCCTATTTACAATATGAGAAGAGATTAACTATAAATTTTCTGTCCAATATAGTGTAAGTAAACCAAGAGCATCCTTGTATTTCTGATTTTCTAATTTTCACAGAGGATTAAAGAAAATGTCTTTGATATGTACTTAGTAACTGCTGCAAACACGTCTCTCATTAATAAAACATTTCCGATGTAAATAGGAAGGTGAATGTTTATGTGAGAGGCTGACTTTCAGACAACTATAAAGAGGAAAAGAAAATCACCTACCCAAAATAAGTGAAGTAATTAATGTAAAGTAATTTCCAGTATTACTTATGGGAAATAAGGTAGGACAATATTTGGTGGAACAAATGAAAATACTCTTCCTTCGACCTTTGATTTACAGGGCCTACCTCTCTTTTTTCTTTAACCACAAACCTAAAGCAAGACTGCGTAGGAGGTAAAAATTCTTCTGAAGTATTAATCTGACCTATAGTAAACAGAAAATTATGTTGGAGGGAAAGGCAGCTGTGTCTGGTTCTTCTGAGCTCATTCAGAATTTTCAGTACAAGAAGTAATGGTGGAAAATCATGTAGGATGTAATTTCCTCACTGGATTTGTAGTATATTCTCTTAATACCTCTTCTCCATGTCATGAGCAGACTGGCAATTCATTGCTGAATGAGGAGTAAAACAACACAGGACATTCTTCTGTGAGATAAACACCTAACAACTTGATCTAAAAACCACATGAGATCTGTTAGGGATCTTTCCCTTTCTGTGAGCTCTTTAATTACTAGAAGTGTAACAACCAGGAACGTCTTTCCTGGGCAAAACCTGTTCCACACTTGTTAGAGCTGTATGACGAGATGCAGATTCAGTGCTTCCTACTTGCTGATATGAAGCACAGTGATTAAACCAGGGTAACATTTTAGGGCACTTCACATATTTAAGATATCTTTACAACAATTTTTTGCGGACTCCTAGTTTCTGAGAAGAGGCTTTTTGTGATGCTTCTCCTATGTAGCTTCCAAGAATTTGTGCTCAGCATAATTAAAGTGATGGGCAGTTATAAATGAAGCTACCATTGCAACTGATATTAGCCAAGAAAGGTCAGAGGATCAATCTCCAAAAAAGCAAGGGATGTCCCCACAGTGCCTTCTTACATTACGATACCGTGGGCCGCTCACGTGAGGGACGACCATGGCATCACCAACTCATGTCAGACTCCAGGCTCAGTAACTCCATACCGCAAACAGAAGCAAGGTGTTACTCATCTGTTCTGACAGACCTGTTCTATCATATCAACTGGAAACTGGACATTTTCCCATGGCAAGAAAACCAAGCTGAGATTTGTCTAAGGATGCGCCCCTTTATTCCAAATGACTTCAAAGGAAGAACAAGTTAATTTCTAGTGGTTTCTGAGTCTTGACTGCAACAACAGAAAGTGAAATAGGTTGAGTCTTTGGCACCACACGGAATATTGTTTTAAAACAGACAATCACTGAAGGAGAGAACAATATTCCTTCAGTCCCTTCAGACAATTCGGGTCAGTCAATACAGAGAAAATATGGTACTTCAAGTAGAGAAGCTACCCTGACCGAACTTGCCAGGAAGCAAGGAGTAGAAACTACAATAAAATCAGCTCATGTCATTGCTACCTAGTTCTGATGCACGCAATATTCTTTTCAAACCACAGGCTTCTGTGCACAAAGGCTTCCTCTTTCCAATTATCCAAGTCATCCCTGTGTTCATCCTACAGAAGTCTTTGCCTTCAAGAGGATTTAGAGGTGTCTACCAGCTGTTTTTCTTTCTGTTCGGGGTGACATTAGCAGGCAAGTTTTTCCTTTGTACCTGCTGGTCAATTCCGAGTCGGTCAAGGCAGGAGGTGTGTTTATCAGTTACCTGCATTGTTCTGAGCACGAAACTACTCAGCAGTCGTCTTTCCGTCTTAGGAGCCAAAAGAAGTAGTAACATCCACTAAAGAATTCAATACCACATCAAACTAATGAAAAATCATTAGGTGTTAGAATGCTACGGATGAAGTAGTAGAGCCATGGCGTAAGCCTGGAAACAGCTATGGTCTCAATAACAAGAGCATTAACCAGAGGGCAGGAACACTCTGCTTGGTGAAGGGAAGTATTTGAGCAGAAATTACAGGAGTTCCTTCACTAACAGCCATAAACAAGATACAGCCAGACCATTCTCTGGCTAATCAGTAGTGATAATGTTTAAACTCAGAACAGCATGTAATCCACACACCAATCTGGCTCACAGTCTTTGATGAACTATGTACTGGAATCCAAAACACTTCAGTCCTTTAAATCATGGAATGTTCACACTGCTCGGACTTCGAAGAGAGAAGTCTCAGAGAATGGTAAATACAGTAAAAATACAGGAAGCACAAGCCAAACACTCACGCTCATCAGCACTAAACATCACCTGAGTCTCTGTCAGCTGAATGCCTTGGAAAGATGACAGCTATCCAACATGAAACATTAGGTAAAAGGTCTTAAACTCAACCGAGCTTCTTACGTCCTGGCTTCTTTGTTAAACTAAACAACATTAACTTCGGGAAGAGCAAGGCTAATAAGAAGAGTGCACTCAAAAAAGAAAGAAGCCTCGTTTCATTACTGTTATTTAGTGACAACTATCAAGAACACTCTCAAATTAACCTAGAAAGTCTCCATCCATGTCACAACAACCTGCAATTGTGTTTCTGTGAGGCCTATTTAAACCAGACCGTACTACGTGAGACCTGCACCGTCTACAGTGAGTTTTCAACAGAGTATTTCACCATCTACTCAGCCTCATCAAACACTAAAAGGTAGTTATTGTGCTAACCTTTTAATTACACCATGCAAATTTTATTAATGATAAATATTTCCCATGGCCTCACAACAAACAAGGTTTACAGACTGGAACAAAAGGTGCAAGTTTGTTTTGGGTTTTTCTTAGGTTCTATATTTACTTGAAAGACACGTCAATTTTAAGAAATAATTCATTTTCTAAGTTGAATTCTTAGTTACAAAGATAGTGCAATTTAACTTATTCTTTATGGATCAAAAATTAACCAGATTATATCCATGTCATAATGAAGTCCCACAGAAAACACAGTATTTCTCCATAAAAACTGGTATGAAATAGGTTTCTGTCTATGAAGCAGATGTACGCAAAACAACTCTCTGCAGAAATGGTATTTAACGTAAAAATGGTGAAAACTCGATTGACCAGTTGCATAAAGCAGCCTTAAACCTTTAGTAATTTTGCTCAGTCCAGCAATACAAAGAATCAAAGGGCGGGCTCTATTATGAATAAAAGAGAAGCAATTAAAAAACTAAAAAAAAAATTTTAAAAAAGCTGAAAAAATAAAGAAGAAAGAAGTTAATTCATCATTCAGTTTCACTAAGTACCTGAGGGCACATATGGATCCAAGGATTTAATAACTGGTATTTTTCTTTACACAGATAACAACACGACATCATTACTGAAGTTAACAGCCTGGGAACTAGCAGAACAGTACCAGAGACAGTCTAAACGGAGTGTTAAAACATAAGAAAAACTAAAATATTTAAACTGAAAGAAGCATTCCAAACTTTCATTTCATTTCCATACCAAAATGGCAATCACTTATTTCACCATCATACTATTTTATAACAAATATCCAACCACTTTAATTCCTAATCGTCATTTGCAAAGCTCTGAAATTCTCTACACTCATCTGACATGCTTCCATTTTTAAAGAGGTGAATCTGAGATACCTTTCACGGCCAAATGCAGTTGTGCTGAGATAGCTGACTCAACTGCACCTCACAAGATCCAGAATGGTAAAAGAATGCCTAACTTCAGTTAGCAATCACTTCAAGCAGTTAGAAACCAATGATTAGTTTACTAAACATTGCCAGCACTTAGGTGATGTATGTGCCACAGTTCACAGACTTGAACAGCATCAAGTGAAGTATACGTATATATTCAAGGCAACACAAATTTATGGCAATGCTATGAAATGCACATATGAGCTTTCATAGACTGTTAGCAAATAACAATTTGAAGCTTTGCCTTGTATTCTTCAGAACACTTATGTAAGACTTCCAAACAGTAACGGAATTACTTACTTGCGTACAACAAAATTACATACTTTATCTTCTTATTTTCTCCCTTCTTTTTATGCAATTTGTTCTCCAAAATAATGATACAGAGGAGAGCTTTTGCAAAATGTTCCCACCCTCACAAACTGCTCTGGCTCCAGGACAACAAACTCACTGAAGTTACAGATACACTGTTTAGAAAGTCACTTTCTTATCTGCAGGCACACTCCTAATTTTTTTGAGAGTAATATGCTTAACTCATCTGCAGTGATGAGTTAAATATGCAACTCTTGAATGGCAACACAATCTGAGAAGATAACAATCAGAGGTTCCTAGATTGTCACGATAAATCTTTTTGGCTGCTGAGTTTGCCGCAAAGGGTTAAAGTTATCATTTACTGCTAGTAAGGCCTTGCATTGCAAGCCTTCTGCGTGGCAATGAGCAAGAGGGCTGTATAGTTACATAGCAGATACACAGCATACTTGTCTGCTTCCGTGCCCTTCCTCCTCTACTTTCACTGACTTCCCATTTGATTCTCATCAAGAATTTCACAGAGAGCTAAAAAGCATTTTGAGTAAACAATTCCATGGAGCTGCAGAACCTGGACACTGCCCAAAAGAAAGGACTTGAGACACTGCCTAACAGAAAAGACAACACATATTGAAAGACAAGTACTCAAGCACAGAATACTGAAGATCAGTCGAAGATACAGTCTGCATCTCAGAGATTCACAGACATCAGGAAGTGTGATTCCGATGGGTAGCAACGAACCAAGAACTTTGCAGGCTTAATTCTAACATTCCTGTTTTCTAACGCTTCCATACATAAATATGTTAAAAACCTGAAATCTCAGGAAACTGTAAAAAACATAATGATGTAATAGGACCTACACAACACTGGCGAAAGAAAGGTTAAAACTTCAAAATCATTTATGTGCTGAATATGTGGTCTTTTGTGATGAACAAATAATAATGCAAAGTATTTAGAAAACTAAATACAGCACTATTTATTTTAGTGAAATCTAAGGTAGAAAAGTGTCATTTATACTTAAAGAAAACCATTTCAGCATGAGAGGACTAGAAATCTGCGTATGAAGGACCGTCCTATTTGCTTCTAGTACTCACGCAATAAAAACAACACATAGAGAAGGCTGCAGGAAATACACCTTTGCCTGAAAAGCACTCATCCTCACGTCCTCCTGTAGATTCTGTCCCTTAGAAGATTTCCTATTATTGTAACTTGTACTGTATTGACTTTTACAAGAGAATGTTTATCACAAATGTGGTTATAATTGACCTGTCATTCTTTTTAAAGCTATTACAGATCTGATTCGGAAAAGTATCTTACTGAGGCTAGCAATTTCCTTTTCATATTATATTTGAAATTACTCAGGAAAAAACTCCTCTACAAATAGGCACCACTAATCACCTTGTTCACTCCAGACTTGGAAGGTTTAAAATTAGAGCCATTTTAGTTCAATGAAGAAAAACTTTACCCACAGATAGAGAACGTGTTGGTAGAAACATGCATCACTACACCGAATGCCACAGGTTTGCAGCATTTGTTACATAATTAAGTTATTTACGAGAACACATTTTGTTCTACGTTTCTTCAGACTGTAGTACAATCTGAGGAATTCTGCAATGTACTATGCACCAGACTACACACTATAGTTTCCCTAGCTGGGAGATGTAGAGGGAAGCCAGGAAAGAACAGAGACTTACCTTTTTTCATTTCCATACGATTTCTGCGCAACTTTTGCATGGAGTATTAGCACTGTTTGATCCCCTCGCTCCTTTAGGTAATTTCGCATTGCTTCCCTAAAAATTAAAAGACAAAAAACAAGCTTTCAAAGTTCTTTCAGTTCTGTTTATAATTATAATAATCCAAAGACAGCTTTAAGACAAACCCCCCAAACACCTGAAATTCAAAAAAGGCAACCATTTATAGGGTCAAGATGAGTTTGGTTTGGGTTTTTAAGACAATTACACAACAAAAAGAAACAACTATCTTGCATGAAGCTAGCAGTAGGGGTCTGTGGTCATTTACAACTACTAGATTTTCCAGACAAAAAGACACTTGTGATGTAAAATTGTACCAATGTCAATCACTAGACCATGTTCAGAGCCCAATTTTATAAGGTACCATGCCACAAATAATTGATTAGAACATACTTTATTAATTCAATATTGTCTCCTTAACCAATTTAGTCTCTCATGACAACGACAAATTGTTCTGAAATTTTGTTTAAGCTATTAACTAAATCAGTGCAATGTTTATATAAAAGCTTTCTTTCGGGTGTGAAGATACCAAGAAAAAGTTAAATTCTTCACCTTATCATTTCATCTAGTTTTATAGAGCAAGCCTCTACTTCCTGCAAAAACTTGGATTTTCTATCGTTCATCATCACTGTAATGACAGACGTCATATAAAAGCTATAATTACCTCAAACACACCAACAGCAATTCCTTGAGAGAAGTAAGAGAACAATACACCCTATCATTCTTCTGTATAATAATCTAACTGTTCATTAAGCAGCATGCCAAATTCAACACCCTAGGGTTTAGCTGTGCCGGAGTGCTGACAGGAAGACTCTGAAGTCCCTGGAGGAGCTTTTGCAGGTTGACTGCCCACCAATGAACTCATCTTCGAAGTCATCAACCAGAGAAACAAATCATGAATTTAACAGGAAGTTATATGAAGAGATGAAACCCTACAGAAGAAGGATTTTTTGGGTGGGTTTTTTTTCTGTTAACTGCACCCAACTGTTGAATTCCTTTTGGACAGATCTAGAAAACCCAATATTTCCAGGGGAAAAAAGATGGTAGATAAAAAGCAGTATCTTGTTGACAACTTCTTTTCCAAAAGAAATCCCCACATACGGTCTCACAGAGGATGATGCTAATTATGTACTGTAAATTCTTGCATTTGTCATGCCTGCATAAAACAGTGGTAAGGGTGCTAGATTTTCTGTGTAAATAGCAGGATATAAGAGCAAAGACTTGAATTACTGTTTTAAATTTGGACTAACTTGATCTGTTTACATCTGACCGGTAAAACTGACATTTATCCATGAAAGCACAGGTGGAAGAACTGTCTCAAAGTGCACAGACCTACTTTATTTACAATCGTTGCTTAAGAACATATTTTAAACCACAAAACATAATTCACTGTGAAATTATTATTATTATACATTTCCTTATGATATAAATTAGCTGCATTTAAGTGGTTTAAAAACTTCTAATCTGACAATTTGAAACACTCTATTAAGGGTACTGTCATACTAAATTAGGAACATCTGTCATACTAAAAACTTTTGACTTGACTACCATTTAAAAAAACACTCTAAAGCAGCAACACAGGTATAAAACCACTAGGTGCTATCTAATGTTTATTTAGCATTGTATGAGGAAGAAATTCTGCCTTTTCTACTGGTCTTGCTACAGTGGACTTGTACAATCCAAGCTCCTAGGAGAACTAGGAATGTTCCCCTCCAGCCCCTCCCACTGATAAAGAAAACACACAACCATTGCAATTCTTACCTGACATTTTTCATTATTAAATCTTAAAACTCTCCAGGAAGGTAGTACTATTATAGTTTACATCTAAAAACAGCTAGCACAGTATGAACTAAGTGTTGTTCTGCTGGGGCTTGCATGACGATTAACAGATTATTGGACAAACAGGACTTTCCTTATGCAAATAAAAGCAGACTAATTTTCCAATAATTGAACCAAATACCTGTATGGGTTGACAGATACATTTTCTCATGTTACATAAACAAATCATACTCTCCGAAATTTTTGTGACCTTTTTTCCATTTCAGAATTTTTCTCTTTAGAGTAAAAAAGTTAGGTTGCTTGTTTCTAGCCTCCATCAGTACAGAAAAAGTTTACAAGCTACTGCTTTGAAAGATTGCTAGCAGCTCCCAGATGCCTATTCTGTATTCACAGGAAAGAGTACCTGGCACATCTAGTAGCTAAAATCCCGCACATGAAATTTAGAGTCACTATAGTTAATAGACAACTTAGTTAAAAGATTTTACACTGAATAGTCATTATTTTTCTTGTTCTTTTTAAATCATAGAAGATAAAAGTCTTATCAGTAACTTCAGGGTGATACTAACAGTTGTTACTGCTCAAGACGGAAAACAGGTCATTATTTAAAACATTCTTTAAAACTTAGTACCTTTAAATACCCCTGAAATTAGGTAGGCCAACAGGAAGCAGTAATGTTTGTCCAATTACTTATTAGTCAGTATAGATCAGTTTTGCATTAAAACAAAGTTTAACAATGACACAAGCTAACCTGAAGCTTATCCAGAAATGCAATGAGACAGACATCCCCAACACAAAATGTAAATGCTCTGCCCCCATCCCGTGTTTTACTCAAAACTTCATTTAAAACAGAAGCAGGCCAGAGTGACAACGGTTTCCATGTCTTTATACAGCACTATTACCATACAAAACTATAAAAAAATTGCGCATCTTTCGTACTTCTAGCAAACAGTGGATTTTAAACTCAGTAGCTACTTACAACTGGCACAGTTTGTGGCATAGAATAAGAAATATTTGCATAGACTGTGTGAGAACAGTTTGAAAGAATGGTGACTACTTAACAGCTTCTAGTATAAATACTTCCCGGGCAGACCAGACACTTTTCAAAATGGATTGACTTGATGGTCCTACTTGAAGCTCTCTCTGACTGTTTAGGTTTCATCAACAATTCGCTAAGATCCCTCCTTGCCAGCACTGTGTTCATTTTGCTCTTAACCTGCTGCGTGACAGCAGTAATGCTGAATTTTAGCAGTAAGAACTGTTATTTTACATGACCTCACAGGACACTTTTACCCAAGAAAAGAAATTCGCCTCATTCACGGTGATTTAAAACTTAAGCAGATTCACATCCTACTGAATAATCTACAATAACTGATATGTGAACTCAGTACCATTTCTAAAAAGGCATTTTGAGTACCATATTAAAAACAAGCACTCACTGTTCAAAATTTTACTTCTGGCTACTGATTACATACAATAATTGAAAATATTGAAAAATATTTTAAATTCTAGGATTAGCAATTTTTTAACTTAGAAATCCTTCTGAGAATGAAAAGGATAACTTCAGAAAATTGTCAAAACTGAAATTTCTTTAATGCTTACCTGGTGAGCCGTTTCGGTTGAGGTCGCTCTCCGAATTTCCTGAAAAAGGAAGAAGTTGCCGATTTAAAACAAGTGTTTAGTCATAATTTTACTGTGAAACACTATCCCAATTCTAAAATTTTTGAAAATGTGTTGGAATTTGGTGTCCTTTCTCTGTCATTTCCTAGATAGATCACTATTAAAATACCAACCATCCCCTGCAACAGCTTTTCCCACATAGCAGCGGCTTTTTTTATTTGGAACACTAGATAACTTTCTTTGCTAAAGTCACATTTACTTTCTCTCTGAATCTCTTTTGAAAAGTTCAGATATCACAAGTATGTAAATAACCAGGAGATCTTTGCCATAGCATTGACCAGAAGTGCCAACAAAAAGCAGTTGTTATCAACATACAGAAATTAACAGACTTATCTCTGAGTTGACAAACGCTTTCCATTTTCTCAGAAATCTGTTTTTCCTTAAAGACCTCTTACAAAAAGGATGACAATGTATTTCACATGTGCTGGTACAGAATTATAAGAAAAATCTCTCTCATGGAACGTAGCCAAGCATGATCCAGAAATATCCTGCTATACGCTTAACATTTTTTTAGCCATAAAGTGTTTTGAGACAGCTGTATTTCTTTCAGTGCTTTAACAATGTTCTTGAGAGAGAGTACACTCTTCACACTAGGGTAAGACTTTTCACAAAAGTCTTTATTTATATAAAGACACTGAATTTACACAGGACAGAAACATTTTCATTAACAAAAACATCCTCAGATTAAACTAAAATGGTCAGGTAAAAGATCTGAAAAAACAAAGTACATCTGCTCAACCTGGTAAGGAAGCAGAACCACAAGCTAAAATGTGGACAAAGTAAGAAAAAAAAAAAAAAGGCTTAGCTTAACACCTTTCTACCTAAAAATAAACTGAGGCATAACAGACTGTGCTTCTGCTGCCACTGTTCATAATATCTCTATGACTTGCCAAACTTTTTCATAAGTGGGCGTACCTTTCCCTTTATGCTTCCTGTATAGTGAAAAAATCCCTCTCCTAATATTGCCCTACAACAGTGTTGGGAGGTTACCTGGGACAAGAACAACTTGATCATTAAATGATGTGACAGGAAATTCCCCTGTCGTGCAATGGATCTGTCCTGAACTCTACAGCAACTGGTGGTGAAATGGTTTGATACATTCCAGTCTCATTTGAGTAATTCTAGAAATGTACAAGTAAAAATACCTAGCTATTGCCATTTATGTAGTTCAGCAGAATAGCACTCTCCTGAAAAGAAAGTAACAAGAACATTCAGCAAATTTTGGAGTTATTTTTCAAGACTTGAGAAATTAATCTTCTAAATTACTGGTAGTTCACTCTATGCAGAAGAACTGAATAAACATGAACACAATTTTTTTTTTTTCAGTTTAAACAAATTAAAATTTATGTTTCCAACTATACAGAAGTTATTTTCATGTTTTACTTTGTTGTTGTCAGTAGGCTGTTCACTTGTTTGGCTTTATTTTAACTTTAAATGTAACAATGAAACGAAAATTCTTGCTGCAAGATTTGTTTATTTTTTAATTATTTGTCTAATTTTTTTTATTATTTGTTTGTCTATTGACAATGTACTTAACCTGTATTTTTCTCTGTGGTATGTATCACTGCATCGTCATATTCGTAATGCAGAAAGGTAACCAGAAAACTGCAACAGCTTTGCAGTTTGGCAAAAGGAAAGTTATATCCCAAAGCCTTTCTGCTTCTACCACTTATCTTTTCAGGATCTGCCTAGCTTCACCTCGCGAGCACGCCCTGTGCCTCTGATTTTCCCTGGATAACAGCACGAGTAGGTGTGCATATCCCACCCACCCTGGTACTATCTATGTAGTTACTGTTCTCCCCTGCAGACCTAGGATCTGGCAGAGCATTCAGCTGTCTGTGACTCACTGACTAGACAACAGATTACCTTTAAGCAATACTCAACAGACAAGCAACACCCCTATACACTAGCTCCCTGATTTTGAGTAGAACTACAGTCTTTGTTTCAATCTCTCTGCACATTCTAATTCACCATGAAAAAAACCTAAGAGGTGCCTATTTTGGAGCAAAGGAGGTATTACACACACCACACTTGCTTGTACTGTGGCCAACTGATCCAATCCATGATGAGGACACTAGTACATCAGAAACTGCATTAATACAAAAAAAACTCCCAGACAAAATCTTACACTCCCCCTAAGGCAGTACCTACCCATGTAGAGCTCTTAAGCACAGCAGACACATTCCCCTAGCACGTACACCTATTGCTGCCTAACAAGGCACCTACACAAAACAGTTGCAACTACTTAGAGAAATAAATCCCATCTTTTTCTTTAGTCCTATCCTGAACATACAGCACAGGAAAAAGTACCAAAATCCCCATTCTTCAGAGGCAAAGCTAAAGGACTGAATTATTCTCAGGGTGCACAGGGTAAACTCTGATCCTCTGATGCTCGGTACAGTACCTTTATAAATCACATGCCAGCTTTCCCTAGCCTCCTCCATCCAAAACAAAGTTAATGATGTCAATGTAATCAACCTGTGAACATATATAAATGCTACCCTTAGCAACATGACCCTTCCAAACAGATGACGCAAACTAAATTTAGTAGATCATCTATTATTCTTTCAATATACATTAGAGGGAGAGGCAGAATAGGAAGAAATTATATATTCAGATTTACTTAAGTCAAATTTTTTATGGTCTCAATTACATACAGATTCTTTTCCTTCAATAAAATCATATTGACAGATGACTGATGGTTATGTACCCTAGCCTTGGTGTCAAAAACCAGCACTTTCCTCTAACACCTCAAAATCATTTTAAAGATCCCATAAACGTTCTTCAGAACTAAGTGCTCTAAGATTTGACCTACAAACCACCTAGATTAATAGCCATTTTCATGGGGATAATGACACTTTACGAAAAAACAAAGTGACTTGTACAGGAATGCTATAAATCAAATTATTTAAGTAAGCCACCAATATGTACACGAGTAAGTTTGATTGACATTGCATTCTCACACATCCAGTAAAAATCCTCTCGAGCTTAAGAGTAACAGTCAAAGAAACCAGAATTCAAGAATTATTAAGAATGGAATAGGAAACACAAACATTACCACGTCACAGCATCATTCTGCCACACACCCACAATTCTGAAAACCACCTGAATTTCATTGAAAACATAGTGGAAAAAAGTTACCTCAGAGTAATAAAAATACCACAAAAGTCAATACGGATCACCAGTAGTTTTCATATGCGATTGGCTAAAACTCTTCAGTCTTTAGTGAGAGCACGAGAGAAAAATGATGGAGACTAATAATAAAAGATAAGCAAAATGTGAAAAGGAGATGGTTATTCTCTATCTCTCACAAACAGAGGCATTAGGAAATATATCTAATAAACAAAAATGTCATTTTAGAATAAAAAAATTTTCCTTGCTTTACAAACACCGTCATAACTATGTTGTGAAACACTGCTAGAGGATATTGTGGAGGCTGAAAGCACAAACGGACTCAAAAGGTTAAACAAAACTCTGATACAGAACTCCATTAGCTTCTATTAAGCATAAAGAACTACTTTTTACAATCTTGTTTTCAGGAAAACCTAAACCATGTTCTACCAGCAGCAAAGAAGTTATGAGGAGAAAAAAAAACCCAGCCAGTCTACATTTACTCTGTCTTTCACATTCTTTCCTTAACCACCCATTACTGATGATGGGCATGCACGGTCCGGTATGTATGTATATTCCTATGAAACAGGCATATTCCACAGCAGCAATTGCACCCAGGATGCCAGATTTTCAGTCACACTGCAAAACTCAAGATAGACAAACAAGATAGGAGAATTAAGGGGAAAAGAAAAAGTATAACATGCATTTCATTTAATGGTTCATCTGGTTTACTCTTTCCATACGTTTCAACTTGATGTAGATACCTGCATTGTGAACGCAACCAGAAGTACAAAAACTATCAGTAACTACCACGTAGAAGAAAAGGCTAAGAGGCTTTTTAATTTTTCTGATATTAAGACAGCCCATTTGAAAACACATTATCTATGGTTCTGTTCTAAATGACGGACATTGTACAAGCTATGATTGCTATTATTTCAAACTTTCATAATTGACTGGCATGCTGAAAAATTAGCCAGTTCAGACACTTCAAGGTTACCTGTCAGAGATGACAGAGACTGCAACATTTTTCTTGCATAGGTTTTCCTTGGATTTCACTGTTCTGGAATTTCTTTTTAATTCAGTATTTCTATTCCTCCTCTTTGTTCGCATCTTGAAAATATGCACATTGACAGATAACAAAAATATACAGGAGAGTAAAAATGTATTAGTTTATTTCTATAGTGGTTATTAAACAAGCTAAATATATATAATTTGAAACCCTAGTTATAAATTGATTTATCATTATATCTGAATGCTCACAAAGTTCCTTTCCTTTCCTGTTTTTTTTTTCTTTTGGGGTTTTTTTTGTTATTTTACTATCCAAGACTAAGTGTTGTTTCAGGCGTACTGTACTGGAATTCTGGACATACAGTCAAGTTGCCATTTCAAGTCCCAAAACTAATTCAGGGCAAATTGTATTTTATTGGTATTTCCCTAACACCCTGCACTGCAAACATGAGTGTGAGCATTAGTCACACCATAATCACTTGCTGTTGCAGCAAGTTATACTGGTTCTAATAATTCTTTTCCCAGTCCTCTATTTTCTTCAACTATTGTTTGTATTCTATTATTTAATGTATTTTGTCTTCTGATGCTTTGCACAAATTACTTTCTTTTCCACATTTTGCACCATAGTAAGAACTTCTCTCCCACATCATAGCCCAAATCACACCTTTTCAAGTCCATCCTTTTCATTTAGCAAGTTCCAGTTTGCCACTCAAACTTCTATGCAAACTGCTTCTCCCCATTCACAGAATGGGAAGCAAAGTTTTTTTCTTTTTATCTTTACTGCCCCTCAAGTAACTATGGAAATGAACAAGTGCACTACCATTAATTTTACAGGTACACTAACTAGTTCCGATCAAACTTTTAATATTTTCAGGTTAGGTAAAAACATGACATAACATATAGGGTAAGTTTCAAATGTTTTCAGAAAATATCAGAAAGCCAAATCCTATTTAGAATTCCTAGCTTAGATACCATACGTACTATACTATAGTTTTCTACAGCTGCAGAAGTATGAATTTTCACTGTTGCCAGCATCTACAAAGTAGCGCAAAGAAAATCTATCAGTTATTATACGCTCTGAAAGTATCAAACTTTTTTTCTGTTATACAGTCTTACTTTCTGAAGATAAACTTAAATGTTTTGGATGAATTTTTTTTTCAATGGTTCTATGTGTCAAGTCAACTTTGGAAGGAAAAATAAATAAAAATTAACCAAGACAGCTTTGCCACTTGCAAGAACAAAATTATCAAAACAAAAGTCCCATGTTGTCCCATTCTCAACTTTGAGTTAGAAACACGTGGTCACTAAACTGCTCTAGCATCCTCCTGCCTGGAATATGAACTTCAAATTTTTCCGGTATTGGCCTTCAGCCAAGAACATCCTTCTTACAGTCCCTGAGAAAGTCCATTCACCTTTATTTACGGAGCACAGAAGCCTTAAAAAAATATTTCCACAACATGCAAGTAGAGGCAAACTTTAGCAATTTGCCTTAAGAATTTTATCTTCACTTGGCCTATAGACTGACACAATTCTTGGCATCTAGTAGAAATAGCATGGATCTTTCTGTAAATAATGCTCTCTAGAGAGGCAAAAAGCAAAAGGGAGCTGTCAAATCTGAATACAGTAGGAATAACGGCTGAGCAGAAAGCATGTGGGGAGAGGCCAACATGGGGGAACAGCAGTATGAGTGAGTACTGAGAATGGGAAGACATGAGTGGCAAGCTGACACTTACTAGGTGAGAAGAATGGGCCCGAGAACATTATGGGAGACGAGGCACCAGAAACGCCTGTGGCAAGGCAAAATATTCAGATTTAACTCCAGAATATACAAAGACTAGTACAAATATGCTACAGTTACTGTTTTCTCTGTCAATGTTTTTTGTGACAGGAGTTTTCATGGTGTCTTAAAAATTTCAACATTGAAAATAAAAGCAAACTATTTGTCTTACCCTGAAGAATCCAAAAACATATTAGAGCAGATATCCACGTGTTGAGATCTGAGCTGAGATGTCTATTTTCTTTTTGCCTTACATAAATAAGCAGGAAGAGATCATCATGGGTGCTGGGGGCTAAGCCTGGCAGGCAGCTAAGCACCACACAGCCACCTACTCCCCACCACTGTGGGACGGGTGAAGCGAAAAGCACGAGGAAAAAGCAAGAAAATTTGTAGGTTGAGATAAAAATCATTTAACAAACAAAGAAGAAGTGGAAGAAGAGAGAAATGAAACAAAACAAGCCAATCACTCACCACCTCTCAGACCTATGCCCAGCCAGTTCCCAAGCAAAAGCTGGGTAACGTCTCTAAACCCCTCCTCCTCTCCATCTTGTTGCTGAGCATGACATTATATGGCATGGACTATCTCTGTGGTTGGCTCGGGTGATCTGCCTGGCAGTGTCCCCTCCCAACATCTTGCTCACCCCCCAAATCACTGTGGGGGGACGGACACATTACAGAGTGAGAAACAGAGAAGGCCGTGAAGCTGTGCAAACACTATTAGCAAGAGCTAAAACATTAGTGTGTTATCGACACTGTTTTGGTCACAAAGAACACAGCACCATACCAGCTGCTACGAAGGAAATTAACTCCATCCCAGCCAAACCCAGTACAATGAGAAACTAAAGAAAAACACATGGTTTCTACGTGGGAAACCAGTGCCAGATTTTGAAGAGGCACAGAGTGCCTGTTCATCGGAAAAGTTTCCCTCCCAAACATCTGACTGTCAAATCATTTCCAACTGGACCTACACACTTGTTGGTGCTTTTGACTGATCCGGCAAAGGCCTAACATTTTTCTTGACTAGTGAAACCAATTCTTTACAGCCCAGTTCTTTGATGGAACATTATCACAGCACTTGCTGTAGAACGCATTCGAGGAACTCTTGAAGAAGTTACAAGAGATGACTGTAACACCTCAGTATGGATTCCAGAAACAATCCCCAGACAAGTACTCAGAAGGAAACTTCCCTGGAAGGAAGTTATCCCATAAATGTTCAGTGCAATTGTTCCAGCTCCTTCTCCTGAAGCACAAACCCCTCAACATTGTCAGAAATAAACTATGGTAATCCCTAATCCAGGGCAGTATAAGACCCGGCAACTGATTAAGTGGCAAGTCCCACTTGCCTTAAACAAAGCTGTCAAATAAATGGGTTTTGAGACAAATACAGTGTGCTTTGCATAGGCTTTCTAGGGGATAGGGATGACTAAGAATACTAAATTAAATACAGAATAGACCGACTAAAGAAAGTTTTTACTTCCTCAGAGGAGGTCTGAGGGAAACAATACTTGAAACAGGAGGAGTCTAATGAAAAGAATTTCAGATTTGTATATAATCTCTAGAGAAGTTTCAGAATACACTATGCAATTCAGAAAGAAAGAACGTAACAAGTTCCAGCCCCTGCTCTCCAACAATATTAACTGACGATAAAGTTTGGTGAGAGGTTGAAGTTAAGTTCCAACATTTCTAATTTCTACCAAATAGCTGGTATCCCAAAAGCCATAAAGTGCGACACGACTGAAGAGGAAGAAATACTGCCAATTCCAACTACTATAGGCATATTGTAGCTAGGAGTGTAGCAAAAGAAACCCCTGTGCTTCGCTTAATCCCAGTTCTAAAAACACAGTCAACTGTCAGATGCAACGTTCTCCTATACCTCTTACATAGCCACGAAACTTGTGAAAGAATGTGAAGAGTTTAGGGTCAGATAGTGAGACAAAAGCCTTTTAAAGAAAGAAATTAAAATAAGACACGTCATTTACAGATATTTTTTATCATTCTCCCTTAACTTTAAAACAACTGCTACGTATCTGAAAAGCTAGGAAGTCTTTAAACGTACGTTCAGCCTTTAGCACAAGACGACACTTGTCATAACAGGGCCTATTGCTTTTACCATAAGAAACAAAAATACTTTTCAAAGGATTCATTTCAAGTCGCTACGTGATCAGTTATCCCAAACTTATTAAACTGAGTACTACAGGCTCACCAGTGTGTGAGCTCACTGGGTTTACTTGGCCTACTAAGGTTATCTAAGATGTAGGAAAGTGAAATACTAGTTTTCTATTTTCCATTTAAAGTTTGAGGATTAACATAAAAGTATTCCTTTTCAGCCATTAACAGAGACATCACCTGAGAACAGCTGGAGGAGATGGATTCAAGTAGCATGCTGGGACTCTATTTTCTCCCTCTCTTTTAATCCTCTGTTCTCTGCCCATTTCCAGCCTCACTTTGCTTACCACATACAAATTAGTGAGGAACTGAAGAAGCAGTGAGGAATGTTCATACTCATGGACTTTAAACATGCTTCAAATTATCAAAACCAACATATACACAACAGTGTCTGTGTACAGGACACACTGAATAGTTCTCTGGGGATATCCCTTAATCTTCCATTTGTTAAAAACGTTCCATACAGGTTAAGCAGTATACTGCAACCCACACGGTAAGACTCAGCAATTCCACATCAGCCTTGTTTTGTTTTTGCAGATTTCTACATTTAGAGTAACATGCTACATCAACAGTAAAAGCAAAGCGGCAAACACGTTTTAAAACACGGGAATTTTCTGTAAATCTAAGTATATTTTCCTGTCTACAGATTTCTGTGAAGACAACATGCAAATATTGAAAATATTCCTGTGCATTCACCTACACAACCATATTCTCTTACAAACATTTTAAAGCACAACTCCCAAGGGAAAAGATCATCTATCACTAGGGAACATTATCCCATCTGGTGGTTTCACAGACACAAAGAGAATGCCTACATGTTAAAAAACAAATCATATAGTACTTTCTGCTATTATTGGTCTATGAAATACATATTAAATTTAGCTGTTGATCCACATCACTTTTAATATTTGATTGCGGTTGGAGATAACTGGTGCTTTTGATTTCTGTAAGTGTACCTTATTCCACAGTGGTATCCTTTATTTTTTAAATGAAGCTGAAAATAAGGCAGTTATTATTTGCCAATGGTAAAAATGCACAGCTCAAAAAAAGTGATGTTCTACAGGTTTAACACACGATTAAGAAACCACAACACCCAAAGGACACAATTTCTATGAGATTAACGCAAAAGACATACAATTGGACATACGAATTCAGGTAAGATGGAAGTAAACACAAGCAATTAATATTACTTATGCTCAAACAGAACATCTCACATTTATCTTTTCCATGGATGAGGATACTGAACAAATGGCTAAAACAAAGACCTTCAGAAGAAAAATTGTATCTTCTCCAAAACAAAAACAGGTTCAATATCCACAGGTCTGATCATTAAAGGAAACAGACAGTTGTACTACCAGTAACATCCAGCACTAAACAAACACCACACTGGAAATACAAACTAAAAGGGAAGAACTACATAAACAAACTTAAACTGTCAAAAGAAAGGACAGGTGACGAAGTAATTCTTCTCGCAGCAACTCTATACTCCAGAGCCTACGATTCTACAAAACCTTCACTCTTCAGAAAGTTCTGAGCAGATTTACTTTTCTCAGGCTACCCTGCCTCCACATCCCACATGTACTTTACTTTGCCCTCCACTCATCTTTATGGTTTGTTGCAACTTAATGTCGCACAGCCTAGTACGACCCAACCTACACTGTTAGTGTCCCTAACTACTGCAGCTTTATCTGCGTAGCATCTTAGAGAAAGGAGTCTTTAAATCCTTTGACTACTCATACGTTAAACATTTTATGGTCTTCTACTATTTCCTTTCACTTGGCAGAATCACAGAAGTTGTTGCTGTGCTACTTCCTCAATAAAAATACTGCTGTGGCCATAATTCAGTTCTAAGAAAGGTGCAGAAGACACTGAAGATTATGCAGATCCATTACTTCACAGTGGTATATGTATCTTACCAGTGTTCTTCTTTTTGCTATTAACATACTTAGATTTATGTAGTATGACATATGTAACAACACACAGACAAATGCCGCATTTGAGAGGTTCTTGTTCTTTCTGTATCATCACACACCTGAGGTACAGAAAGTGCTGAAGAAATGACACCTATCTTCGCTGTTGCTCCCTCCAGGTGCAACTGTGTTCGTACGTGTGATCCTCTAGAGCTGATGGAAGTCAGCAAAATGACAGTTTCCAGATCACCCACCACGCCGCAGGCTGGTTCATCGTTCAGCACGACCCCATGCACTAACAGAGTTACATGCAGTCATCAACTCACTCTTACTTTTGCCTGCCTGTGGCACTCAGGCCCTGATTCTCATTAGTGTGTCTACTGTAATAAATACTGATATAAAGACTTTGCCCTGAAGATCAGGAGTTGAACTAAAAGCTAACCCATTTTTAAAAATAAATATAGTTTTCATATCCACACATAACCTACAAAGAGTCAACCTCAGCCAATCTGCTTTGAAATATCACTGACTCAATGTACCCTCTTTCTTATTCATCCTGCAAAATGAGATAAAATTAATTAAAACCTCACCAATCGAGAATGTCCAAGGGACATGAACAATGCTAGCATTTCTCCTACTCCTACAGTTCTTTTCTCCCCTGTAAAAGGAATGGATTGGTGGCCCAACTGCATTGTGGCTCTTTCAAAGTAGGGGGCACAGCAGCCCCTGAAATCACAAAACCAGTAAGTTTTTGATCAATACACAAAACACTCCCTCTCCAAGAAGAAGAAGAAAAAAAAAAAGACCCACCTGCTCCAGGGTGAATGCCACCAACCATGCACTAACACATCTTTGTACTGCATGATCCTGTACTGCTCCGGCCTATACTTACAGAATTTAAGTCCTCCAGCACAGGGAACATGTTACGTGTTTGAAACAAGTCTTCTACTGTACAGCACTATATACACTTCTGGCACTATATCAGATAATACTGACATAAATACAATAGAAAAAGCTCTGCTTCATTTAGTCACGCCCTCTCACTGGAAGTCACTGGTTCAATTAGAAACTCCCTCTCCATTTCTGACCTGCTTTCATCCTCCCACGTTGCTTTTATTACTGTCCTCTCTCCTTTCCAATCCCCATAAAAAGAAAATCACAGAACCACAACTGCAATTTAAATACAGCTTGCATTGTATCAGTAAATAGGCTCACTTTCAAACAACTTACAGAAGTAAACAACTTCACTTCTTTATACTAGTTGACCTATATTCGGAAAAAAAACTTCATCCAGTAAATCGCTATGCTTGTACATGATTCTAAAAATCAAAGGTCTAGAGTCCAAAATGGACATAATTCTAACCCAGACAGAACTCTCACAACTCTGTCACCTTAAGTAAGACAAGAAAGTCAGTAATGACAGCTTATTTAAGAACAAGAAAGTGCCTACCCAGGTATCTGGAGATGTGTTTTCCCTGCTTTTGCTGTTTGCTGTAGGTACCTGCTGCAAGAAGGTACAGTAGCCCAAAGATGACAAGTATACTAAAGAACTTAGGTATTAACTTAAAGTATTCCACTAAAATGTTAGAATGGTGTAGAATGTGAGAAACATCATAAAAACTACTCCATTTATTAAGATTCCTTTATATTCACATGCTATTATTTCTTCTTGATTGACTCCCTATTAATGTTGGCTCAAATGTTCAGTGGAAACTGCAGATGTGCACACACCTTAGCAACTGAAAGAGTTAACAGCTTGAAAAAACAGCATGCCAACAGAATCTCAGTCCCTAAAACACAATATAATTTGGCTCGGCTATTGTAACTGCATAGGGAATGTGCAATATAAAGCTCTTTAGTGTTATCTTCATCCACTCAAACCAAAAAAGAGTGACTGTTACAAAAAAGGAAAACAACTGTGCGTAGTTCACAAAATTGGCTAGTAAAATAAAGGTAAACTGCTAATACATAAAAAACAGTCTGAAGCATGCTTCCACATGTACTATCCCACACTGACAGCTTTCAGTGACAACTACATTACTCAGGGTACAGTTATCAGGATTCTTCTCGTCCATGTAGCACAGTAAATTTCCCCCTGGATGTCACCTTGCACATCACCTGTGAATAGGTATTTCACAAGCAAATGTGACTTTTATTTCCTAAGAAAGTGATTCGATGTCCCCTACTGAACCATAATTTAAGTACCAGCAAGTCTTTAAAAACCAAGCATCTACCTTTGCTTTTAAGAAATTAAATTTCTAAATACAGTAAGAACAGAGCTATTGAGTAATAAAGCAGTGCTTTTTACAGGTACCATCCGCCCATAATTGCAAATAAGATTTAGTCTGAAGAAGGATTTTTTTTAGATGCATGAAGAACCAACTTTAATAGGCCTACTGACTGTTGCCTTTGTTGCTTGATTACTTGACAAAAGTCACAAATTAGACACAAGATGAGACTTTTAGACCACTTTCCTGCCCATATAGGAACCCTCCACTATACTATAGTACCCGAGGATTTTCTCAACCTTGCTTTCAATGACTGAATATCTGCAGTGTTCAGAGAAAAGTTTCCGCTCTTTAGATATCCCTTCCATCCTTAACTGGAAGATAAGCATTCGTCTTCTGTGCAGAGACAACTTTAAAAAGAAAAAAAAAAAAAAAGAAGCACAAGAACTTAAGGCTCATGGTTTTCTTTGAACTGTCACCATTCACTGTAATACCAAAAATACACAATCGAAGCAGAAACTGTGAATGGTTTTGCAAGGAAGTGGTAAAGAACCATACTGAACTTGCAAAGAAGGAAGATTCTCAAAAAGCCAGCCTAACCTCACTAACCATGAAGGCAAATACGTATTTCTTTTGAACACCTCTTAAAGAGATAACAGCTTCTTGACAGAGATAGTCATTGGTCAGGTCAAAATTTCTAACCAATGCTCTATTAAAGCACTAGGTTAATCACTTGCTCATACGCTTTTCCTTACTCTATACCGACATAAACAAAGGAGCTTCATTACTACAGCAACTGCTTCCAATCAGCAGAAAAACAAGGAGAACGTACTAATCTGTCTCTAAGGGGCTTACTGTCCTGCTCCAAGCTCCTCAACCAGCTTCCCCTGCACCGCTTGCAGAGCTCAGACCTTCAGAGGGAGCCAACTCGGCCCATCAATCTGTCACACCACTAATACACTGGGAAGCAGGAGACAAAAGGAAACGAGCCTTTTTTGGGTGCAGAAAGCTGTTCGGTCACCTCAGCAAATTCAACTTTAAAAGAAGCCAAAAAAGATCACACAGAATGAGCAGCTAAGCTTGTTTTCTGTTGCATTCTAGCGAGCCTATAACTCTCATGGGAAAGAACTATATGTAAGAAAATAAAACATGAAGAATTCTGTAAGGAAAATGACTCGCAAAAAACAAGTCTTAAGCATAATTAAGAGATCTTACCAGCAGACTAACATCCTCAGTCAAATTTTGGCTTAGTATAGTTATAAGACTCTCACCGCGAATGCAGTCAGAACTTAATGCAAAACGACAGCTAAGTATACCAACATCTCTAAGGTTTAAGCAGACCAATTCTGACAAGTCTTGCTGTCACAGCTCAAGTCACCACTGTCTCAAACGCCTCTCCCACCTCTCTGCTAGGTCAGGGTAAGCAAACGTGCCTGTGTCCTGGCTGCTCTGGTTCACAGCTGGACTGTGGCTTTAGAGCCAGCTGAGCTGATTTGCCACCACCAAACACAGGTCCTGCCTGCCAGCTTCCCCCTGGCTGCACTGACCCACACCAAACTCCAGCACTGGCCAGACCTTTCCACAGATAGATTCAAATCAGTAACCCAGAACAAAAATTATCTTCTGGGAGCGGAGGGAGGTGAAAGGAAGGAAGGAAAGTGAATTTTATTCATTCAGTCACGAACGCAGCGAGTGCCAGAACCACCACAATGCAATCAGCAGGAACCCTCGGAGGAGAGTATGACCTCCCACTTCGGTCGCAGCATGCTGTTAGAAATCTGGTGCATCCATAGCTTCAGTTTAGACTCACTTCACTGTATTTTAAATAAGGTGATAAAAACCCCCAATTCATACATTCCCTTTCCTGATCTTGTTTTAGGAACGGTAAGCTCTGACAGCAAAAGCCTATGAAAGCAAAATTTCAAGAACAATTTTTTAAAATCTTTACTACAATTTTATACTTCTAAAAAACACCTTCAGAAAATGGTGACAATTCCCTATCATCTCCTTCCTCCAGCGACTCAGTGAGTTGAGTCTACTTCTAATATTTTAGAATATTCCCTTTTTTTTTTAAACACAGTATTACTACAGTCTGTACCCTCTTCTTTCATTCCCTTTCTTCCTCCAACTTCCATACTGCTGTAATGCTCCAAAATGCAAAATGGAAGCAGCTCCTTATGTTCATTAAAAGGAAACAGCTAGAGTTATACAAGCTTACTTCTATGCAACTACATCTCACCCACTGACTCTAGACTTGAAAAACAATTCACAAATGATATCGGTATGCAAAGCAAGAGAATAGGTTATCAGCTCAGAAGCAGGCTTCCATGCAAACAATAATTTCCAAATTGGCAAATAAAATTTGTCTCTTCTTCAGGAGATTAAAATGATGGCACACAACCTGTGAATACATATCCTTTTTTAACAAAGCTGTATTTGGCACCAACCTGTTTTACAAAATTACAGGTTTTCCTAGATTTCAGATGTTTTCTTATTGCAACAGCCAGGAATTAATGTGGTTACACCAACATTAACTGGGTGCAGTTGCAAAATGAGCTGTCAGTATCCTAGAATTAATCAATCTCAAGTATATTGTTTCGTAATTAAGCTTATGAATACATCATCACATGAATATAAAAACAGCAGCAATAAACACACATCCCAGAAAAAAGGGCTCTTTTTCAACTTTCTAGGACAGCTAAATCATTTAGAGGCCATTTTTCATTGTCGGTCTTTTTCACTGTGGTTGTGCTAACGGTCTCCAACTGGGGAGCATTTTATATAAGCAAATTATTCTTAAGCCTTCGAAGTCACGTAACTAGATAGCAAAACTAGGTGATATCCCCCCTGCAGCTTACGAACCTGTGTTTTAATAAAAACATAAGTGTTTTAAAAGCTTCAAAAGCTTAGGATTTGTTGTTTTTGAACTGATTCATAGGTAAATTATTTCTACATTTCCAAGAGATAAATTTATACTTCAGTTACAGCCCCTGCAATGTTTAAATTATATAAGCTAAAAGTTCCTTTCAATTACTGCTATTTTTAACTGCAAAAGTCAAATATTTAGAAACAAATTCCTAGAGAAATGTAACCTCCACAAAGTCTATCATCAAATATGATAATACTTTTAATAATGTTGTGGTAAATAGGTCAATGATCCCTGAATAAGATAATTAAATGGACACTCCAAAAACACACTTTCACTCCTCCTTATCACGGTACATTTACAACAACCATATAAAAAGATTAGATTACATGTCTGGGATGTCAGCAGGCTAACACCTTATCATCTTTTCTTCTGGTATTATAATATTACAGTTCTCTTATGTAGTTACACATGCTCCTATTGTGCCCAAATACCTTTTATGGGGCATTTTTCATAAGGAAAAAAACCCTGCAGAGCACAAATGCAAAGCAGATATTATTGTCCATTTTTTAAAATGGAAATTGTGTGAATCATACTTAATTCAAGTAGTCTTGCTTTTCAGGTTTGTCAAGTTTAAACTCCACACAGATGCAAATCACTGGTAAAACTTCTCCCTGCATCTTAATGAGGTACACTATAAACTATCAAGCCAACTTGAAAACAAGAATGTTTGAGACAAATTTTACTTGACCTAGGTATTCTAAGTGATTAAAGAACTAGTATTTTAAAATAAAGTTTTACCCAACACACTTAACTTCTGCATGATCTTGAACCTGTGATTGCTACAACACTAGTTTCCCAGAATAACGCCTGTGCTGGCACAATTTTTGTGTAAGGATTTTGCTGCATGATAAGCGTGCCTAAGCAGTGTTGCGAAGGCTCCCAACTGCTGAGCTCGGAACCCAACCTCTTTTCAAAACATTGTCTCATCCTTTCAAGTACGTTCAGGCCAGAAGGGAAAGTAAATTGTCAAAACTGTTTTGAAGTACTAAACAAGCAAATTTAAGAAGTCATTTCAGTTAGCAGCTACCGCCATCTCCCTCGTATCCTGACGTTTAAAAATGACTGCCAACACAGGATGCCGAGTGTGTAGTACGTGGAACGTGCTAATCAATAGGGACACTTCCTTCCCGCAACTCCTGCCTACTGCTGCTTCAAACAGGGCAGACTGAGCTCTCTAAGAAAAATGAGAAAATCATGGGCAAATGCGATCACTAAGCTTCAGCAATCAGATAGATAAGCTGAATTCTTGCATTAAAACACACAGATGCCTGTACAGTCAAGATAAATGAACCACAAAAAAAGTCTCGTTCTAAAGAAAATGAGGCGATGACCTATATTAGAAGTCACAGCTTAGAATTCAGCATTTTACAGAGATGGTATCTTTTCTTCCAAGGTCTTAATGCATTCTGGAAAATATGGACACACTAATGTGTCCACAGAGCAGGCTTAGTATTCTACTAACAGCTAATACTCCTTCATTGCTTTAGTTTCCCAGTTTACTAAAAAAATGAAGCTTATGCTATAAAAGTGATTAGCCATCCTTGCAATGACTTTGGAACACATAAATCAGTTGTAAGTAAGTTTAAAAAGAGGAAAAGAGTTCTTAAAGACAATTAAGTCACTATGAGCGTTATGAAAACTGGAGGCTGGGTAGACATTTCCAAAATACTGACATCATTGAAAAAGACAAGCAGAACTTGGAAATTACATGCTGTTTCACAGCTGGTCACTTTGCATATGCCATTTGATTAGATAGTAAGCATATGCCTTAGCTATACTACAGCCACGCTTTGCCCGTTAGGGATGAAGGAACTCATAGTATCGTCCTGTAAACCTTCCTCACCACACAGGGCACGGATGTACAGGAAACACAAGTCCTTTAGTCTTGCTGTTTATCGAACAACTTGGAGCCCAAAAAAAAACCCTGTTACTTGACAATAGCATATGCAACATGCAGTCTAAACAAATGAAGACAATTCAGAATGCCAATTGTAAAGCGCTTAAATTATCTGATATGGTTATGGGAAAGTTTAAATAGTGTCAAAACAGCATTCACACATACAGAACGCAGTATCAGCATTTCATCTTACAAGTCTTCTCAATATGTTATCTACATGCTGTTCACCCAGGCACAAGAAATATAGAATCCAACTGTTTGCTCTACATTCAGATTGTAAGCAGAAGGTCTCCAGAATTTCTAATTACGATAATAAATTACAAAATGCAACTTAACAGTTGAGTTACACACAATTTTAGGACCCCTGCCTTAAGTGCATTTTTAAACAAAAAACCCCCCATGAGTCGCAAAATAAATTAATTTATGACTATAAACCTCTTGGAACAGGTATCAAATTATGTTATGTTTACTAGCCTGAAGAAAGCCTAATCAAGCATTCTGGCAATTTAAAGATAAACACCAGAAAAGTATTTCACTGTGTAACTTAATTTTTTTTCTTTCACCAGTGGTTCACAGGTTGTTGTAATAATTTCGTGTGCCAAGTTAACTACCATATTAGCTACGATAGTGTCTAGCTCTTTAAATAGATGGTATTGCTATGGGGACAGAGGAAGAACTGCTGAACTGTTTCTATGATGAGAAGGGTAGTGGGAGAAGTGAAATGTGAGCAGCAGGTTTGGATGCCTGAGGTATTTTTCACTTCTGTTTTGTATTTTTTCCATATACACAGGAAACTCCCTTGGGGGAAGAAAGACCAACTTCCCTACAGCTAAATACAAGAAAATGTGTAAAACAGAAAAGTCATTCAATGTTTCCGTACCTTAATTAAAAAAAAAAAAAGATTCAGACAAAAACTTCAACGCTGAGATACTGACATCTAATTTTCCCACCTCCAAAATTTCTTCAGACAACAAAGTCTTTGCAGTAGTAGAAAATTCAAGAGAATCAAGAGACAAAAGAAGATCAGAACGCCTACACACACACACATACATGCATCATCATCTACCTTTGTACTTTGAGAGTTCATTCTCTTCCCCAACTGGAGACTACTGTCCACCCATTCCCCTCCACTCCCTTCTGCTGCTGCGAAGCAAGTGAGGCAATGATGAAGAAGAAGAGCAGAGTCAAGACAGTCCACCCGGAAGTGCAGGGCCTTCTGCTCCCACTGCCAGCGGATGCAGGGGTTATTCTTATTCAGGTCAAGGCTCCAGCAATCCATTTGTCCATCTCCAACAGCTGGATGAATGGACAGCTGAAGAAGAGTAAGAACCAGACAAGCCTAAATGGTCCTTCCTATGAACATTCTCTTGTCTATGACTTTTTTCAGTTCAGGGGATTTCTGAGCCCAATGTTCATGCCAGGAATGAACAGAGCTTTTACTAATAACTGGACCTCACACGGTCCAAGCATACTGTAGATAGTAAAGGACTCATACTATGTGCTTTGGAGACCAGTGGGGCAGAAAAGAGTCCAAGGGAGAGTTGTGCTATAAAACAGTGCTACACTAGATGTGTAAGAGGTTCCCAAGGCAACTAACTTGGCATCATCAGTACAATCAGCCTCGAATGCTCACCTCACCCCAGAATAAAATTCAGTTTTAACACGCCAGCAAAGCCAGTTTCATACCGGAGTGACACTTGAAAAGTGTGCAAACCACGTGGCTCAGAAGCTGCAAAGACTCACCCAGGTGACCTAAGCACTGCAACAGAATGCCACTGCTGTCTGAAGGTATGCACAGAAAGGCAGGTATCAAGTGCTGTATGATAATACAAATGCTTATTAATAAAATTAACCACCAACAGTAAGGGAAAGCATAATGAATCTCCACTAGTCATGTATTTGCTTTTTCAGAAAGCTAATTTAAATAATTAAGAAAACAGAGCTTCTACAGTTGAGGGTCCCAAGCAGTTTTGCTTCTGGTACCATGCAGTATAGCCCTGCTACCAGACGTTTCTAACTTTAGAGAACAAAATAAGGCCTTTTTTAAAAAAAAAAAAAAAAAAGCAGCTGCAGATCCAGATGAGGGGGTTTTTTGTTTGGTTTGGTTTGGTTTAAGTTTTTTTTCCCCAAGGGAAGGATTTTCCAGTTTTCCCCAGAGATTGGTAACTACAAAGCACAATGTCCTTTAGGAAATATATCTTGGTTAACTACGCAAACAATGCCATGACAGGCACCCAACAGCTGCTCAACTATGCTACTTTTAATAGTTATAGGATCTGGTTGACCATGCCAGCACACCTTGGAACAAATCTAAAGTATACTCACCATCAGGGTACCACTCTTCACAATACACAAAGAGTATAGAGAGGTCCCAAGAGCTCCAGTTATCTTGACTTGTTTTGTAATGAAAACCAGCAGAGTCCATCCTTTCAGGTATACTAGAGCCCCTGCTACAACGGCTCCCCGAACCTGCGTGTCACCCAACAGATAAAGTCTGCACACAGTATGAGTTATAAGCACTTACAGGAACGATACTGTGCCAAGACCTAGGGCACTTTGAACTCAGAGTCCTCAAAAAGATGTTTCTAACAGCTACAATTAACTGTAGACACTGTAGAAAATGGACAGAATAAGGAGTCAAGAGGACTCAGACAGAAAGGCAAAAGCAAGCAGACAATGCAATAAATGGCCTCAGGCAGAAGAAAACGTAGTGGATTCTATTACAGATTATTTGGCAAAGAAGCAGCTGATAAATGACTCAACTCTTAGGAGAACAGCATGAAGTTACTTTTGGCTTCCAAGACAGAAATCAAGAAAGCAGCTGAAAAAAGGAAGAGGCCACAGACAGAAGGAGCAATGGAGATCTGGGACAGAGCTTAAGTGTTTGCTTCCTGCTTCTCCGACTTCGGTCCAATGTTGCAAGACTGAATGTTCGAAGGTTCCTTTTACTAAAGGAGAAAGGTTGCACACATCAAGCCTCACTGGCTGGAACTATTATCCAACTCTGATATCCAAAGGACATGCCAATTTGACTTTTTAAATTTTGTTGCAAAGTGAAGGAGGGAGAAGTGCTTTAGCCAAAGGGTTCCGTGAACTGCTCCATCACTGAGAGTAAACTGAGGCTCACTGTTGAAAGAAAAAGTGCACCAGTGTGACAGATCTACTTCAGGAATATCTTGATGTCAACCCTTCAAATACATATTTTTTGTAACCATAGCAGACAAGTTCATGACAAACGTATCACAAAACTGACAAACTACTAAAGATTCTTTCTCTGATGAGAACGACAAATGTAGAGAGAACTACTGCAATCAAATTCGTAGTTTTTAACGTATATTAAAACACCTCAGAAAGAACGCTATTTCTCTAAGGTTCTGAAAAGGTATTAAGCAAACCTAATGTTTGTATTCAACCACTGAACCAGGCAAAAAGAAAAGCTACAGTTTTATGCAGAAAGTTATACATGCTCTTTTAACTCGGCTTATGTTAGAAGAAATTTTCTGTATAGTAAATATTAATTCAAGTTGTATAACAAAGCCATATAACAACCAACCTGAAGTTTATCTGTATATGCACGCACCCCTTTTTGGGCAATGTTTATTTATAGAATTTAGCTTTCAATACCTGGTCTCAGCTTTCCTTTGTTTGCTTTCATCACTTCAAAAACAATCCTTTCTCCTAGTTCTGTTGCTTTAGAAATGAACCGTGTTAATAAGAACAAAGTGTCCTGTTTCTTCACAGCTTTTACTATACTCCATACAAAGCCACTAGCAACAGATTGCAGTCTCTGAATTCATTCAAAGTTCTATTTTATCCATCCCTCTCAGAGTAGCAAATGGGTAACGAAATAGTAATAGCTTCACATACACTTCCAAGATGATGGAGAGGACTGAAACATGTCAAAAGAGAGAAGGGTAGTGAAAGGAAATAAGGAAACTCCTCCAAAATAAAGTGATCCTCCACTATGTCTTCTTCCTACCCTTCCCAAAATAAATTTCCTGCCTTCACAATATTAACGCTTAGGATCTTTCTTTGGTTTTCCCCATATAACTTGATTTTCTTCATCCCTCTGTATCAATGTTTTGTCTTTTGTTACACAAGATATCTGGAGATCTTGAATTCTTTAGATTCTATTTTTTCCCCAATGCTTACCAGTTCTTTAGCTGGTAGACAAGCAACATACCAGTGTTTATTAGATATAACCTCTCACAATCAAAGACATCAATACGGCCAAGCTCCAAGTTTCAAAAAGCAATGAACAGAGTTTGGACTTGACTTAAAACATACAGTTGTTAGATTATCACACGGGTTGAGTAGTGACTTCCCCATTCTGTAGATAATGGTGGTGATGCTCTAAGCATACTGCAAGTCTTACATGGCTACTAACAGCAAAAATTGGGGGTAAAAAGGAACACGACAGATCCAGAGTAAGGAGCAACACTGTTGGGAAGTACTCTGAAAGTACTGTTCCGGGCAAAGGTAAATGAACACAGACTGCCCAGGAACAAAGAGAATAGGGCTTACACGGAAACATGATAGAAAAAAAAGGCAAAGAAAGTATTCTGGTGTGCTACTCCATTAAAAAAAAGAAAAAAAAAAAGAGATGTAGAGGAAAAACTAAGTGAGGGCTGGCCACAAAATTCAGGAGAGAACAAGACTGAAAGCAACGAAGTAAAATTTAAAAACCCCAGCATTATTTCAATATACTATATGTATAATAAGAGAAAGCAGAATTATCTGCATCTAAATTGGAATCAGAGGAAAGGAATGTCAAGCAGTGGCTATACACATTTTTCAACTAATGTAAAAAAAAACCCCGAGAAAATATTAGTTAGGAAAACAGTTTGGACACCAGTAGAATAGTATCTTCCATCTTAAAAGGAAAAGTAATAGCATTACTGAAGGAAATTGCTTAAAATCAGGACATTAAGTAGGAGAATACAACAGAGAAAGTATCAAAGTATCACCAGTAAAATCTATGTTAAGAAAGTACCTTAAACAACAATACCCACAGTTTGAATCCTATGCACCAGAAGCACAGAGAAAAACTTCCAGTAAGCGAAGAAGTCTCTTATCTCTACAGATGTAGTACTCATTACTGCCTAGTAACTTCTGCCAAACATAGGTCTGTTGCTTTTTGGGTTTTTTAAGAACTGTTCTAACCAAGAAAGATAAACTTTCAAATTTTAACTGATGCAACATGACTTTCATGACTATGCAAACTGACAAGTCTAACCAGTCTACCACTAACTTTAAGTGCCATACAGCAATAAGGTGAAACAGCTACAACTCAGTTCAGTTTTTCCGATTGCTTGCTAAGTATTAAACAATATAAAGAGAAAAAAAAAATTAAAGAATTTGTCCAGAAAAACTATCTGGATGAAACACTGGAAAACCACCGGGTATGTTCAGAGCATTATTTCTTATATGTTTTACTTTCATGTAGAAATTCAGCCTAGATTCAGGGAACACTCACACGAGGACTGGCTTCAAATCCTGCCTTGACAGGTACTGTCAGCGTATCTTCTGAGCTCACCTCTTATTTACTGCAGCCTCAAAAGCTACATGTAGATGCAGCAGCTAGATGAAAAGAAGAACAGTTACCCTTACAGCTCAAGGGATACGATAAAAAGAGCTGCCCTATACTTTCTAGCAGCCTTTAACACTCACAAATGACTGTAAGAACGTGGCCCACTTCTCCTTTGCTATCATTTGAAGTATGATTTATCACTTCAACAAGTTAATTGTAAGTAAAACTTCTCAGTAAGACCTTTTCCAAACTTTGTTTCATAACAACTCCTTTGTTTTCCCTGCTAACTATTGTGAAATACAGGTATTTTGCCCACTGCAAATAAAAATGCAAAAAGTTGTGACGTTTGTTTTAGCGTAGTTCTCACGTTTGTTTTAACACAGTTCTTAGTATTGAGAGTGCTGCTATCTGAACGTAAGCACTGCAAACACAAAGCTTATTTACTGTATTATCAAAACTGAACATGAGCCTGGCCAATGTCTGCGTTATTAATTAAAACAGAATAAGTTTTTATGTCTTAACTTTCCTGTTTCTGATGACCTTTATGGTAAAAAATTCCTTCAGATCTAGAGAACTCTCTATTTTCTATCTCTACAAAATACGTTCTTCTGTCACTCTTGCACCCAAACTAAGAGGCACATTCCCCTCCATAATCAGCAGCAAAACACGCAATATTGGAAGCCACCCCTGTAAACGCAGTACTTATACAAAGATCCCTCAAATTTTTACACCATTACTAGGATTCAAAGTTAGCACCATCTGTGCTGACTGAAGAGTTTGTCACAATGCATCAAGTGTGCTACATGCCTCTCCCAAAGAGAAAGCCCAATCCTAAATACTTATTTTGATTAACTGCTCTGCACAGTTTATTAATGAGAGATTTGCAAAGCATATGTAAACACAACAAAAACAACACCAATCACGCAATACTAAAAAAAAATTGGAATGTAAAAGGAAAACCCAACCAAAACCAACACCCTAGGACTCAGCGTTGGCAAAGAAGTGTTGAACAGCAGAAGAAAAAGATTTGGCCAGAAAAATACTTGGACAGAAAATACAGGTCCAAAATAGTTTTGCTATATCCCCCTCACTTCTGGAAGATATTACATGATTAAGGATTTTACTAGTCATCATTGTGTATCTACTACAAAACTAAAAGACTGTGAAAAGAAACACACACACGAGGTATAAGACCAGTTTTTCAGTAAAGCTTTTTGTTTTCTGAATTCTTAAGACTCACAACTGAAGCTAGAGCTGGCTGGCTGATTTGGAAAGTGGTAAAATATTTTTAATATTAAAAATAAATACCTATACAGAATAACTTATTCAGTAGTATAAAGACATGGCTACAGCACACTGCAGCGCCACTTCATTTTTCTTTATGCCACGTTTATCCACTGGCCGTGACCTATCCATTGCTTTTCTTGTCTCAATTATCTAAGAGCAGCATCTTTCTACTGCCTAATCTAATATCTCTCACTATTACCAAAACACGTTAATTATAAATACAGTCACTCTTAGTCTTCCTTACCGTACCTCTCTGTTACACAGATTAAAAACCTATGAAAGTCTGGTATCTTCTGACCATCTTTCACAGTCGCAGTAGGGAGAGAAGACATGATGCCACCTGTCAAAACCCAGCAAACCGAAGAGCAAACGGCCTGTAATCACACAGAGCAACGAGAACCAAATCAGGAGACAGTAATTCTATTTTCACCTATTCATGGACTCTGCATTTGACCTTGGCAAGTCACTGGGGTTTTGTGCTTGTTTTTTCATGTTCAGGACATGAAGGGCTTTTACGCAGATGGCTGGAACAACAACAACAACAAAATAACTGAGTAAGTTTAATTATTATTTATTCTATTAAGCCAGGCCTTAGAACTCTTCCGCAATGGCATAAATTCAGAGTGAGCGCAAGCACCTCTGATTCTCTAGACCTGCATTTTGAAGTTCCCTTCACATAAAAGCACTCGTGAAAGCAGCAAACCATTATCATAGACTCCCCCACATCGTATCGAAAACTGATAAAAGGTTAGTTTCACAGAGTCTTCTGCTGAGCAAACAAGTTTAACCTTATTTTCTACACTGGCAGTTCCTAATCCACAGCTTGCAAAAGAAACACTGCCTGCAAGACCCTCAGCCACTGCTCCCAGACAAAATTAGTTAAATTAAGAGCTGCCAGGAAAAGAAAAGTAGGATATTGCCTAGAGATTATTTTTCACTCTGTGCCATTTCTACGGTCCAGCAAAAGTTAGGGACTAGTATTTTATACAACTAAATTCCCTCTCTCCGGCTTAGAAAATTCTGAATTTCATGGCTGCCTCATCAAGTTTCATTCCGATACCAGGTTTCCTGGTAATCTCCCAAAGCACCACACACTGGACATATGCCACAAGTATAGCTTTGAAAAAAACAAAGTGCAGATGAAATGTTCCACAAACCAAGCAATGTTATCAAGAATACTAGTAGAAAGACTTTTTTCTGGCACATACAGAAAAACATCTACATTCGTCCGTACTCATAAAGGGAAAATTATAAATGTTCGTTCTGCTACTCAAATAACCATAATTAGATTAACAATCAAAAGACTGACTAGGACCCATTGCAATAAATACCCATGAATCTCACCTACCAGAAAGAGAAAAATTAAATGAAGTAACAGGCGTAATTTCACACAGAGCAGTCAAATATGACCACTTGCCAATACAGCTTGCTGCCTATTACAGTAAGTGTCCTGGACTTTGAATGTACTGATTAAATGGCCCTTCATACAAGTTAGTCATGTAATTGCAATGAAAAGGAGACAGCTCTTGATTTTGAGTAAGAAACAAATGAGGAAAAGTTATACCTTAACACGAATCACCTTAATGTCTTCCCTGTTTTTCAGGTGAAGCAATGAAAAAACTTTATTTAAATAATTACAGAAATAAATACTTAAATTCATCAAGAATGTTTTCAGGACTTATCTAGATAAAAAGCCATGTTCAAGAAAGAGCCTCACAAACTTACTGAAGAAACATGCTGTTGACTGAAATATTCAGATTGCTTTATAAAGAATAAATCATGCCTCCGCAGCATGCCACTCATCGAATAATCTGATTAATCAAAATAGTAAACCATTACAATTATTATATCTTATGGTAGAATTTTATAGATCAATCTCTTCAAAAATTACAAAAAATACTAAATGGAACACAAAAGTAGTGTTTATCCTTATTAAATTTTAGCGTCCGTCTATTGTAAGTATGTAAAGCCGCGACCTTAATCACGAAATGCCTCACACTCTACATACGGAAACCCCTACCTTCTTTCCCTTCTTGCTAAAAAAGTTTACCCCTGCAAACAGGTAGTTTACACATGTACAAGCAAAGCATGAACATATGTGGCCGTATATCACTATCAGTTCAAGAGTATGAAGTATTTTTCAGAAAATGAAATTATTTTAGATAGGATAGAGAGGCTCTGACAAGGGGCCTACGACGTCACATAGAAACAGGCAATGAAGGAGCATTTACCTTAGGTTGTAAAGGGTACCTAGCATTTTTTTTTTTAAAATGGTAGCAACCACAAAATACACATACGCGCGCACAGATTATGAGTAAAGAGCATCACAACATAAGTAGAACCCCAGGAAATGAGATAATGTCAAACTCTAAGTTTAGCGCTTACTTTTCCAAGACTCAGTAAGAATATAATGATATGGAAATTACTACTTTCTATTAATAATTGTCTCTTCAAAGAAATTTATCAGCTGTTCTCTTTTCTGAGTTTTTACATTGGAAACAGATAACCATAGTTCTGTATTATTTCCTTGCCTCATATAATCTTAATTACTAACTATGGCAACTATGTTCAAGTATGAAAAGTGTACAATATCAGAAAATTATAAGCATTTCCACATAAAAATAATAAAAGTTCAGTAAGATCAAGAATATAATTTTATATCTATAAACTTGCCTTGAAATACTATAGTCTTAAAAAGCATATCCAGTTTTGTCAACAGGATTAAGATTTCATCTGACAGTATAGCTAGTGACGTTTACCTTTTCCCGTTCACCCAAAACACAGGAAAAAATAAGCGACTCTTTAAAAGCAGGCAGACACTACAATTGCTCATTTTTTTAAAATACTGCAATAATGTAAATTTATTAAAAAAAAACAACACTTAAAAGTACACCTTTCCTGTGAAATGTTCCTGGGAGGCAGTGATTCAGCACATGATAGTGCCATACAGGTCAGTTAACAATGTGCTTGCAGTTAATGTCCAAAGAATTCAGGGTGACAAGTGTTATAAACATAGAAAAGATGACCTGAAACTTTAAAATTCCGCTGACATGATTTGTTCTCCGAACACAAAACTAGTATTTTGCATAAACTACACTCTTCATTCACAACAGATTCAAACGTATTGCATAAGACAGAATACTTGTTTGTATTAAACATGTATTTTACGAATCTAAAATTATAATTTCTCTCTTCGATTTTATCAAAAAACAAACATACAGTAGAACAGGTATGAACTGTACCTTAACTGTACACTTCACCAAGAATGAGTTACTAACTACAAAACCTTTTCTCAAAATCTTTGCCCATAAAGGCACCACAAGACTTTCAGTAAGGCTTTATAAGTAGCTATAAGCTACTTTAGCTTCTTTTCACGTTATTTTTAAATACAGGAATTGCTTAAGTTCAAAATCACAGAATCACAGAATGGTAGTAATGATGAAATAATGAAAAACAACCCTAGAATGAATTATTACTGCAAAGCAGAAATTTGCAAGTCAGAGGAAATAAATTCATTCACAAATCCATCATCATTTATGCAATTCACAGTACAGAATAGCATACTTAAAATAGAGTTATCTCTGTAAAGAGATATCGGCAAAGGATATTGCCTTTTAACTAGCAGTAAAAAACGCATGCATATTATGACTAATAAAACAGCCTACAGATTATTTTTGGAGAAAACAAGCTATAAAAAGATTACTTTCAAAGTTTCTTTGTGCTCTACATCAACCAGAGTAAGTCAGAAATGGCAAAGAGCTACTTAATACAACAAATAAACAATTAAAGCAAACAAAATCCAAATCAAGGGCTTAACTTTATAAAATTGCTCCTACTGAAACTACAAAAGGTTAAAAGAATATTTGCAAGCACCTCAGAAGACTCCTTCAAGAATACAGCGCTCACAAAGATATCCCAATAGCCAGGCATAAGACACTGACGTGCTCCTTGATAATGATTTAAATGTTAGTCAGACAAAACCATCTACTCATTTGATTGTAAATGAGTTTTTCCAAACCTTTAACACTCATCGTGTGCATATACATAACACAATAGCCGCAGTTATGCTATTACTCAGATCTTAATAAGCACTATGTTTAAATCTCCAGTGACAGTAGAAACCATAGCCTGAAGAGCCCATCCTTGAATTCTACTCCTATAGTCTATATAATCCCATTTCCCCTCCTTGAGCTTTACTGAAACCATTCTCACTAACATCTCTTGCAGCCTAACCCTTCGACGAGGCTCAGTATCAATATGTAATTCTTACCTTCCTAGACCTGTCAATCACCCAAGACTACCAGCAATGCTGCTTTTCCATAAATATTCTCCCTGGTTTCCTTGGCATTGTTGCTCTCATGATTCATCCCTTGTCATTCTAACTGTTCTTTCAGTGTATCCTCCTGAAGGACCCTCCTCATTCACCGGTACTATTTTATGAATCATTCAGTAGGTTTCTGTCTTGCATCCCTTCTCATTCTCCTTCACTTTACCGAAGGCTGGGATTCCAATTCAAGTATTAACTCCCTGCCATTAATCGGAAACATAGTTTCTACTTTGCATCTCCTGTGTTTGTCCAAGCTAACACCACCTTGTGTCTCTCTTTATCTGCACAGATGCCTCACTATCAGCTCAGGCTCACCGTAGACAAAACACAGGTCTTACTCTCCACCACTGCTTCAGCCTCCTTTCCACCACTGCAAGTCATTCACTTTCAGGACTCTTAACTAAGCATCAGCCCTCAAACCACGATTATCTGTAGGTCCTAGAAATAACCTGGTTTTGAGATCCTGGCAGTGCCCACCACATCACTAAGATATGACTTTAGTAGCTTAAATTTTGTCCTGTGACCACAGCAGTTCACATCAGAGCTAGTGAAGTATCCTTCTTCATCTTTCAAAACCCACAGCTGACCCTGTTCTATTTACTCTGAACATTCGCTCTAGACAGCTTTTTTTAGCCTAAGGTCAGATCACACAAGTCTCACACAATCTCTTGAGCAGCATCCACTTCACTCTCTACTTCAAGACGCCTTACTAGTCAATGTCGCCATCCTAAAATCACTAATCAGGATGTAGATGAGGTTAAAGTTTCGATAAACTGTTATATTTTTATCTCTGAATTTCTCTCACCCTAGACGTTGGGAGAGCTCTACAAAGGAGTAGTTTCTCCTTTCAAAAACCTCCCACAAGTTTTTTGGTAGTTCTCATTAAAAACAAACCAACCAACCAGATGGGTGGCACACCTAGACCACTACCCTAAAGTTCACTGCACTGATGCCAAACGTTTTCCTGTGTCATCACAGATCTGATGTGTCTTTCCTTACCCTTAAACCGTTAAGTATTCTGAGTCAGGAAACACCTCTTAACCACAGAACTTTGGGATGACTAGTTCAGACACATAACTTAAATAGTCTGATACTTAGAAAATTGTTGCGAAAACGATCGTGTACTTTACGGTGCCTATGGAAACCACCACGCCAGTGGTAAGGCCACTCCGTCATTTTTTGTCTTCTCCAAGACTTGTATACTCCTATTACAGAGATTTTCACTGCTAATCAAGTACTCAAACATACATCTAGCATTCATCATTTTTATCTACCCTTTCTAAATTTTGTTCACTTGTTTGCTGGTACAGGAATCTTTGCAAGGGCTTTTTGCAATTGCTTCTTGAATTATTTTCTAGTATTTTAAAGATCAGGTTGTCCCAGGCTACAGAGAAGACATCATTCCGCATTTTATGTCACTTTAAAATGACAAAAATTTAAGTTCTGTGGATTAGAAATCCTGTCATATGGTTGTATTAGGTCTAGCACAGCAATTTTCAAACTAATTGAGGCCTACAGGTATTTTTGTAGTATCAGTGATTATTTAAAACAAGCATTTTGCACTCAAAACGTACTTCTCTCAGTAACATTTTCATTAATTTTGTCATCTTAAAATGATGAGTTTCCCTAAACCATTCACAAGCAAAACCAAAAATACTCCACAAAATCCCAGAACACTATCCTATTATCCCAGCCATAAATTAGCCACTTCATTTTAAATAATAGCTCAAATAGTTAATAATTCATTTTCAGTTACTTGTTGCATGTTTCTGTGTACTTTCTCACTACATCTTGTTCTGCCACTGTGCAATTTGGGTTCAGTCATACTGTGCATACAAGCAGTCTTGATCAAAACGTTCCTTGTGATGCAAGTAGCAGGAGTGCCACATGCTGCAAACAAGAAACTGGGCATGTACTCTGACTGCCCCCAAAATTACGGCAGTAAATTCCTACTATTCCGTTCCAACGCAGCATAAACCTATGTACCATAATTTAGGTTTAGGCATACAGTTTTCACAGGAAAATCTGTGTTTTTACATTCAGCTTACGCAGACTGCAGAAAAGCCATATGCTTTATCTCAAAGTTTGAGAACCCGCAAGCTGCCCATGAAAATACAATGCAGTATTTGGGTACTACATTCTTCAGTTACAGCTTTTTAATTGCAAGCACTTTTTTCCTGTGCAAGTCAGCTTTTACAGAACAGTCTAGAAAGAAAACTGCGTTTACTGACTATGTCGAAAAAAAAATCAGCTGCTGGACTATGATCAATTTTTAATCCTAATACACACAGACAACTCAGTATCAGAGTCGTACTTCAAGAACCAGTCATATAATAAAAAACCTCAGTCTCCTTAATGTAATCTAACTATAACATTAACCAAAGTTAACAGACTTCGTTTTACCACCACTAAAAATATTTAGCAATAAAACAAGACTACTTTTTCAGAGAATTATTCAACTCGCAGGTTTTTGAATGATAAATTTAGCATTAAAATCCTAAACTAGGCACAATTTTTAAAATGCTGTTTTTCCCAATGTTCAAATTATTCTATCATTTATTTAAAAAAAATACATCTACAGTTGTTATTTTCAACATTTTAACAGATCTATGAGAAGAATAAAAGTAATGTCACAAACATGAGAGCACTTCTGACAAACCCACAATAATCAATAAACAAAAGGAAATGGAGCCCAAATATTCATATAAGTAAACTAACTGAAACGTGGAAAAACTTAATCGCAAACTGGAGAGCAGACTAATATTTCTAGCAAACTTTAAAAGCATTCGTTCCCTTCTTTCAACTCTAACCTCTAAAATAGTACACTCCAGGAACCATAACAAACAAGGCCAGCTTCCCTAAAGAACATTTAATTGGGAAAACATGTATGAGCCGCAATATGCCTTTATCAGGAGAGAAATCAAGCAAAAGCTTCGATTTAGTTTTCGACAAACAAGAACGAGGAATTGGAAACACTACTGCAGCCAAACAAAACAACAAAATACCATAATGCTACCTTCTCCACGAGAACAAAAGCATCAACCACCAACTCCACCCCACCCCCAAGCAGGCTGTTGCTCCCTAACCACAGAGCCAATCTGTAGACAATGTAATCCCACAGGGAAGACAGAAGGTCACAGACACACTGTGAAATCATAAAATAAGGCCCACGTTTTAGAAAGGCACAGCAGTGCTTTCACCAGTCAAGATTTCATTTGGAACAAACAGGTGGAGTACAGAAACGGCCTGTTCTTTCCTTGACCGTCCCTTCCCTCAACACCTAGACGGAGGTCACACGTGCTCAGTATAGTCCAAAATTAACGACACGGCACTTAGAATAAGCAGAATTCAAGATGCGGTGAGGATGGCAATATGCACTGTAACACTGGAGGTGAGATTGCATACTGTATACCAGCAGTGGATCTGTTGTTATTCATCAGCTGTGGGTGGCTAAGAGGGTGTCGCTTATTACAGTGACACACGCTGCAGCCGGCTAGGCATGATTAAGTACTACCCAGTGTGGCTGAAAGGGACGGCAACTATCATTCATTACGATCCAGCGCAGCTTAGTGGGGTGGGGAGGCTGCTGCCCTTCACCGCAACGCAGTACTAGCAGCAAGGCAGCTAAGAAAACTCAACAAAGCCCTCGGCACGGTGCGCGGGGAGCAGAGACCCGGAGCCGCAGTCCCCAGACCGAGACACGGGGTGTCCTGCGAGCAGGGGCGGAGAGCCGGACGGCGCTCGGCGCGACCGGGAGCGCTCCGCCGCAGCGGGCGGCGCTGACAGAGCCGAGCCGCTCCGCTCCGCAGCCCGGGCCGGGGGCCTCCAGCCGGCGGAGGGGGTTGGGGGGGGCCGAGGCACAGCAGGAACGCTGCGCGCAACTTCTCCCCGCCGCAGCAGCAAAAGCCTTTGTCCAAGCGAGCCCGGGGGTCTGCGGCACGGTGAGCTGCGGCCCACAGAGCAGGGGCAACGGCCTGCGCCAGCCCTGAGTCCCCTCCCCGCTGGGCTCCGCTGTTCTCTAGGAAGCCCTCAGAGGGGGACCCGCTGCGGAGCGGCCGGGACTGACCCCGCACGGAGTCCCGGCCGGTGTGTGCCCGTGCCGGAGAACAGAGGAAGCGCCCAGCCCTGCCGGGACCTCCGCGCCGGGGCGGGGAGGGGGGACATACCGCCGGAGAGCCCGGCCGCCCGCGGCCCCGTCACCCGGGGGGCCAGCTGCCTTGCGCCCACCCGGGGGGGGATCCCAGCCCCCCGGGGTTTGCGTCTCGGGGCCTGCTCCCGAGCCGTCCACAGGGCAGCCCTCACGTCCCCAGGGCGGCGGCAGAGGCGCCGACGGGCGGGAGCCGAGCAGCCGGCGCCCCGGCACTCCCAGAAACAGGCGACTCCCGGCGCGGCGCTGCGAACCCCCCGCACTTACCCTGTCACAACAGGCGCCATCTTCCACAAACTCTCGCCAAAACTCCTACTCTCGCGAGAGAGTCGTCCCCCCCACCACCACCACCTTCCCTGGGCCGGGAGCGCGCGTGCGCGGGCCCGTGAGACTCTTACTCTCCACCACTGCTTCAGCCTCCTTTCCACCACTGCAAGTCATTCACTTTCAGGACTCTTAACTAAGCATCAGCCCTCAAACCACGATTATCTGTAGGTCCTAGAAATAACCTGGTTTTGAGATCCTGGCAGTGCCCACCACATCACTAAGATATGACTTTAGTAGCTTAAATTTTGTCCTGTGACCACAGCAGTTCACATCAGAGCTAGTGAAGTATCCTTCTTCATCTTTCAAAACCCACAGCTGACCCTGTTCTATTTACTNGGAGCGCGGGGCACCTCTCGCGAGAGCGGAGCGCGCCGATCGGGGGAAGCGAGGGATTCCCTCTGCCCGCTCGCGCGGCTCGGGCCTGTGCCTTCCCCCTCCGCGCCGGCGGCGG
>VZSC01004436.1:538737-557166 GCA_013398225.1 Steatornis caripensis
GGCGACGGGGCTTTCGGTCGGCAGCGGGGAGAGTGGAGTGGGCAGCGGGGCGCACTCGGAGGGCGGGCAGTAGGGACATCCCAGCTCCGTCCGGGTCGCTGAAATCGCCCCAAACCAAACGCGCGCCCGGGAGTCCCCGCTGGCGGGAGGGAAGAGCTGCCCTTGCTTCCGATCGCTCCCTCGGGCTCTTTCATTCCTTACCGAGCTTAAAAACTAATTCATACAGAGCTCGGGAACCAGTGGGAAATAAATTCTTTCCCAAACAGTGAATAAAAACCTACAGTAGGAAGCGGGGATCTAGGGGCACAGCTGTTGGGTTTCTTAACATGGAGGTACTAATGTCACTCTTTTAAAAAAATCAGTTCTAAATGAAAAGCCCAATGTCGTCATTTTGTTGTCGTCCCCAGCCGAAATGCATGGGGTACGTTTGTTTAGTGAACAGAAATTGCTGAGTCTGCTAAGACTCCAACCAGTAGAGCGAAGCTCGCGGTGGCCTCTCGGGCTGCGCTGATCCGGGCACCGCAGCAGAAGGTGGCTGCAAAACGAAATCGCCTGGGTCCGCCCCAGCGTGGTGACGCAACAAAAAAAAAGAAGACCCCAATTTTAGAGTCATTTAACAACATGACCGTTTCAAGGTGAGGGTCTAATCGTCCATTAGAGGACCGTGTTTGAAAATTAATCCTTGTACATCAAGGATTCTGCCCTGTCTGTTCGACTTCCTCTACGTCTTAAGTGTTAACAAGTCAACCCAACTTCAAGCACAAATGCAACACTGATTTAAAGATCCACTGAGATTCCAAAACCCACGTAATTTTTATGACTTCACTTCCATGCCTCTACTGTCTTGAAATTAGGAAAAAAAGATTACATTTCAGTAATCCCGTGAATAGGATTTTGGGTTTCTCTCCCATGTACGCTCTCTGCTGCTAATACTAATTCAATTAATAATGTCTAGAGTAAAATTGCGTTCTAAGAGATAGCTTGGCGACAAAATTTGCTGTAATTCTACTCACTGTACAAACAGCTGTTGTTTGCTGTCATTAAACGACTTTCCCCCATTGTGACTTCCCCCTCTTCATTAGGGATGAAAGGGCTTTGATTGGCTCCCTTGTAGGCGCAGTTCTCGGCAAAAGCACAATGCATACTGGAAATCCTCTGTATTGTTTGCAAAGAGCAACTCATAATCCCTGTGGAAATCTCTTCCTAAAAACATCTCTCTATTTTTTTTTTCCTAAAGAATGATCTCAGCTCGTGCTAGCTCCATTCCATTAAGAATGGTTTCTGGATATTTGCCATGGACTGTCTCTAGATGGTCATTTTCTGGGGCCCCTCTTTAGTGTGTTTTGAATCAAACTGGAAAATCTAAAAATACAGCACACAATAATCTGCAGTGTCTAGACTCTTTTAATATTTTACGAGGAAGGCATTTTGATTAATAACTAGATTAATTGGATACTGGAGCAGGTATATTATTTCGAAGAATTAATAATTACAGAAACTATTGTAGTCCTTTCCGTCACTGACAGAGGTACGTTATAAAACAAATAACCATTGAATTTTTTTTTTTTTTTATTATAAACAATCTGTAGTGCAAAGGGCCAGGAATACTATTCAAATAAAAAACAATAGCCTGAAATTATGTGAGTAGCTGGCGGAAGGAAAGATAATCAAACCACAGAGGGTTTTTTTATATCGTTCATGCATTTAATTTTCTTCTTGCTGCTAAAAGTTTGTATTTCATATAGTAGAGCATGAGCAATTCCTGTTGACTTCAGTGAAAACTGAAAGCATCTCGTACGTTGGGGAACTAGGCTCTGCTTTCTGGTCTGTAATGAATGTGAATGCTTCCAGAGCTGGAGTAGAAAAACAAATCTAAATACAAAGTTTGCACCATTTAAAATCTTGTGTTTACTATGCAAATCGGGAGTTATTTAAGACCTGCCGGGGCTGATGGAAGGGTTCTGAATCAGGCCCGTAGCTTCAGAGGAGATTTGGAGAGGCAGAGCTCGGAGGCACATTCGAAGGACATGACTTCAGCAAGTGTTGGGCTTCGTTCTTCTCCCAAGCACATACTCTGCCAGGCGACTCCAGCTGGGTGCTCAGAATCATTAGCTGCCTTCAAAAACAGAAGGCTGTTAAAGAAGGAAATCCAGTTTGCTTTCACTTGTAAGCTGGGGGACAGGACAACCTCCTACTTCTTTGAATTTACCGAGACATGGATATGTGGACGGAGCCAGGTCTGTGCATCTTTGCTAAGCAGCTTCACTTGGGAATTCATACGGTTCCCTCATCCTCTCATGGTCTTACTTTGGGTGGAAGGAGGAGAAAAGACAGGGAGCCTAGCAACAGCCCACAGACTCATTAAGGATCAGGCCCTCTGTGTGGGTGAGGAGGAGGTCGTTTGGCCCAGAGTTTTGTCTTGCCGATGGTACTGAAGGAGCTGCCGGCCAGCGGCGCTCAAGCAGCCTGGCTCTGGAGTGTAAGGGCAGATGGGAGCTGGGAGCACTGGATGCAAGCTGGGATAACCGGCTGAAGATTCCAACAGCTTACTCGACCAGCCCGCAACAAACTTTCTGCAGCTCAGCCTTCCGCTAAGCTCATTCCTTTGGGCACAGCACTAGGTAGCGTGCTGTCTGGCTTCTCGTTTGGCAACTGCTTCCCGCCTCACTGGCTTGGACAAAGATGAGAAGACAACAGACCTGCACCCATTTGTGTAGAAGCACCCCGTGTCTCATACGTGCTTGGCACAAACACGTGAGAGACACGCAAGAGGACAAGAGTCCTCTTCTCAGTTGAGTCTGGCTTCGTATAAAAAATAACTAGTGGTGTATCTTTATAAAACCCAGTGACCTTAAAAAGCACAGTAGGTAGTGGAACCACACAGTTACCTGAATCTTTATTGGAAGCAGCAGATTTATCTCAAGGTGTTGCAGTTTGTAACTGGTGGTGTAAATCACACATTCTAGTAGTAGGTACTGTGACACAACCCTGCTGGAATTTTATAAGCACAGGATGTACGATGTGGTTTAACCGCGTGTCCAGGAAAGAAAATAAACAGGCAGTTGCCCACAGAACATATCTTACATCTGAACTTTGGTGCATGTGCCAACAAAAGTTATCGCTTAAGCTGCTAGCTGGACAGCTCGGTATCAGAAGGGCCTCTGCTGTTTCAAATGGATGCTGTTGTTCAACATAGCTCAGAGGATTTGCAACATTGTCTTGAGGACGATAGGGAGAAAGGATAGGCTAGTTAGCCATCTGCAGCAGGAGCATTGTTAAATAGTTTTTGCTCGTGTGTCATAACCTCTGAGAGGATGGGAGCGCAAAGAAATACCTGAACCTGCATCTTAGTGACAGCTGAGGTACAAGTATGCCTTAGTTCCCAAAAGTTAAAGTCGGGCTTGGGCCTTGCTCTGGTATTGCCTTGCAAACAAGTACAGTCCCTTCACAGTGTGTTTTTGTAATGCGAAGGCAAGATGCAAGACGTGAGTATAGCAAACAATAGGAAGGAAGAGGGGGAGGGAATATGAGGTTAACAGTAATAACATCATGTGGTTATGTAGGTTAACAGTGTGAACAGCCTGATGACTGACTTCTGTAACCTTATTTTTAAATACTTTTCTAGAACACACTGTTGAGACACTTTGCATTGTATTAAATTTTGCTCCTCACGCTACCCAGAAAAGTATATTCACTTATCTTCCATTAGGTGAGGTATTTTCTCTGTTTGCGTGTAAACTATCCTGCATCTCTCTTAGTTTTTTACTGGGCTCTTTGAAGAGGTCATCTCTGAACCTCTTTCACACAGTGCTCCTCCACCCATGCACATGATGTCTGTCCATCAGTTAAGCGTGGCACTGCGTTATTCCCTTAGCCCTGCTCTCCACGCGCAGCCCTCTTCTGCAGCCGTGGCTAGTGCCATCAGCCTCCCCATCCTCAGGGTGCCCCCCCCCCAGACTTCAGTGAACCTGTGAATCAGCTGGAGGGTAAAATGTCCTGGAGGCTGGCAGAGCCTGCCCACCACCCACCAGGTACCTCCACAGCCCCTGCACCCCGGCATTCACAACCACAGACACCAGCAGAGCGGAGGTTCACCAGGCCCCACCTTGGTACTGCCGGGAGCATGGCTCCCACGCCACCCTGACCTCGTGTCATGGTTAGCGTGTGTACCCACCAAACCAGTTCTAAGATTAAACCGCAGTACGCATGATTACGAAGTCATTACTGACAAGGAGTACAGCAGGATAAACTCTGTCAAAATCTCCTCCGCGCTTCCAAAACATGCTAGAGATGACACAGCTCCTTTTCAGTCTGGCTGCTCCCCGTAGGACTGACTTTGAGCAGAGTACACCAAAGGAAATTAGTTGCATCCCACAGAAATCGAGAGGACAGGAAAGGTTGAACTGGTCAGACTGTGAATTATCACAAGTAATTAACAAAGCAAAAGGAAGATTTAAAGATTATGATATGGCTCCACGTGTTTCATCGATCTTATTCATACATAAATACAAATTGAATTTGCAATGCTACAGTTTTGAACCAATGTAAAACCAGATCTCTTTGTGCAGAAAAACTATTGAAGAAGAACTGCTGTCACAGTTCTGTTGTTTTCGTGACGTGTATTAGTTTACCATCTACACTGCCAGAGACGTGCTCACACCCAAGTCTGTAATTTGGTGCCTGAGTTAGAGACAATTTTTTCAGCTAGTCTGCTCTCCCATTCATGAGGCTCTTTCTTTGAGAGAATGTATGCTGACATGCTTCACCTTTACCTGCAAGGAAAATGTGTTTTCAGAAAAGCCTCCAAAGAGTGAAAACTCGTTTGGTCCAACAAAACACAAGAGAAACCCACACTCTTGGTTATACACATTTTTCTGCTGGATATAGCGCTTAAGGGAATTTCAGACTAAGTATAACAAGGTACAAAAAAAGAGCTGAGCAGCCTCCTCTAAAAGAAGACCACAAACTGCGCATAACCCCTTGACAAAACTACCACTAAAACCCTATTTGACATTACAAACCAGCCCATTTTGCTATGTACTAGGAAAGTCTATGTCCCAGTCGTAACCACACGCTATGTATGTCGAATGTGAAGAAATATAAACAGAAATCCTTAACCTGTAACTCTATACACAAATACGTGCACACAGGAATTTTCCGAGCTGTGGGTAGAGAGAAGAGTTAGGAAATTAATTGCTTCACAAAATGTATAAAGCTAGGTACTGCGTAAACACCGTTTGGAGCATTTAGGAATGGTTAAGCCTCGTGCTGGTCCTGTATGAAGTTAAACTGATTTTGTATGTTTAGTGCTTTACAGAGACTGCGACTGCCCATGGCCTTGGGCTGTGAAGATAATACTTGGTTTTGGGCTGTTTCTTTATTTAAATCATTGAGGAAGTTACACATGCCTGAAACAGAAGATTTTAAAAAGTAGTCTAAAGGCATGGTCAAAGAACACATAATCCTAAAAAATAATGATCTTGTAATACTGCCATGTTGATATCTATTTGAATTACTTCTTTTGCCAAGGACAGTGGCACAAGTTCTAGTTGTTGTGAACTTAGTCTAACTTTCATACCACACTCATTTTTAACCCCTGCTGTTCTGCAGCTCATTTTCCATAATCCTCATCCTGAAAAAAGACAGGCTATTTCTGGCAGTAATTAATGAAAATAAGTTCCATATAAATTGTCTGAGAATATTTCATTGCTCAGATCCAGGGTGGCTGGCACTTGTGAATAAAATAACCTTTTGAATTTTTTGCTTTTAGGGGATTACACATGACCTTTTAATGCTAAAGTTCATTAGTGCTTGGATATCATATTGATGAGCTTTGTATAAATGAATGCATGAACAGATACGTCATAACTAAGGTAATCAACTTACAACTGTACGGAGGTAACTGGCGACATGTCATGGATGGTAATTAATGGACAAATTTTTGTATAATTTTACTTATTGCCACGCTTAGGTCAGAATTCACTCTCTCCTTTAATCTTAACAAGCGGTGTTTCATTTTTAATGTTCCAGACAGCTCTATCTTTTTTCTAGAAATCCAGCTATCCAGCCGTTCTTATTACTCATGGCTTCATTATCAGTTTGTTTTTCTGCTCGTTACTGGCACTGACCTTGCCAGGAGCTAAGCACATGCATAATTTTACTCATGCAATTAGACTTATTAAAGCTAATGGGATTAGTCAAGAAAGTAAAGCTACTTCTGTTTAAGTGTTTGTCGTTTGAGGTAGTGCAACTAGAAACGAGATAAGGAAAGTCTGGAAGGAATTAAAACTGAACAATAATTTTCATTAACAGTCTTATAAAGAGAAATTCAAACACTTTTCCCTTGACCCAACCCTGATGGGTGATGAACACAAGATGGTTTTCTTCAGAAGATGGAGGCTTGTCAAAACTGGAGCTGGTCTCAGCAAACTTTATGAGGTCGTTTCTCAAGTCTGGGATGAAAATTCTAAATGAAAACTAATGGGAAATATGCAGTAGCAGCAGAGGCTGACTGTAACCTGATAGCAATGTCACGATGCTGCAACCTGGGAGACTTCAGGTCCCCCCCGGAATATTTCATTAACATGGGGATTTTGAGAGAGGCAAACTCAGGACAGGTTTCCCCTGCACAGAAAGAGGGAAGTTGCTCTGAATTAAACAATATAGAGGTGTCTGATGTCTCAGAGGAATGGCCTGACAGTTCGAACGTGGCTTGTAGGTTGAGGGTCTTTAGTGCGAAATCCTCAAGAGGTGTTTATGCCAGTATAGAGTAGGGAAAAAGTCTTTAAAGAAGTTCTGTGGGAAAAGAAATGCAGTTCCTTGCCAGTACTCCTGACCTACCTTTGTTCCTAGTTTCAAGCGCTGCAAGTCTGCCTTTCTTTGACCTGCCCGCTGAAAGCCTCGCAGAAGCATTATAGCAGCCAGAAATACAATGTTTAGAGTGCAGCTGGTTTTCAGCCCCTTTCTTTGATAGCCGTCTCAGCTGGGGCTGGGAGAGGAGGGGCAGGATGCAGTTACTCCATCCATCCCAAGGAAGTTCCCTTCTGGACCACCAGGACCACTTGTATGGCTGTTGGTAACACAGGCCAAACATACAGTGGATGATTGTTAACTCCAACATGGTATTATTTGTCATTTTTGAGCTCTGATGAGATGCACCACATACAATGAATCATAAAAAATCTGGCCTCTCTCTTACAAAAACAAATACCAACTGTTCTGCTATCATCCTGAAGCAATAAATATCCCATGGCCTTGGAAGAAAACATCACTCATGGACTTTCGCCCATTTCATACCTTCCTCTGAAAACAAACACTTGTTTTGGTCCTTGATAAATACAACTGACAATGAAAACTTATTAAAGCTACAGTAGAGGCCATTTGTAGTCTAAAAGTTAAAATATTCAGCTAATACTGCCTCCCGTACCCTGTCTTTTTCTGAGGAGAGGTTAAAAACCCAACGAATCCACACTACCCACTCTAATATTGGGGGTGGTGGATATCTTTAACTACTAATCACTTTTTTCTAGGAAAGCAACTGATCTCTGCCCCAATGAGCACAATTTTGTAAACGTTGGAAAGAGCTACGTGGTGTTCATACGGCGTTTAATCTCGACAAAGTCTCAGCGCCCAAGGTTTTCTGTTTAATGACAGAGGAGGAAGACTGGAGTGACAGTTAGGGTTTCACCAGTTTGTACTGTATATACAGCTGTTGCTGCGCAGGGGAGGGAAACGCCGGGTCTGGCTGTCTGTTCCAAACAAAAAGAAATGGCACATGCTATTACTTCCAGATCATTGCAGTCCCTGCACCACCATCTGCTGGGGGTCAGAGCAGTTGTCCGGGTCGGCGTCAGTCATGCACAAACTCAATGCCTTCCACTGAGCTGCGCCCAGCAGTACATATTTACAAGAACAATAAAGCGAACCTGCTCCCCGGACACAGGAACCACAATGCTCTGTCACATTGGGAACAAAGGCGCACAACGAAAGTTGATATGCATTACAAAGGAGGTTCTCGGGGATCGCAGCTTTGTGATTTCGGGCCGCAACACAAACTGAAGGGAAGAAAAACTGTCACCAATAAGCCCAAACCTAGTGATCATTGTATTTGTAATAGACGTAGCTTCACTAAAAGAGTGCCTGGGTCTCTATGTTGCCCCTTTTCCTACTTGTAAAGTCCTCTGTAGGAGACAGTTAAATGGGCAAAGCTTTGACAATAAACATTAAACACTTGGATATATTATTCTGTAAGAGCGGCAAGATGATCTCTGCAGCTTAGCCAAGCTTGTCTGCATATCTCTTCTTACAGGGCTTATGCCATGTGCTGGAGCGAGGTGCAGAGAGTCCTGACTGACGTAAACTGAACAGTTCCTGGAAACAGGATGAGTACAATGGTGTCACTGTGATGTTGAAACCGAGTGAGCAGTTTTAGCATCTCTTTGGCCCAAACAACAACTAGTGAGTAATTAATTTCGTCTGCTAAAAACGGCTGCCTCAACACCACCAGTGTGACACATCAGGCGTTACTGCAGGGTATTGCAAACATTTCGCTTAGTGCCGTCCTGCACCCTCGGCTGAACGTACGCACACAGACGTGACACCTTTGGTGCCTAGAACTGGAGGTGGGTCTCTTTGCTGTACATTAAGGCATAGAGGTAAAGCACAACTTTTCTTTTTGGTCTGGGCTAGCTTGCTGTGGGCCAAGTTCAGTGTTTCAGCGCTGCATCAAAATGGAAGCAGGGGAGCAATGGAGCTCAGTGCAGAGACGTCTGCATTGCTCAGGACAAACTCAGCAGTATTCAACTGAGTTTATTAGTTTGGTCTCAGCATCAGCACTGTTAAAACAGGCAGCAGTGCCAGCATGGGGTGAAAGGAATGGGCAGCAGCCCTGGAAAGCTATGAAAAGGGCAGGTGGAGCTGGACCCAGAACATTTTTTAAGTGAGGCTCATTGCCAAATAACTAGAAACTGTGCTGCACTAGCAAAAACGCACGAAGGACTGCTGTACTCCCTGCCTCACATAGCTGCAGTGTCTGTCACAGCACTACCACATACATAATCTCTGACATTTCATCTGATAATTAGTGGGTTTGGCACAAGCAAACCCAATCTTGTTAGGTCCTATCCTCAGTTGCTTTTTACCAAGCTACACTCTGGGCATTTTTGCATAAAGCCTCTCCAGTCCGTGTAACGTTTGACAGCCTCCTCGGATGCTTTGCCGGAAACATAATGCGGAAGAGGAGACCTCCAGGTAGCTGCACCCACATGTCTTCCAGACTCCACCTCCCCGGCCTTGCTGGCACCAGAACACCCCAGCTGCTGGTGCCGCTGAGCTGGTTCTGGAGCCTGTGGGGGCATGTGCAGCAGCCTTTGCATGTTCCCTTGGAAAACATCACCAGGCTCAGTTACGTATTTGTACTTGGAGGGCACTTGCTCTGAGCCATTCGGCACGGAGCTGAGCTGCATGGGTTCGTACTGCAATAATTAGGCAGATTTTCAGTGTCGGATCAGAACTAAAAGAAGGAATTTTTATTTAACAATCTAGTGCTGTGGAACTGAGTTTGAAGCAAAAAGTTGCAGAATAGTCAATGTATAGTTTAGACACATTTAAATATATATAAAGTGCAAATAACTTGATGTCTCTAATTTTGGAGAGGGGAAGGCAGGGGATGGGAAGCAGGCAGAGTGGCTCTGTCGGGACACTAGTAATAACGTGAAAAGATAAAGAGCCTTTAACCTGTAGGTAATTAGTGCAAATCTGCCCTAAATGTGTGGGGGCTGAAAGTCATTCCCATCGGTAGTCCAAGAGAAGCGATGTGTTGTCCTGTGTGTGAAGTCCACAACAGACAGGTGCTACACGGTGGAAGTCATCCCTTTTGGCGCTTGCTTGCATCTGTGTTGGCAGCTTTATTCTAGCAGCCAGTGACTAGATTAGCACAGGGAATGGACTGGGTTTCTCAGCCGTCCTTCTGGACACAGTTCAGACATATTCTTCAAATAATGCTGGGGGAATTTAGGGCTAGTTTCATGTGTTCTGCAAATAACTAAGGGACTTCAGTATTCAGGAGATATTTTACAAGCCCTATGTTTACTAACAAATGCAAAACACAAAAATAGATACATTCTGCCTAACAAAATAACTTTTCTGATAAAGCTTTTACTAAACAAGCAATTGAATAACCGTGTTGGTAGGCTCGTTCTGTGGCACATTCCTGCTGAACCATGCTCTTTTATGGAATACTCCCTTCTTCTCGACCATATAGCAGCATAACTAAAAGAAATGGTGCCTTGGATGAACTATGTTCTTAACTTCTATTTTGTAAATCTGTCACTGTGTGAACAAAAGAGTTCAGTTTATTTTTCTTAATTAACTAGATGAAATGAATTTATGTAGTGCCCAGCCCAATGGGTATCCAGTTAGGCATACCGCTTAGGAGCCTACTGCTGAAATCACACAGCATCCAGGGGCTGCACTGGAAACTTTTGGTTTAGGTACTTCAATGGGAGATGAGCTGTTGGGAAAATCTAGGCCAGAATAATAGTTTTATTTTTTATATTGCCTCTTTACTTCATCAGCATCACCGTTTGTCTCTGAGGCTGTAGATATGTTTTTATAAAGACCAGTTCTGCGAGTTACAAGGTCCCTGGGCAATACAAATTCAATCCAGATCAAGCACAGTGAAATGTTGAAATGTATACTGACTCAGCCAGAGCACATAATGCATACACATAATGGCTGTTTATGCCAGCTTTATTCTTTGTGCTGCCTCAGTGACAACTATGGGATATTTGGTGATATTGATCAAACCCGAATTTCACAGAGGCAAGGCTTTTCCTTTTTGAACAAATTGAATCTATTACCTTAAGCTGTACCAGTTGAGTACATTGCATCAAGAGGCGGTGACATTTTTGATCCAGGATTAACTGCTGTAATGTTGGATTTACTGCCTGGTGGAGCCTTGGCCTGATTTTTACCCCCAAACCATTTATACGTTGTTTCTTAACATCTCTGCCTTGAACTAATTTAGAAATCTACTAACCTATCTCCTTCCAAATCTTTTCTCTGAATTGCTTCTGCAGTACCATCTGCCAGAAGTTTCTAATGCATAATGGCCAGATAAATGACCATTAGGAAATAATGGATTCATAAAATACCATTATGTAGCTTTATGAAAGCAATATTTTAGTGATTTGCAGCTGGCCTACGGCACATATATAGTTATTGTGGACTTCTGTTGCTTTTGTCCTCCATCCCTTCTCACTGCTTGCTCTACCCACTTACAGCATTGTATTTTAGTTCCCTGAATTTGCCTGATTGAATAAACCTTTGTGGTGGTATTTCCTAAGCATATAATACAGGAGGTTCTCCAGGCATACTGGAGATGCTTAAAACTCCAGGAGGGAGAAAAACATATTCAAAGCTTTTAATATTTAAATATATTTCTTCCCATTGTTTATGGTGTTACTTTTTGTAGTTACAGAAATTTTCTGAAAGGATTATTGAAAGGGTTGTCTTGCTTTAATCAACTTAGTAAACTTTTGTTTTGTCCTTTATGTTGATTACAAAAGCAGCTGACATTACTCAGTTTTACTTGCACCTTTCAAGCCATTGCAGTGTGTTAAAGGCTGAGTAGCACCTCACTGAGTGACAGAACTCTGCTTCCTCGCTTTAAATACTGCTGCAAAAGTAACACAAGAGAAAAATGGTTTCTTTAAGGTCCTACAGAAACTCTGGCTAAGGCGGAGTGGTGGACTGGAAAGAGATGTGGCAGAGATAGAAATCGCAGAAGAGGAATAGGAAAAACGGGAAGAAAGGCAAAGGGAGAGACTGTTGTCTTGATAAATAGAGGGATGGCTGAGCAGACAGCATCAAATTGCTCCCCATCTCTGTTCTGGCACTTGCAGGTCTATTGAAAACAGGCCAGAAGGACATGCTGAATTTGTTGCTCCCGCGCGCCAGGCTGTTCTGCAGCAGGGAGAGAAACCAATCAGTGCTGCTTCAGAAGCAGCTGGAAACTGAGAAAACCCTGGTCCCCTGCTGCCTGGCAAGCAGCAGTACAGGGTCTTCTCGGTTTCCAGCCACTACAGAGGCTCCATTGACAAAATGTGTGAGGCATTTGAAGGAGCACAATGTGACAATGAAAGAACCTGAGGGAGACAAAACAAGGAAGGGGGAGAAAAGAGGGAGGGGGGAGAATCAAATGGACGTATGGGAGCAAGCCGAAGGCAGGAGGACAAAAATAAGAAGAAAAATATGCTAATCACTGCAAAAGGGTTGATAAAAATAAATCACGATTGTCATATTCAACACCTCTGCATTGCTTTATCGAAGAACATAGTTGTGATAGCAAGACTCAAGACAGCAAAGTAGGACTTTCCTAGTGTTGGCTCTCACTGCCTCTCTGAGATACAGACAAGCTTTACTTTAGTCCCGCATTTTCACGAATACCGTTATGAAGTACAGAGCGACTGGAAAACACCAGGTCCCACACCAGGGACCATGTGGCACTGCAGACAGGACAGTTCACATCCTCATCCTCTGTGGCAGAGAGAAGCAGAAAGAGTTAAAGAGCCCTGGGAGCGAGGAGGACAGTATGTCTTACTGCTGCTTGGGAGAGAAAACAAATGCTGCCTGAAACAAAGCCACGAAGCTGGCTCATTCTCTCCTTTCCCTCGTACTTCACTGCATCGGTGAAGAGAACGCATAGCAGAGTGGAAACCAGGGCATCACGGATAGCTCAGACAGAAGCAGCATGGCTAGATTTATTTCTTTTGCCACTGCCTGCCTGGCCATGTGTAGGACATCTAAGAGGGGCATCCAAGAGCTCAGGGGATGTGCCTGCATTTTTGTAATCTCCCAGCTGTCCCTGCTTGCGGCGCTTGTTCAGGGTGAAGGGTGGTCTGGGGATGCAAGAGCTGAATTTTCTTACAAAGCAGCTAAATTGGAAGAAGCTCCCCAAACGTCCTCACAGGCCCATGGCTTTTCAGTCCACAGGTCCAGCTTGAGCTCCTTCAAAGTCAAACTGAAACTTATACAGGGTGAGTGCAGGGTCTTCAGCACCAACAGTTTCACTCCAGATGATAGCTAGTGTTATTGGGAATGACTTGGCAATGTAGACATGCAAAAGAGAATATTGCTTGGGAGAGAGCACTAATGTCTACAGATTTTCTGAGAATTCTTGGTACTTTCTGAAATGCCAGAGAAGTGCACCATAAAAATGGAGGCAGAAGAATAGAAATGCTATTGTTTGTTTCCAGAGGCATATCAGCCAGGAACCAAGAGGATAATTTCTGTATTGCCCAAATTGGAAGTGGGTAAGCTCAATTTACCTGCATTTGCCTTTGAGCACCTTGCTGTCATCATCTTATATGAGTTTTTCTCATTCAAGGAAGACTCCTGCCCCGATGACAGGACTTTTGAAGCTAATAAAGCCTTCTTAAAAAATTCTCAGTTATCAGGTTTAAAATAAAATGCTTCAATTTGCTCTGTTAAGTTGGCAGTTACTTTCAGTCTTGAGAAATTACTCTGTAAAGCAGTTACTGCTTAGGTTAAAAAAATAATCTTTTTCTCTTCTAGCAAACTTAATTTGTGCATCACTCATGGCATCTACACAATGCCCAATTTTTAGATCAGTGATCAATTTGTCTTTCTCTGTAGGAGTGGTAGACAGTGTAGAATGGAACTGGTTTTCTTGTGATATGTTTACTACTGAGTTACTGTGTGTCATAATTTTGAAAGAACCTACAGATGTTTTAGCAGTTGCGAAATGAGACCACCATCATGTCTGTCTCATCAGAAATCCTCTACTAAATAGTAGTTTAAGAATGAAATGTGTTTACTTTATTATTTAATCTGTTCAACTCATGTATAGTAGACAAAAATTCATACCATATTTTCAAATTTACTGTTTCAGGATTTTTCTATCTGAACTATAAGTTAATTTAAAGCAAAGGTATCTTGCTTCATCTGTAAAATCTTAGCTGAACTTTTTATGTCATTGGAGGAGGTGATAGCAAGGGCTGCAGACGAACTACCAGCACAATAAGCAGACATATAGAGACACAGAATCACAGAATGGCAGGGGTTGGAAGGGCCCTCTGGAGATCATCCAGTCCAACCCCCCTGCTAAAGCAGGTTTGCCTAGAGCAGGTTGCACAGGAACGCGTCCAGGCGGGTTTTGAGTATCTCCAGAGAAGGAGACTCCACAGCCTCCCTGGGCAGCCTGTGCCAGGGCTCTGTCACCTTCACAGTAAAGAAGTTCCTCCTCACGTTCAGGTGGAACTGCCTGTGTTCCAGTTTGTGCCCATTGCCCATTGTCCTGTCGCTGGGCACCACTGAAAAGAGTCAGGCCCCGTCTTCTTGACATCTCTCAAAATATTGTGCAAAACCCTATTATTTGATACCTTCAAGGATATTTTTCTTATGGGCTGGTTATGTCTACATTAATGAGTAGACATCATAACAGAAATAGATCAGTATATTGAAGTAGTGCTGAGAATCAACATGTTCATTATAAGCATTCCAAGAATTTGAACTTCAGACTACCTTTAACTTGATCTCTTGGATTGGCTCTTCTCACTGTGCAAGTGATTTAAAGCTACCCAAAGGCCTACTGCTTGGTTTGGACTCTCACGTCCTTGTTGGAGGCTGGAGTGGATCTCATGGGCATCTCACTGGGCAGAGCTTCCAAGGTAGTTCCCTGCGAAGGGAGTTCGGTGCTTCTCTGCACCAAAACTGCTCTGTGAACCAAACCAATGTGCAGTAAGTGGGGATGACCAGGGTATGGGATTTCTTTCAAATCTGTGCCACTGCTCTTAACCAAAATGCTAATGTGTAGGCAACCATAATTTTTTTTTGCACCTTTGGGAAGACACTACGTATTTTTCTGTTGCATGCAAACCCAGCAATTTTGCATGGTAATGCTCGTGTATCTGCTTGTATACTTTTCTGGCCAGCAGCCTCTGGTCTGTTCTCTGTGTTTAATGATGCAAAGACTGAAGCCAGATACGCTGAATCATTATGTAAGCAGAGAAATCCTTGCATATGTATTTCACATGCAACTCAGAAGAGCAGATTTTATTTTATCAAGTGATAACAATTCTGGTCCTTACATAAACAAGATTAAAAACTGGTTTCCAAGCTGCATGATGAAAGAACTGCAATGTAAATTGAGGAAGTTTTACTCCAGTTCTCCAAAAAAGAGGAAGTGATGGGTTTGCCAAAGCAGGAAAAGAGAGTGACTGTGATCGAAGAAGGTCCTGCTCTACACAGGATTTCATGAGAGCGCGTAAAGTGTGAAGGAAAGAAAAAGTCTGGAATCATGTAGGCTTCATTTAAAGCAATTGTGCTTGAAAATTCATTCACTTAAATGTTTGATATTAAAATAAAGGAAAAAAGCATCAGTCAAAAACCTGGAAAGAATCAGATCTGATGTCTGAAAAAAGTAGTTAGCGTTCATTTATTCTTACTCCCCTCTGCCAGAGGTGATTCCAAGTAACTTTGGAAATGCAGATACAATATAGTACATCGATGTATTGATCGTGAGATCAGAAGTCTGAACTGTCTCTCAAACGTTAATTGTGACTTTGTCAATAATTTTCAGCTTTTGTCAAGTCATTACTATTTTGTTTCCCACATGAACAAAGGCATATTAATGCTTTGAACAGCAGAAGAAATAGTTCAACACATAACAATTTCCATTTCTGATTTCTTGTTTATTTATTTTAACGAATCGTTACTTTGCTCTTAAAATGCTGCTCTGGATTTCGCTTACTCCTGCTGGCTAACTTTTTGCACTGAACGTTTTAATTTTGATTAGTCACATTCAGTTGTGTTATTTCAGTTCCTTGGCTGGATTGCCTGAGCTCAGGCAAGTTTCTAGTGCAGCTGCTAGTATGAGTACAAAATCTAGTTTCAGTTAATTCCTGCATATATGATTTTTGCATTTGCTCTCAACAAATGATCAGGAACATTTTGAGTGAATGCATGTTTCCAGAAAGCCAATGGAAAGGAACGTAAATTGAATAGTGAAAAAGCATTTGCCTGCTAAAAAAAAAGAGAATCCCTATAGCAGTGTACTCTGTTGGCTTTGCTCTGGTACTCGTGAATTTTTTTCATGGGGGTCTGATCCATAAAGGGATTTGGTCACTTAAAATAGCAATTGTGTCCTAAAGTTCAGAGTATGTGCTGTTAGAACTTCAGCTCAGCTTCTGTTTAAGCTTAACAGAGAGCACTCATGTTTGCGCCATGGATTATAGCCCTGATCTGCCTCCCGGGTTGCTTTGCTGGCTGCCAAAGGGAATGGTGGCAAATAAAACTGCAGGCGTCGCAGGAAATTCAGGCAAATGTGCTCCGCTGCCATGGAGGAGCCCAAGCTCACCAAGAGCCTCCCTACTTTGACCTGGAGCCTCCTTTGGCACCTGTAGTTGTGCATTTGCACATATTCAGAGCTGTGTCTGTCAGCTCGCAGCTTACTGCTGTTGAGACCTCACCAATACACCAGCTTTGGTGCAATGACTCTGGGCTCTCGTGAGGGCTGAGTTTGGTTTCAGTGGCAGGAGTGGGAAAGATTTCTCTTTGTAAAAGGCAGAAGTAGGAATTGCTGCCATCCTTTTTTGTGCAATACCCAATTTGGTCCAGATTCCCGTCAATAACATTTTGCAGATAGTGTCCCAAACTGTAATTTTCCTGTCCCTGGATGAGAGGCTAAGTTTGCCCAGATCGCTGGGAGATGCTGCTTCCTGGGGAGCTACAGCATTGTCAGTCAGCTGGGGCTCCAAACTCTTGGCACGTCACACGCTAATTAAAACCTGCTTCTAGAATGGCTTTTGCACTTCAGCCTTGAAATGTCATTCTAGTTTAGGAAACCTTCAGAGACAGCCATGCTCAGCTCCTTTCTGAGTCTGTGAGGACTCAAACCTACATTTTCCACCTCCTGGGCGTCCTCTGCCTCAGCGCACCATATCACCCTTTCTAGTTCTGGTCCTAGAACAACACAAGTGTATTTGTTTCCTGATCAGAAGATACTTTTGTAGTTTTCCACCTCCTTTTTGCAAACCCAAAAGTTTTCTCATAGTCAGGCACTACAGATAGTCCCGGATACAGTTTTTAATTTGGGCTGGAGGTGGTCCACAGGGGTGTTCGGAGATAAGGTCTCAGTTCAGTCTGATGTGTTTTACAAACACTAGGAGCTGTTTGTAAAACCAGCATCTAGATTTTCAACATCTCCTAGGTGTTTCAGATTTTCTTCTCTCAATTTAACACAAAAATGTAAAGCATATCTTCCCTTCTGCACCAGGTTTACAACAAGTTCCGAGTTGCAGGAGTTAGAACAACTGCATCTCTCAAACAGATGTTTTTCAAAAATTTTGATCAGGCTTTTTAAATTTAAATTTGGTCAGCCTTTTAAAATTTGATCTCTAAAGAAAGCTTGCAGAACTCCTGAGCAATTGTTAATGGGTCACCTGGTAAGTCATGGAGATAAATACTTCTTATCCTCAACCATTACATCCCTATTACAAGTGAGTACACAGAGACGGACGGTGCAGGCTTTTACTTTAGCACAGTTCATGCAGATTAATTAAAAAACAGGCCCAGTGCAGATGATGCCAAAAGAAAAAGTCCAAAGCATGGAAAAAAAAAACCCAACCAAAAAAAGGATTACATCATTTCCTTGTATCTTACCTAAGGACAAGGGATTGGGGAGTATGAGTCAGTCTGAAGAAATGAAATAAAAACAGCTCAGCTTTTAGTGACTTTTCCTTGTTCTTACCTTATGGAGCAGAGCAGGCCATCGAGAATGAGCAGCAAAAATCTGACCGCTTGCTAGGTTTTGAAATAGGAGTGAAGCTGTGCATGTGGATAGCTTGGCTTTACAATTTGCAACAAAGATGTAGTGACCAGGAAAAGTGGACTTGAAAATGGGGCTGCAAGGCCTTGTGGACATCACATTTATTGCTGCCTACAGTCAGCTACAAAGTAGGTGTGCAGCTAGTGGGTGAAATATTTTCAAAGCTCCTTAGAGAGAAGACCACACGTTGCGTGTCCTTTTGGGTGCTCAGGCCTATTCTTTATAGTCCTGCTTTCCAGTGCAGAGGTGCTGGAAGGATGAAGTGGTGGATGACTTCTACACTACTTTCTTGATATAGGGACAGTATATTTTATCCATGACTTATAACTTGCGTATCACTTTGCCGTGTACTCACCTTGCTCTCTGTCCAATGTCACATTGTTAAATATTCTGGCAAATGATGTTTAATCATAGAATCATAGAATCATAGAATGGTAGAATGGTAGGGGTTGGAAGGGACCTCTAGAGATCATCTAGTCCAACCCCCCTGCTAAAGCAGGTTAGCCTAGAGCAGGTTGCACAGGAATGCATCCAGGTGGGTTTTGAATATCTCCAGAGAAGGAGACTCCACAACCTCCCTG
>VZSC01004436.1:557272-590839 GCA_013398225.1 Steatornis caripensis
ACTTCCGGTGAGTCAGCCACTTCCCCCAGCTTTGCATGGTCAGAAAACTTGCTGAGGGTACACCCTGTCCCTTCATTCACGTTGTTGATGAATACATTGAACAGGGCTGGACCCAGCACCAACCCCTGGGGAACACCACTGGTCACAGGCCTCCAACCAGACTCTGTGCCACTGATCACAACCTGCTGAGCTCTTCCATTCAGCCACTTCTCGATCCAATTTGTATTGTTGACTTCTGTTTAAATAATGCCTAAAATAATGAAGGATTGTCTGTTTGAGCCAAGGGTTCATTTGACAGCATCATTCGCAATTCCATTATATCCATTAATATAAAGATATTCACCATGTCAGTGCCTCTGAGGAGGTAGTTATGCATATGACTATAGAGTGTTTGTTGTACACTCAAAAAAAAAGTAGATTTATCTATGACTAACAGCCCTTCTCTTCACATAGAAATCTGTATTTTGGAGTTAGAAGACTGAGCGTCCTCCTCCAGCTTTATGAATTATCATAGGTAAATGGCAGTCATGAGGCCAATTTTAACATCCACAGTACCTTCAGCAAAAAAAAAATCATGTTTCTCCATTAAATGTCACCATTAGTTAAAAGAAATTGGATTTTTAAAGTATATAGGGGAAATAGTTATGTGAAAAGGCTGGACTTCTATTTTATCCCTAGTAAGTTCCCAAGTGTATCTTGCTTACAAGCTGCTTGTTTGCCTGTTACTGTGCTGTGATATATATTCCACTGCTGGCACATGTTACAGTGTCTGGGAGTCCTGCAGCACAGGAGCTAAGAAATAGACGTTTCGGCGTTGCTTTGTGCGAGGTACCGCTTTCAATGACAGAACAGACAATTCAAGAAATCACTCTGATTGATAGACATAATCCTGTGTGATAAACATTGGAGGAGAAAACAAAAAAGGCAGTACAGGGTATTTTTGTTCACTCTCCAATGTCAGTGAAGTCTTCAAGCCCAGTAAGTTCCAGGACTACCCTGGAGCCTCCCAGGTCAGAGCTGACAGGGCAGAAGCCTTAATTACCCAACTCAAATTTCATTGTGCCCCAATGCCTGAGATTTCATTTCAGAAGGAAAGGATCTGGGGTCTCCTTTTGCCCACATTTTTACAGTCTTTTATTCTTTTCTGGTTTTCACCTCTAATTTCCACAGCCTCTTCTGTCTTTTTATATCATATTCCTTCCCTGCTCCAAATAGCTAGTCTGGCAAGCACACAGATATTTAAAGGACTTCAACCAAGTTTGGAGTGTGTGTAGAACTGATGGAGGATTTAGGAGGAGAAGGTGTGGAAGACCTACCTGGCAGTCTATGTATAATTCTTTCAATAGTTCATAGTTCTTTTAATAGTTTAGAGCTAAAGCCTCCTGAAATTAATTTGATTGTATCACAGTCTCAGTTTTTATTTAAAATTAAGTCCCTCTGAAGAAATATTGATGCCCATACTGATGCCTGCATGTGCAGTCTGAAACAACAGCTGTGAGCAATGCTGATCTGCATCATGAAGTTCAGTAGTGTTCAGTAGTGTTCAGTAGCTTCAGGGCTCCCTGAAAGCTTTACCAAATGACTCCAAGTGCCATCAGGAGAAAAATGTGAAGACCCTATTAAACCCTCCGAAACCTTGGCCTTTGTAGTAATGGCCTCTTTGCCTCCGTCAGCCTACGACGCGCAAATGGGAATGAACCGTGGGACGGGCATGAAAAGCCAGGACCATGCAATCTTCATGTCACACTGTGCCTTGGGCAGAGACTTGCAATCATCGGACCCTGTCCTCAGCATCCGTTTCCCCGAATTGCAAATAGTTCCATTACCATCATGCTGTTTTACCATCCTACAAATGCCAATTTGCCTTATGACAGAGCAAGTCCTAGCTCTCATGGAGTAGATTTCGCCATCCCGTATCGTGTGTGTGCTTTATGCTGCAGGTCCTACGTAAGTCTAAGAAGAACCTTCTGATGTGTACTACTGATTGTTTACATATGTTATCAGAGAGGAAAAAAAAAACAGGAAAGGAAAGCGGGCAGCTCACGCTGCCAAGAGACCTGGCAGTGGCTGGAATCACATTTAGATCATTTCCAGTCAATAGGCTTTGTTTTCTTTTTAAAAAAAACCCTTCCTAGAAAGTTGCTGCACTGTTTTTTTTTTCTCTGTTACAATCAATCTAGAGGAATACTTGCCATGACTCCTGTCCTTACATCCAAAGCAGGCAACATCGAGAGATGCTCCCAGACAGAAAGTGCAAGGTGTGGTAGGATACCGTGCTGCATACAAGTTCAAAAAATGCAATGCTGCCTGGAGCTGTGATCATGGCTGTGTGTGATACAGGCCTTTTAATGATAATTAAATTAGGGACTTGTGATGCAAATAGAAATTGATGCCAAAAGAAGAAGGAACAATGAAATAAAGTTTAGGACCTAGACGTGTTTCTCATCTTCAGGTCAAGCTCTGTGATGTGGATAAAAAAGATGAGTGCTGGGACTCCAGCTGCCTGCATCTAGAGATTGCCTGTAGCAGAGGGAATGATTCCTTGGCCAGCTAAGCCAGCCCTCATGGCTTTTCTGGAACCAAAGCATTAGCAGGAATAGACACCAAAGCAAGTTTAACTAGAGTCTAGCTCATATTCTTTCAGTTGTGTTTAAGTCTGTGTTGTATCAGCTGATCTGTGCCCGTTCACGTGTACAGGCAATATTAGAAACTTTATTAGGGTGAAATAAAAATTACAAACTCACATCAGCCTCTCAAGTACTACAATCCCAGGTAGTCCAGGCCCAAACTTCAGGAGTCCTTGGCTATCAGTACAAAACTATTTTCATAATGTTAAGCATCTGGGGACTCAAGACTGCAGTATTTGAAAGTGCTGACTCATTTTCCAATAACAGCCATGGTATTAACTTGGCCTGAAGACATATAACGTAAGCAAAAGTAAAACATAAACTTTAGTAACAGCATATGTGTTAGACATCCATACTAGCATCATCCAGAGAGAAAAAAAAAAAAGGAAGTGACAGTACAAGCAGCCACAGTGCTAAAGAGCTCTGGCGTGAATTCTGTGTGAGAAGATGCAGCGTTATAAGCACCAGCACTTCTTTTGACACAAGGATGGCAGTTGTCATGCTGCAGTGGAGGTAGGGCAGTGATAAATTCACTTCACGTCCAGTGTTAGATTTCAGATGCAAAACCAAAACACAAGGATTATCTTCTGTTCCCGTAAGCATGTAGGAAAGTGACAAAAGCTATCTGCTTTTGACATCTAAATGAAGAGACTGAAGTTAGAATCCTACTTTTACTCTATCATCCCTAGATAGGGGAAGACTAAAGAGCACCTGTTAGATGCTGAAGACACATACAGGTTACAGCATGTGCTCCTTCCCTCTGCCCGCCACGGCCACTAGAGATATGGTCATGTCAAGGATTCTGGCTGTTAGGTCACATGCTCCAACACACTGATGCAAGACATAAAAAGTTGTCAATGATACAGGAAAAACAAGGTAATGCTTGTAGGCTGAGACGTCGGAGAGATGATGAAAACCATAGCTGAAAAGGAAACCAAAAAAACGATACTATTCAGTCAGAACTTGCTGGGAAACTACCAGATTCTGCTGTGTTTTTCTTGTGAGAGGGACAAAGTTGTTTCCTCCTGAAGACTGACAATGGCAGGACATTAGCGTGCAGAAATTTCATATCTGGAGGTATTCCAGACCAACAGAAGTGGAAGAGAAAGCAACTCTGAAATAAATGGACTTTGGTGCCCAAATCTTCATCCAAAAGCCCTAATCCTGATCTGAGCTACTTCAGAAGGCAACAATCATTGGTGACAGACTCCCAAACATACCCCCCACTACGAACTTTTTACATGTTTGGGAGCAGGGGGGAAAGGTTGGATGAGCTAATTCTGGCTGAGGACATCCTGGTTCCCTGTTGCAGGCTGACCGGGAATAGTTTTTAGTTTAGCTCTTCTGCAAGAACTGTCTGACTTCCTTCCATGAGAAGAGTGAAAGAGGACCAACACTGTTAATCATTTTACAGAAAAGCCGTTGTCCACCTTCATTTCACACTCATGACTCCTGCAAATGTTAGACAGGCTCTGGCTCAGAGCCAGCACATGGTAGTGGCAGCATGAACTCCTTTCCATTAGTTTCTTTAATTCACCGTTTCCCTCACAGAGCTGAAAAGAGATGAATCAAAAATAATTGCTTGCTTAAAAAGTAATACTGACTTGGTCATTAAACTTCGTTGGGGCACTGGGTACAGGCACTTGAATGATCTGGAAAATATGAAAAGAACTTGGCTGCGGAACAAAAACAGAGCTGATAGGTGGTAATGGCAAAAACAGAAGTAGAAGCTATATAATAAAGGCAAATTCCTATTGAATGCCTCTTTGTCTTGCTTTAAAGAAACACAGAGAAGCACTCAAGATNTAAACTTCATTGGGGCACTGGGTACAGGCACTTGAATGATCTGGAAAATATGAAAAGAACTTGGCTGCGGAACAAAAACAGAGCTGATAGGTGGTAATGGCAAAAACAGAAGTAGAAGCTATATAATAAAGGCAAATTCCTATTGAATGCCTCTTTGTCTTGCTTTAAAGAAACACAGAGAAGCACTCAAGATGTACAGATAACTAGCCAGTGTTCCTCACTGCAGAGCTCAAGGAAAGGAGGAAATGCTCCAAGGGTGAGTTCCTGGCTATATGGAATATTGCTGGACTGAAAGCAGTCAGCTGGAGTTCATCCTGATAGTCCCGCAAACCATTTTATCACAAAAATGTACAGTAATCAGTAAGAAGCAGCCACAGTATTTTCCCACCACTTTGTGCTTTATAGGCTTTATAGGGGAAGGGGGGAGAGAGACTACGGCGTGGGGTTCGTGTTGCATGTGAACAATGAGCTTGGTCCATGTTTAAAAAAAGTATCTCATGGAAAGGGAGAAAAAAAGGAACTATGATCGCATGTGAACTTCAGCTCTTCCTCTTGACTACTAATTACTCGCTCTGTTTGTTAGGGCAATGTTTCTTGCATATTTGTTCATGTACCGTACTGAAGGAATAAAGATGAGTCAATAAACTGATGGATGTCTCATTCTCTAATGTCCTTGCATCTGCGCCACCGCTACACTGCCAGCTGGGGACAGACTCTAGAAGCATCAGTCCTGCTTCACAGGCTGATCACTAGCTCGGTGAAGATGAAATTTCTACTGCTTACAGAAGTATGAAATTCGAAGCAGCAGAGTACTATACCTTCAGAGGAACTGATATTGGCTACTTTCAGAGATAAGAGTATTGGCTTAGCCTTCAACCAAGATCCAGAAGAGAGGAGTTTTAGCATGTTTTCTATTTATGCCAATCTGAGTCTTAAATTGAATCACTGTATTTCAATGTGATGTTTCATAATGGGTTTGATGCACAGCTTTCATTGTCTCAGCGTAAGGATACAACTCAATCATCTTAAAAAACTAGATGCGTCGTGCGCCGACTTACTTTGCAGTTTAGGTTCAGGACTACAATTGCTCTTCAGTTCGTACTCAGTTCCCAGTTCAAAGCGCGGACCTGCTTTAATTTGGTCCTTTGAACACTGACATTGAAAAACAATTAATTACAGTGGTAGTAAAGTCAAAGGCAAAATGACCCATTGACGTTTCTGATTCAGGCAAGTTCTTACACTGTCGTCCTTCTACTAGTTCGCTTCCAGCTGACGCATGATGTATAGAGATAGTTGTTAATGTGCTATGACCCAGTTATTAGAAAGAAAATCCCGGTCTCGGCCTCAGTGAGATAATTAAGATTAGTAGGAAGAGTTTTTATCCTATTTTGTAGGGTCAAAAGCCATAGAATTGATGGCATGACAGCAAGTGCCCCTTCTGGCTTTTTAGAGGAACATTTACTAACTCTGTGAAATGACGATAGAGTCCGCGCAGTCTGAGGCATTTGTACTTAGCTCTTACACATTGAATCCCTGTGGCCGGGATAGAAGCATTGGTCCAGAGGTCAGCTCCTTGGTTTCAAAAAAAAAAAAAAAAACCAAACAAAAATTTACAAGATTTTTCTACAAATCTGTCCAACCTGAAGTGCTCTCTCCTGGTGCTGGTGGGCTGCAGTGGCACTGCTGTGAGGTTTCTGCCTAGCACCCCAGGCTCCCAGAGCCCACAGCTCCGGAACAGCCCTCTGCACAAGCAGTGCTGGGGCCAGGGGCTGGGGAGGGTTTGCGATCCTACTTGAGCCAAGATCAAGGAAGCCCTGAAGCTGTGGCTTTAACTTTATTTTGGACTCCATCTCTGTAGCAGTCAGCTTGCAACCCCAGCTCAAGCCAAAATTTGCCTGCCTGCCAGGCGTCCTGCCACGGAGGAGGCTGCAGAGGTTTATTGCTAATTCAGACTGACCTGGGCCAAGGGTCCCAGGGTTTCCAGGCTCCCAGTCCAGCTGGCTTTCTAGGCTCCCCAAGCCCGCCTGGAGTCTCAAAGCCGTGGCAGATGCTGACATGATTCCTGTTGATTTCACTACTGCTTACCCTGTCTGGCAGCCGCTTTCCCCAAACTGCTGCTGTGATCTCTGGAGAGCACCTTTCCTTTTGGAAATTATGTGTGTTGGTATTTCCAGAATTATTTTTTTCACTTTGCCTGCTCAATGGGAAATTTTGCAGGCTTTTTTCCCTCTAATCTGCACATAAACAAATTTCAAAATGCCAAAATTTCCTTCCTTCAGATATTCTGGGGTTTGGCCACCTCCAGTGTAAATGCTGGTATTGAAATCCCAAGGAAGATTTAATAGATTCAAAGGGAGAGACTCTCAAAATGTAGCAGATTGCACAGGGTTACCCTAACAGAGGGAAAGGTGGAGCTCGGCTGACAAGGTCCAGCTTCTTTGTGTTTAAAATTTGAGAAAGTTCACCCCATGAAGGGATTGCAGCCAGGTTCTTTGGTTTTCCATATTCTTTACGCTGAACAAAACCTGGAAATTCAGGAAAGTAATTTTTGCTCCCTATGCAACTCCAGTAAGGTCTCTGCCCAGTTGTACAACTGTTGCTAACCTTTGTGAAGACAGCAGCTGTAATTTTTAATGCTCTCCTCTGTGGGTTGTTTTGTAAAATGTCCCCTTTTGAGGCTGACAAACAAGCACCTCATCGCTCATGAAAGGAAAGGTTGATGTCGATGCATAAGGAAAGTCCATAGCTTCCTAATTTTTAAACTTCCTGTGCTCCTGTGGCTGAACAATATAGAATTGTGTTGAGAAGGAAAGCACGTTCCCAGTGGTACCTGTCTGAGCTTGGGATTACACCGTCATTTAAGGATACACCTAAATGCTGCTTTAGAAGGCTGCAAAGCTGACATTTGCCTGAAGACCTAGTGTTGCCTTAGTTTTAGTACTGGTTTTTATCTACCTTCTGCGGTTACCAATGTATATTTTTAGACGATTCTGGGGTGCTATGGTTTCCCAACCAGGAAGCCCCTGCAGCCATTTGTGCTGGGTCAGATGAGTAGCAAAAAAAAAGAGCAAAGCTTCAGTGCTTTGTAACGACCACATCTCTCTGCAGGGCTTCTGAAAAAAAATTAAATTAAAAATAGCTTCCTGCTTTAGCAGGAAACTTCCTGTTATTTATATAGTCCTCTCTGTCATCTAATGCAAGGTGTCAAGTTTTTAACTGAAATTGAGTGTATCAAGTATTATACCTTCATGAAGCTGAACCAATTCTCATTTCCATTGCTTCATTCTCGTGGGCGCTACTAGGAGTGGCATGAACAGAAAAGAAAAATGGGACAGTTTTTGCGTGACTGTTTTCTGCCAGAAGTTCTTGTTCTTTTTATATTAGAAGGAATTTAGTGAGGAGGGAAAAGAGTCTCTTACATAATGCACCTTCAACATGCTGTATGTGCTTTCAGCTCTCTATGTTGCCTCCAACCAAGCCTTCAGAAATAAGGCCTTGCAGATATTTAAAGCTTCAAAGCTGTAAACGAGACATGGTAGAATATGATTTCTTTTGTGTTTTAAGGTAGAAGAACAGTGTGGTATGGCAGAACGGTATCTGGTGCTGTGAGACAATGGGGCTAAAAATTAGGAGACTCATTTTTTCTGCTTCTTTAACATTTTAATTTTCTTGGCAAGCGTGTCTGCATTACATATTACACCTCCCATCCCTGTATCATCAGTAGAGTACAGAATATTTGGAGTAGCAGGAGAAAAAGTATAGCATGGGTCCTCTTACTGCAAACCAATTCCACTGCCACAGACTGCATCTGAATTTACAAAGGTGCAAGCATGAAAATGGACAATCTGGCTCCACAGGCAAAGTACTATTTTACTGGTGCAGATCCAAGGAATCCAGAACCCCAAGAAACAGCAACAAGCAGGTGTCCGTGCCGTGGCTCTTCTTTAGGGAATGAGGGTACAACCTAAACCAAGATATTTTTCTTGGTCTATACTACCACCGTAAGAGGTTTGCTCATCAGGAATGGCTGCGTACAGGTTCCTATCATTGTAAGTGATAAACAAGAAGAGTATCCAAAAGCCCTGCGCAAGCATGTGTTTCCTGCAAAACTCTCTGTGTCCTCTCTTCCCTCTCCCTTGGCAGCAACAGATGGAACAAATCTGTCCAATTTACAGAGGTGCAGTAGGCTTTTCTACAGACCGTTTTCATTGCCTCTCCCCAACTGTTTTGGCTTTTGAGGTAAGGCGGGTTGAATTTTTCAGATCTGCTAGGATTTGGCCTGCATATTTTGTTTTCCTTTTCCTGTGTTATTGCAGACTTGTGCCCTTCTTACTTACTTACTGATCGGCAGCCCGATAATGACACTCAAGAATTGATTTTTTGTGGATTTTTTTTTTTTAGGATTTTTTTTTTTCATGGTAGAAAAACCAAAGGCAGTGAAATTGAGTTGAAAAGTTTAGCATTCACAAGCATTGGCTTTGTGCAGAATCACTTTCAATTTTCTCACTTTAAAATACAAACAACCAGAACTGTTGTAACAATGGTGTCATAACAAGTCCCAGATTTGTTCATTGTTGTCCAGCCTGCATTTAATTGTCTCGGTGTAAATTCAAAAGTTTTGGATTGGCAGCATTCAAAAAAATCTGTGCAAATCTGGAACTAATAAGGCTTGTACTGAACGTCAGTTCTAGAAAGTAAGGCCATTTCAAAATATATTAATTTGTGGCCATCGGAATCTTAAGTTTTGGCTTGAGCTGACTTTCTACAGAACTGAGGGAAATTATGTATGAAGTTAAGAGAGAAGCCAAGCCCAGAACTCAAGAGGACAGACAATGCTAGATGCGATCAGGGAGAAAGAGACACCTGATAATGTAAGAATGGTGAAGAAATTGCCACCATGTTGCTGTGAAACACCACAAAAACAAACGCACCAAACAGATGGGGTAGATGCACTTTAGAGCATTGTGTGTGAAGGAAAGTATCGCTAATTCAGATTGCAGAAGAGATGGGAAAAATACCCCATGTGAATTTGTGCAGCCACCTGCCATTAACTAACCTAAAGTCAAGTGAAAGTTATTGTGTGGCTAGACAAACAGAAAGGAAGATTACTAAAAGAATAAAATTAAACAGCGGAACTTTCCTACTACAGCTACAGATAGAAGGCATAAAGTGAAAGAATAATCAGGGAGAATTTGAACCTAGTAATCATTAGATCAATAAAAAAGAATTTGTTTAGGACAACTGGGAACTTAAGAATGTAAAAGCAAGCACAAAAGGGATGTTTTGGCCAGGAACGGCTGGACAGGGAGAATAGTTTTTTTTCCTAATGTCAGCAGAAAACTTTGTCTAAATGTCAGCAGCAAGAAGAAAATGTGAAATCATCAGCAAAAAAAAACATTTATCATTCCTGAACTTCCATGTCACCTATGGCAACTTCTGGGAACACACTTTTCTGCAGGGAATATTATGAATATTTACTGGCAATAGATTTCAAATATTTTTAAATGTCTCCCTGTAAACAAAATATATCATTGGATGTCCACTCCAGCATGGCCTTCTGTATCTGAGAGGAGAAAAAGTGAACAGTACACCTACTTTTAAGCAAGATCCAGGAAGATATTCAAAAAAGAAAAGGTTGAGGAGGGGAGGGTTTTCTGGTTTTGCTGTACAGACACAGTTCATCCTAAAATGCTGGACAAATGAACCCGATGTAGCCTTATAAATCATTGCTCATCACAGTGAAGCAGTTATGTAGGAGCCCTTTAAAAAACCCTGAATCAAATTAGAACAGGCAGAGAAAACTCGTAATAGGTTATTAGCAGCCAAATGCGAAACGCCTCCCCTGGTAAGTGTAGCCATCCTCTGGTATGTACCTGGCCCACCGCTGCTTCCCAGGTCCCACAGGTCCGACTGGCTCATAGCACCTTACAACCCTCATAGCTGAAAAATGACAGCAGCGTCTCCTCATCACCTTCAAGCGTGTGAAACTCTCAGATGAGGCCGCCACAATGCAAACCACCCAATTTGCAAGACAACCATAGCAGAAGACAAAGATTGCCCGCTACCAACCAGGCTGGCCGTAAGTGCCCTCTCCTGCTGTGAAAGGAGCCGGAGGGGGCTTCTGACCCCTTCAGACCAGTTCAGAGTAGGAGCTTGCCCACTCATCTTTTCGGAGAGTGCATTCCCTTCCCCATGGAATATTTGGTGATGGTGTATCCAAGGCACTGCTGGGAGCTTTTCATGTTGCTATGCCCTACTCTTTGTTTTGTGGGATCCAGCACAGGCCTGGGCTGAGGTTCACAGAAAATGCCTGGATTGCGGGATGGAGGGCTGCCTCTGCTGGCAGGCTGGAGGAAGACGTCCTTAGCTTTGCTTGCCCTAAACCCAGAATAAGTTATTCCTAATAAAGGAAAGGTGATGGACCTGTAGATAAAGACTAGGGGGATGCTCATTTTGAAGCTACACTTAAAAGTTAGTTTTATGATGACCTAGAGATGAAGAGGTTTCTTTGAGAAAATGTTTTGGGGTTTGGGTTTTTTTTTAACCTGTGACAATAGCTGCATGAAATGTATCTCATACCACAGATTCTGTGCCAGCACTATGACACCCAAAGTTAAGGCATGGCATAGCTGAAGACCACAATAATGCATAATTTCTGGAAGAACTAGACCTGTGCTCTATTAGTGTTCATCAGTAAACAGCATGGATTATTTTTTCTGCTCTGAAGATGACCTAGTGTCTCTCACGATACTTTAAAAGACAATACTGGTTTTGCATTTTTGTACCAAATTCCCACTCTGTAATATGCTACATTTTTCATTTTACAGCCTGATTATGAGATACTGGACTATATAATCCACGACGTTATTTTTTAGGGAGAATAATTCAAAAAAGCTAAGTGAAACTAACGCAACTTGCACTCATTTTGCCGTAATCAGAGGCATTCCTATTTACAAAATATACCCCTGAGTTTTAAGAAGACAGTCAGAAAATGGCACAGTCCCTTGTCACATCCATGATTGCCGTGTAACACACTCAGTAAAGGGGTATTTAAGCCACTGCTGTCTCTTGTGTCACAAGACAGAAGCTTTAAGTATGGGGAGGCACAAAGAGGAACTGCTACGATGCTTTAGAGACTGTCTTGGGCCACTGAAATAGTAAAAGTGAGGAGAAGGCAGCACTATCTCCACTCAGCCCAATGAATAACCAGAATTCTTAGGAAACAGGCACATGAGGGGATTTTTTTAGGAGTTAACACTGGAACTTATAATCAGTTCCAACCACTTCACCCTCAAGCTAGGAAACCAAAAATCCTAAACCTAAGGAAAAAGCAAAGCAGCAGCCTCAGAGTACCACATAAGCCTGTTAAAAATCAGCCTACACTATAGCTCCAGGAATTTAAAGGCTATGAAAATAAACTCCATTTTACCATTCAATATCTAATCAAGAGGATTCATCATTACCTTAATGGCCTGCCAAAGCTAGATAGCCGTATGCTATCTAGTATTTAAAGAACACCTTGACAGTGCTATTTAGAACAGAGATTATTACTCAAAACTTTTAACAGTGCAGCTCCCAGTTACTGAGGTGGCTGAAGATTAGTTGATAAACTTAGCTTTTTGCCATACGGCTTACCTGCTTACATATTATCTAAAGATCCTATAGTGTCTCTCACAAAACGAAGCCCAGATTCTGGACTATAATCCTTGACGGGAATTCCGCAAATCTCTTGCTAAGAGAGATAAACATTTGCATTTCCTCTTCTGGGTTTGTGTAGTTCTGGACAGATTATTACCATGGAAAATTCAGGAATTTTTAACTGTTGGTGTTAAAAAACATCCTAAGGAAAAGGTTAAATAAATCTCATGGCTACACAATGATTCAACAGATTCACGATTATAAAACCTATGTTCACGGAATTTTTGAACACAGTACGATTTCTTTTTTGCTGTATTGGAAGAACAGACATTTTATCGAACACACAGGAGATCCTGCAAATTTCATTTAATCATACTGTGCAATTCTCTTTTCTTAGTCTCAAACTAAATTTCAGAGATCCATAAAAATCTGAAGTGCCATTTTTGGATGTAAAATTTGTAAAGTACCTTTTAGTGTACATACATCACACGCACATGCAAGCACTCACGTTCTCTTTGCTGTCATTTCACCATTAGGTTCTCTATAAAAACTATGAAGGTTCTTTCTTTGGATAATTTCTGATGGCTCAGAATACCCGCTGAGGCTGACAGCAAGCCAGAGTTTCTGGAAACCTAAATCCTCTCATTTTAATAGTTTTGAAAATCCTTGGCGTTTAGCTTTGAACTTTAACCAAGAGAAGTTATATCTTATAAACAATGGCATTTGTTGATTGGATGAAGGACTAGATCAATATTGATTTTGGCAACTTGCTTTGGCTGGGTTTGCCTGAAGGAATATACTGGTTGTGGTGTTAAAAAGTTATGTCAGTTCCTCAACATGTGCCTCTTTTTCTTGGAGCATTGCCTGAAAATTAGTTTCCAAAGTTACTTCCAGAAGTTAACCTAGAGGCTGGCCTCCTCAGCAAAAGAAGCTACACAAAAAATACTGGAATATAATCTATTATTGTGAGCTAACAACAGCCGCCTTCTGAGCTATCACCATGTATGAAATAAAACCATTCAAGAAGGAAGATTAAAGACATATAAAACAATGGATTTTTGTTTCACAGAAGTGCTAAAGCATAGGACCCAATTCTCATTTCCATTGAGTCTGATTAACACTGTTCTTGCAATTTAAAAGGAGCTGTAAATTAAATAAGTAGAATGATAGCAACAATATTTTAGGCGCTGTGGGAATTACCTCGTTGACACTCAGCAAAATAGGAGCCATATGATTTCCATGAATCAGTTCCTGATTCCAGAGCAGTGCTATGAATGAGCAAAAACCTTTCAGAGAAAATGTGCCATTTTCATTTCAAAGCTTCCACTGAGACAGAATCTTCTGCAAACTGGTAAATTGCTACAATTGGCAGCACACAAAGTTTTCATCTCATTTTGATTTGAATTTTTCTCGTTTCAGCTCCTAACTGTTTGAGCCTCTGATGAGACTGCTACAGAAGAGGCGCTTTGAATGTGACTATCTATCATCTACCTATACATCTATCTACCTACCTACCTACCTATCTCCCATTTCCTGTATATGCTGCTAGTTCACATATCTTTCTCCTCTCGTGGTGCTCAGACCTCTGATGTATTTCCAGAAAGCAATCATATCGCATCCCAGCCTTTCTTTTGCTATGATAAACAAGACAAGCTCCTTCATGCCTGCTCTACAAGAGCAACTTTCCCCATTTCGTCCAGGTGCCTGCTCTACCCATGCACAAGTTTGAGTTCGCAAACATGAGTGAACAGAGTTTCCAGATAACACCTTACCAATAGCCTTGGCAAATAGCATTAATATTTTCCCATTTTTAAATAGAACTTCCCTCACCTGGTTCATCCTGAGATTACTTGTCCCTTTTTGCATTCAGGTCACTTTGTTCCTCTGACTGCAACCCTGCAGCTGACCAGCATTTTCCTATTTTTTTTCCCTTGTGCCCGGATGACGAATGCCGTTTTACAGCGTAAATTCGTGTTCTTTGACCCAGAGGATGGAATACATACCTCCTTTGTATCCAGGCACTTTCAGAAAGTGACTTAGTGAGAGAGCAGCCCAAGACAGGTGGGATAACTGAGCAGCAAAAAGCTCCCATTTCTACACGCTGAATAGAGACACCTTTTGAAAGCTGCTGTAGTGGAAAGCATTTCATCAACAGATTATGTGAATACAGTATTGTATTCCTGCTCCCCTAGAAAAGAACAGAACCACTTACTGAACATTTCTGGATTTTCTGCAGATAATAATGGCTAAATACACTGTTTGTGATCCTCTCTGGTCATTACTTTTGGCCCTTGATTTTATACATAGATATATTAAAAATTATAACTAAATATTTACGATGTGTAGGAATCGTCCCTTCCTCCATCCTATTCAGAACCAATGATACTTTCTTCATTTTTAACATCCAAAATAAGTATTTCTTAAGGCAACACAAAGGAGACAAAACAGCCCCTGCTACCAAGGATATACAAAGTAACATAGACATTCTGATGGTATATATAGAAAACTTTCCCAACATACTGTCCTTTATTAAATGGCTTCGCTTTCACTTTAGCATCAAGTTTATTTTTTAGGAAAAAATGTGCTGTCTCAAGTTTTTTACTGTTGTAAATTATTGCTAATGAAAAATGGGTTATGAATTACATTAAAAAAATTAAGTTTATCTTAAAGATGTTCATCCATCATAATTTAAGAGTCTTGCACTTACAGTAAATTATTGCACTTATAGTAATCTATTAAGTGACATGTTCATTCCACAGATTTTATCTTTTTCCCCACTACCATCATGATACAATAGTCCTGCGTGAAAATTTCATTTGTAAGCTAGGTTTGCATTAAACTAAAACTGAGGAGTTTGTGCACTGTACGTGTAGCTGCCTTTATAATTTTCATTGAGCAACTTTCTTCCTTAAATTCAGAAGCATTTTACAAACAAATATATCAGCTGCACATCAGAATTATTTTATTCAATGAAGGTACGCAGGTAGCACTGAGTGTGTGTGACGGTGTCAGTCAGTTTAGGCAAGAGATGGATTTCAGGTGGGATTTAATTACGGGTTGGAGTTTGACCAGTTAAATGTTACTCTTCCATAAGCCAATGGAGAAAATGCAACGGCAATGAATATTCTGCACTTGGTTTTGCTTAATTTTCCCTTCATATGGAGAACGTAATTTTGGAAGCCTCCTTTACCCTACATTAGGACAATCAGAGTGAAGTGATGCATCAGTAGAGCTGCTGTTACAGAGTTCCTTTAAAGATTTCGTGATGACTTTTTCCATTCTCTGAAAGTTCTTCCATTATTCCAGAAAACCTTTCCAGTGTACACTCAGTTAAATGTAAGATTTTCATCACCAAACCTAATAATTTCAAGAAAAGGAAGGAAAATGCTCTACAAGCAAGCGGCCCTCTTTCTCTACTGTACAAGAAAAATCTCAGCCAGTTTTGTAAGCCCAGCACTTCCTGCAGTCCATGGGAGTTTGCTGCCTGAGTTTTCATCAATGCCAGTTTTGGTGGCAGGACCTGTTACCAGTTTGAAGTGGTAAATGTGATTGATAGAAGATTCTTTAACATTTTTACTTTGAATTTGGCTAGATATCTGAAATTCTCTGACACTCTTTTACCTGAAATGCTGATTCTGGATTACCATAAGAGCTGAAATAATTCCCTTATTGCTCCAGACTTTGTCAGACATCTGCGGGAGCAAGCTATATCATGGGATTTCCGTGTCTCTGCCTCTAATTCTGGCTTGACAAATTCAGCCAGTGATCAGAGAATGCAAAAATGAAAAAAAAAAAAAAGAAAGAAAATTATTTCTCCAAGGGCCAAAATGAGATTTTTTTCCCTTTCGGCCCTGTTTGTTCAATCCTAATAATACGCATTAGAAAGACTCCTTTGTTAGGCTCAGTCCATGATACTAAAATCAATACATACTTCCGGAGAATGCCTTACCAATTCACAGGTGACTTGTCAGCTGTATAGCCGTTATCTTGCCTGGCTGCCTGTCTAATGGTCAGTGTTCATGCCCTCATGTGCATTTTGTGCATTTGACGCAATAGCGTGTCCTTGCGGCTGAGGCTGAACGAGAGCCATGGCCACAGCTTGTCTTGCTGGAGGCAGTGCCTGCACTGGATTCAGCGGAAGGAACAGTTCCCTCCGTGACCATCTCAGCTGGACCAAAGTGGAGATATTGGGAAGGGCTTTATTTTCTGTTGGGCTTTCAGGGGAGGCTTCAGATCACATTTAATAGGTCTTGTACTTCTGATTATTGGATCGGGAAGCCCTATATCATCAAATTGTTTCTTCCTCGATGAGCATGACTTGCAGACTTTCCCCGAACTTTATCATCTGCCTAATACGTAGGTTGAGCTCCTGTGAGTCTTTGTACATCCTCCAGTTCTTTAACCATTGCTGTGGATCCTCTTTGAGTTCTCCCCAATTTTTTTGAGATCGTCTTTGGTAAAAACAAGAACGGCGCTATTCTAGAAGTTGTTAAAGCAACACCAAGTACAGAAACTCTAAGCCAACTCAATTGCTTGTCTTCTCAGGTTGGTGTTTTACACACTGAATTCCACCACTTAGCTCCACCCTCCTGTTAAGAGGCAGAGAATAATGAATGAGGTTATCAGTCACCTCCGAGATCCTCATCAAAGGCCCACAAATATGAGACATAGGTTCCCCGGCTGTGCAAAAGGAATGCCGACCCGCACACCCACATGCCAGGTTGCAGTTCAGTGAGGTTCGGATGCTCACTGTCTCCCCATCAGCTCCTGCAAGGGACTTGTGGGCAAGCGGGAGCCAACACACGCTTCAGCCACATGCTTGAATCAGACAACTAGAAAACAGCCACCTTGAGGAGCTTCACAGCACATACCTGCTGTACGATTTAAACATATCTAGAGACGTTCAGACTTGTTTTAGAGGCCCAAAACTGTAGCCATATGGCTTACAGACATAAACCAACTACAAATACAGACAAAAACCAGTCTCTTCACCTTCCAGTATGAGATCTCTCAAAACTAGACACGAAGGGCAGGCAAAATGTAACTGACTTCAATAAAAATGATATAGCTAGACTTCTTTATAGCATCAGGCACAGATCATTTAACTAACAATTCTTACATCGAGTCCTCTTTTCTGGAAAATGTATTGCTAAAAGAGCTAATATGAAGTGTTTTTAAATAGTTAGAGTATGTTTAAATAGTATAATAAGCACTTGCATATAGCATAATAAGCACTTGCAAGACTTCCATTGGGTCTGGTTTACAGTATCAGCGTGTGATGTTCTTGCAGGGCTTTGACCTCCTGAGCCACAGGACTGACAGTCTCCTACTTTACCCCCATCCCTCTCTATCCCTCTGGGGTTTGGATTGGGCTCTGTTATTTTTAGCTTGAAGTGAAAAAAGGAAGTTATTCAGATCTTTCATCTAAAATTCACTAACTCCACATAAAAGAGTACACTTTCTGGTTAATATATGGAGCAGGTCATATTCCTCTTTCGCTATGACTGTCAGATCTGTGATATAACTTCCACAAACCCACTGCAGAGAAATTCAGACAGGTTTTAGAGAAGTCGTTTACTTTTGCTAAATATAAAAGAGCAGGGACTCGCTTTTTAAGACTGAAATTTTGCTGTAAAAGTGATCTTCGTAAGAGAAGGAAAATGAGTCAGTAACATGTGGAACTTATGTGTCAGACATCTTACCCACGCAAGGGGAGCGGGCATACCGAGGGGAGCTTTGCCTGCACTTTTAACAGCCTCAGAAAGCTTCTTTCTCCTTACCTTGCAGGACAGCGTATTTCTTTGTTCATACACAAACAGTCATTACGTGTGCCCAGTATTCTAACTGAGCAGGCTGCTCAACGACATCTCTCCGTCTAGTATGGCTACTTTGAGTGGCATTGCCAACGTGATCTACCAATAGAAACATTTTAAGTGGTCAAGGGAGAATCATCTGAGTTTCAGGACAGGTTTTAACATAGGCTGCCTCCCATCTCACATCCTGCTGCGGTAGCACCAGAAAAGGGAAGTGGCTGGAAAGCTTCTGACCCAGCCAGCTTCGTGCTGTATTTGAAGCCTTCCATAGCTCACAGAGCCCCAGCATCAGCTCTACGATAACTGTCTCTCCCTTTTCTCACCATTCCTCTGGACTGTCGCACTCTCCAAACATGGATGTCATTAACAGGAGGAAAACAGGATAAAAGCAGGACTGGGGATAAAATTATGAAATCACACGGCCAGTTGGCATTGATCAGGTTCAAAATTCACAAAGTTGTTCAGAAAGAGAGCTCTGAGATATTAGACAGGTCTAGTACCCTTTACAAGAAACACTCACATGCTTTTCTGTGTTCTAACTTTTTTCCCTTTACATGTGTGCAAGGCAGGAGGCGGCTATTACTGCTTTCATTTTACACCCTAAGAACTGAGACCCAGTGGTTATAACTAAGCAGCCCGGTGCAGGGACACATAAATCTACCCAGCTTAATGACGTCGCGGCAAAGCAGGCGCTGGGAAAACAACAGTCATGCTTGCTTGGCTAGTCAGCTCTGCTGGAAAGTGACCTGTGCCTTGCTGATGAGATTATCCCTCTTCCAGAAAGCAGGATTGCTCATTTAGGGACTATCTTTTAGTATCTGAAACCTGGCTTTACAAATTGCCTTGGTATGAAAAAGTTCAGACTTGGCTTGGTCATCCCTTCATGGAAAGGCATCCAGAGGAAGTGAATGGATCACCCTAAAAGTACTGAAGACTTTCAGAGGAAGTCAGGGCAGAGCAAGCAGCTGTACCCACATCTATTTGTCAAACTAACCCCCAAACCAATGACACGTGCGCTGTTCTGTCAGTGGCCGTGGAGAGTCTCACTTACATGAAAAAGCTTTGACTTGGGCTCCTGGGTATGTCAATGGTTCCACTGAAATTATATGGCTGTTTTCATAAGCGATTTATTTCCTGTGAGTACCTTGGAAAAATTCTTAGAAGAGACTTAAATGCAGACAGTATTGTAACTTGGCAAGTTCACTTCAAACTTCATTAGTGCTCGTTTTCTGTTTTCCTTTGCGGAGCTCTGGTGCCTGTTGTCAATAGTGAAGGGGAGCAATGGGGGCTGTTTTGTTTTATTCTGATTCTACAGAGGGAAGTCCTATTGGCTTCAGTGTTTGGCCCTAAAAAACGACTGAATTTCCCCTAGGAAGCTGCAACTTTAAAATATTCTGTGCTGATGCGTTTTTAAGTCTGCCCAGATGTAAAATGTTTACGTGAATTAGCTTCACTTTTTGAATACCTGGGACAGAAAGATTTCCTTATTAAAGAAGATACATTCTGTATTGGTCTTTTCTATCTATTGTGATTCAATCCATACGATCAATCTATTTTCCTTACGTCATGGTTTGCAGAGATCATTCAGCTGTGGTGATTTAACATAGTGCCATGCTGTGTTTGTACAGAAACACTGCGCAAGGGAGATTCCAAAGGAATTTTAGCAACCCCCTTCTAACACGGGAATTTTGAATAACAGTACTTGGCCATAGGCAAAAGAATTTCCTTTTGGCAGTTTTTCTCTCCAAAGAAAACACAAAAAGTGGAAGTTAGATAGTACTGTTATTAGAGCTTCGTTGCAACGAGAGAAAAAGTGGTGTTCGCAACAGCACAGACGCAGCAGCAGCTGAGAGACAGCTCCTCTGCTGGACCTTCATTACCTCAGCCTCTTTCCTGGATTCAGGTCTTCACGGAGCTGATCCCTCTCTTGGAACGTGCCTGCACATCCCGCTTACTTTTCTTAGAATCCTCTATATCACTGGGAGTTTTGGAGGGCAGAGAGCAAGCAATGAGGTCAATGTTGAGATTTTTCTATTTTAAGTGTTAGTTACTAAGGAAACGTTTGGAAATATTAAGGTTCGCTCTGTGTCAAATTATAATGGAAATAATAAAAAGATGAAGACTGAACGATCCTGTCAAAAAAAACACAAGTGAAAAAAGCCACCCATACTTCCCGTTGGCTGCAATCTGACTGCTGTAGGAAGCACCAGAACATAGCAAGTCTGTTTCATGCACTCAATAGAGCCAGAGGAAAATGTTAGTATTTTCACAGAAAACATTTCAAAATAATCCCCCTTCTGCAACAGTTTTTGGGTTCAAAGTTTTTCTGGTTTGTATCCTTTTCCCCTGCTCTCCTTCCATTTCAACTTTACTGGTGAAAGAACAGAGAGCGGAAACATGGTAAGTGATCCAGCTAGTTAGATGCATAAGTAAATATCTTGCAGTGCCAAGGCAGTAAATATGCCTTGAGGTAATCAGGCCTGTTGAATGAAGTTTAGTTTTCAAAGATGTCCTTCCATATGCCCACCATGCGTCGGACTCGTGCCTCAGTTCCAGTGAGTGGCATGCCATGCTTGAAGGCATTTACACGATCGTGCACGGGGTAGCTAATGGCACAGTGTGACACTATCTGCTGTCCAGCCGAGAGAATATGTGCCCCTGCTCCATTGTGAACACAAGACAGAACCTTCTCTAAACAGTCCATTTATTAGTCCTTTTAACTGCCATTTATCACCTGTTGATGTTGACTTACAACTTTGTCTTTTTTCCATTTACTTCTCTTTTATGCTGCGCATGGACAAAGCAGCAGTAGGTTCTTGAACAGTTCCCAGTTTTCATTAACAGTTCTCATGTTAAGTTTCTGTTCCTAATTAACTGTGTCCAGAACTGCTTTAGGCCTTAGAGAACCGGCTCGTTCTTTTCCTTTAACCGTTTCATGCCATATTCTGATCGCATAAAGTAACAAAATCATAGAGCATTCCTCTTCCTCTGTTAGGCTGAGCTCCTATTTTAAGTCAGCCCCTCCTGGGTGCAAGGCTTTCTGTATTTAAAAGTTGGTTCTTATTTTTAGAGTCTCTTAAAGACAGTTTGGCATTAGATACCTAGCAAATCCAAATTGAAGTCAGACAAGATTTTTTTTCTTCTTCTTAATACTACCAAATAGATGTCCCAGGCGGTTGCATAAAATGACCAGGTGGTCTGTAAAAGGTAGTCACTGGTTCCTCCTTCAGAATTTCGCAGGTGTGAGCTGCGTGCATTGGTAAAGCTCGGCGCTCACCAGGTCTCTTTGGCGTTAGCAGACTGGGCTGTGCCTGCCACGACGTGCAGAGCCTCCTCACCCTGCTCCACCTGCCGGGACCAAGCTGCTGCCACAGATGCTCATGTTCCGGTCATGAGACTCAGCTCATGGCATTGCAGCCACACTAATTAGGTTCTATTACTTCTACACATGGTAGCACTCAGTAGAGGAAGAAACGGGGGTTTTGAAATGTGATTTAACTCAAATAACTAAACCGGAAAATGATGCAGAGAAGTGGAGCTGGAAGTGAAGCCAACATATCTCGGAGAACACAGGCATGACTCAGAGTCACAGGACCCTGAACGCTCGAAGTTGTAGCATGTAAAACCAAATATGAAAGGACTACTGGCTTTTCCTGCCATCTTCTTATTTTGTCTTTCTTTGGGCCATTTTCATGGCAGCTTCTCCATCAGCTACATGGAACACCAGACAAACTAAAAACCATGCAGGTTGCAAAATACTAGTTGTCTGCCTCTCAGAATGAAATGTTGTTTGTAACAGGGTAGTCCTTTGCACGCTGAAGAGGCAATATGTTCTAGAGGGTGACTATTTCCATTTCAGGGTTGATTGTGTTACTGAGGCAAACAGCGTAAAGAAACCTAGCATCAAACTTTGAAGAACTTGAGACAACTTTGAAAAAAAGAATTTCTTAACAGAAGACTTTCTAGTCTATATTTGGACTACCAGTTAAATGGCTAATAAACATTTTGGCCATAAACCAGTTTCCCTCCTTCTCCCTCCCCCCCTTCTCCTAGCGCTGCAATTTACAGAAGCAAAAAGAGGAAATCCGATGATGACATTTTTCCATCTGTAGAACAACTTTTGCTTAGTGTTCCCTGCAGCGTTCTTTGCATAATGTTCTCATTTCTTACTCCCTTTGTACATGACAGAAGAAATGGTTGCTGCAAGACTTGGTGTGCCCATGCTAGCTTTCCTATAGAGAGCAAGGCCAACGGGAAGGCTGAGGACCCAACCGCACGGCTTTTAGCCAGGGTCCCGTCTGGCACCCGGTGCCCAGGCTGAACCCTGTGCTGCTGCACGATCACTTCTGTGAATACGGGATACACTGCCCAGGGCATAGCTAGCATCGTATAACTCATTCTGTTGAGACTACTGTCTGAGTATATCCTTAAGTTATTTCTGTTTATTATAAATCTTTAAGGATACAGGCACATAGCACAATGACACTTCCACAGTGATTTCCATCAGATGGTCTCAAGATACTTCGTAAAGCATATTTGTGAGAGGAATACACCTTTAAAAACTGGGAGACCACTATCCCAGAAGCCCTAAGACTGCTGGTGTATCAGCGTTCAGTGGCCTGATAGCAGACAATACCAGATTTTTTGGAAGACAATAAAAAAGATCCTTGTAAAGTAATAAATTATTTGTTTTTAAAGGAAACCAACAGTGGCTAAGTCACGGGACCATAAGAGCTAATCCAAAAGTAACAAGATATGTTGCATGGATGCATCAATGTCCAAATAACAAAAGTCTCCCTCTGACTGTTATACAGAAGAATTTATAAAGTTGGGAAAGATTATAGACAAAAATGCTTAAGAAGCTCAGAGAAAAATCATTGCTGAATGAAGTGCTGGGTGAGATTACATCTGAGAAATGAGAGGGATGGCCCCAAACTGGTGAGCAGGAAATTTGGCCTGCTTGGTGAACAACAAAAGGATAGTCCTTTTTGCTTATTGCCCTTCTGTGTCCATAATTTGCTGCCAAGAAGGATGAAAGGAGTGAGATTTACCTTTGTGGCACAAAATGCCCACCGTTCGCTGGGACTTGAGGGTTCTTCATAGCATTGTTGGCCCTTAATTCTCCTAATGCTAAGAGATTATGTGGGCAGACAGAGTCGATGGGAAGAGTCCAAAAGATAACCCCATTTCTACTAGCTTCTGTTAACTTCTGAATGATATCCAGCATTTGATGCTCAGGTTCCTGTTCCCAGCCGCTCCTTCGTATCTCCTTTTCCCTCTCCCGTTCAGTTAATCTTTCTGTATTCTTGCCATCTGTTTAGCTAGTCTGTCCTAGACTGTTTCTTTTGCAACACTGCCGCAAGCCTGCAACTAGCAAGATAACTAAGAGCGCTGCCTTTGACAGCCCAACCATAGTGTAAATTTGCCAGGTCTCAGCATGACCGATAAGGCTTTCTGCTACTTTTTTCTTTCTCTAGCAGCAAACTTGGAAGAAATAGAATGAGAAAAGGACACTGCTGCTGTCTTTCTGTCCTGTTCTCTATCTCCTCCTGTGGTTTGGTGTTTGGGTTTTTTTTTTTGTCTTGTGTTGTCCTCAAGAAACTAGGAGCCAGTTTTAAGCAAGAATAATAAAATCACCTTTTTTCTGTTCTACCAAATGGAAGGTTAACACCATAAAAGATTCAGAACAAGGGAGTGAAGGAATCTTCACAAGAACTTGCTGCAGCTGCATGGAAAGGGAAAAAGAAGGAGGGCTAAATCACTTTCCTTCTTTACCCGCGTGTTTATCCAAAAATGTCCAAGTGATTATTAATGGCGACTGTTTGTCAGCATGCTGTACAAAAGAAGATCATGTTAACTCCTGTGAATCTCTATGCCCAGTAGTTTTATTGAAAAGAACTCAAGAGCTCCTGCCTTCTTTGTGCCATTGCTGTCATCAGTGCAGATGCCGCAATGCGTGCTTCAGCCTTACTGTGATATTTGGAAAGGCAGTTAAACAACTCTGGCATCTTTATAAGAAAATTCCCCACCTTCAGATTGTCCATGATGAAGAAGACAGAACTTCCTAGCCACTAAATTCTTCTTAATCATTTAATGGCAATGGAAATTTGGCATTTATACCTGTTTCAAGTATGTTCCCTTGAGTCTGTTTCTTTTCAAAGAATGCTACTTTTTGCTTCCTTTTTCATTGAGTTCAGCTGATGACAAAGTATAGCAAGGAAGGCTGGCCGGAAAATTGGAATCCTGCTTCATTAAACTGCATCTAGTTCCAAAATTTGTTTCTGTATGTATGCGAATGCAAGCCGTGACCTTTCCACTGAAAACACAGCACAACTCTGAGACAAAGCCCCCAGAGAAGGTTCATAATGGCTGCGCTCCCCAGGAAAGAGTAAGAGCCCTCTGGAGAGATTTCGCTAACCAGACTGGGGTTGGAAAGTTGGTTTTCCACACCTGGGAGAAAGCCAAGGCCTTTCTCTTAGCTTGATCTCTCCTTCCCTCCATAGTTCATCTGGAGAAGCTGTTTTGCCAAATTTTGGTGAACTGACATTTCAATGTTTGAATGCTGCAACAAAATGACATTTTCTGACAGAAAAAGACTTGTCAGAGGACTCCTAATGTTTTATAGCTGAGTGCCCAATTTACAATTCATTGTTGTATAATCTTTTCTGAAAAGAAGCAGCCCTCTGATTTTTTCTCTCATCAGTTGCGCTTAAAACAGCACTCCAGTCTCGACGCTCAAGGATCAAGTCTTTTATCCCACAACTTTGACAACAACACAACTGTGGAAAAATAAATTGACAGCACAAGATTTTAGAAAGCTGAACTGTACAACAAACCAAACTCGTAAACAAAAATTAGACTCACCTTTTCCTGAACCCTTGTATTTTTCTGCAGTATTACTTGTAGGGTTTCATATGCATTACTTTTAGCACAGAGAAGAAAAAACCATATTGCAAACAACTGAACTACAGGTAAAGCTTGGGCCAGACACAACAAAATGAGGTCACATTGTAGCTGGCGAAGTAGCCTGTTCACCTCTGAGAGCTGAGAATGTACCCTCAAGTGTACCGTGACATACTGTAAACCGGTGTGAAATGGAAACACCGCTAAAAATACGGATCTCATCCTTGATGTGGTTTATACTTTGCTTTCCCACCTTCAACTCTTGTCTACGTGGTCCTTTCCCATACAGACAAACAACAGGGTAGCTTTAGCTGAGCTTGTTCACCATAAGGCCTCCCAAGCATGTGCGACAGGAAAAAGGATGGAGCAAAACTGGGAGGGAACGAGCAGCTGGAGACGGACAGAATAAGATTTTTTATTTCAAGGGCAATGCCAGTTTAAGCAGGATAACTGCATTTGCTGCTACCTGGTAGTTTCTCCAGATAAGGTCGCCAGAAGCTGCAAATTTCCCTATAAAAGTTGGGCTATGGGGAGACCTATTTTTTATGTCGATTGTCCCTCTGCGTTTTCAGGACGACAGAAATGAAGCATGTTTGGACCATCCTAAGAAAACCCATTTTCCTGAACCGTAGCAGATGGCCATGAAGTCTTTAACAGGTGCTTGGCATCCCCCAGGCCCAGGCTGTATTACATCAAAGGTAACCTGTCTGGCGCACGCAACAGCAGCGTGTGATGTGTGGCATTACACTGGATTTCACTCTCCCGTCAGAAATGGGAAGATTCACCTATCTATTATTTCTCTGACTATCGGGAGTGGGAGTTACATGCTTAAATTTCTCAGTTAAAAAAACAGACTATTTTATTGACTAAACAGTATTGTTCCTCTAAAAAAACACACACAAGACATAAATGCAGGTGAACTGTTAAGTAATTTTCAATAGTTTGAAATACTTATATTTGTACCGTGCTTGTACACTTCTTTTCATTGGAATACATTTTGCACTCATTAACAAAGATGCTATTCCATTTAAGTCAATTGTGGCTTCTCTGGTGTGTCTTAGAAAAGAGCTGGAGCCAAGATATGTATCTTACTCAGTTCATTAGACTCTCCAATGCTGTAGATTAAATAAGCAAGTATGTCACTAAATCTGTTCAGCATTAAAATGATACAAAATGTATTTTTCTTATTCCAGCTAAATAGTTTTCTTCAAATCTGAACCAGATGGAAACACAGTGAGTTATCTGAGATGAGCTCATCTGGACTTCTGAGTGGAATGTCCGACATTTGGTCACACATCTTGAGATGTGAGTTAGGGTCTGAATGGGGAAATTTTTATCATCTTCTGTTTACTCTTGTGGATAGGCTCATTAGCGTCAATGGACAACAAGTAAAATAAACGACACGCACACACAGAGCAAGAACATGCAGGATACATTTCTGCATAAAATCTCTCAACTGTAGTTAGCATTCCCAAAGAAAACTGTCCCCCAAAAGTCCAGCAAACACAGTGAGTGGAAACATCAGTTAAGAAATCTGGAGCAGCTCTTTTTTTCTATGTCTTCCATTAAACCTGATTTTGCTATATTTGTCTGGGAGATTAATATTTCTGGGCGCACTTGTAAGTCTTTTATGAACTGAGCATGCTGTTCCATTTGACTAATTAAAAAAAGCAGGCATCTAAATTATTCCTTTTTATAGTTATGGAAAAATTATGAGGGGAGTTTACAAATGTAAAGTGGCAGATATTAAATCCCCTTGTTTAGAGGATTAAAAACAAACGGTTCCAATGAGAACTCGTCCACAAGGCAACGCTACCAGGAACTACATACGTTTCAGCTGAAGAGTCAGGTTCTGTTGTCAGGTACACCGAATACTGCAGTGAAACTGCTCTTGTGTTGAAGCACCTGTCCTTTATTAGCCCAATCAGGCTAATCTCACCTCACCGAATTCGGGGGAGCTTTGCCATTGCCTTCCCTGATGCTAGAATTTCACCTTTAGTCAAGAGCCTGAATATGAAATGCGTTGAGCTCCCACATCTTCAGCAAAGTAAACGAGACCTGAAAGTACTTAGTACCTTCTCTACATTATGCACATCCGATTTTTAGACAGTCTGGTGACGGCTGCTTCAGGCTAATTTACCAGGCTTCCTGATAAGACAAATTAGCATAGGTGGAACTCCTCTCCATGCGAATTAAGCTGCTTCTAATATTTAGACTGAACAGGTTTGGTTCTTTACACTGCACTGAACTGGGGCCAGCATACTTTTAATGTGCAAGTCTCCTGACTCCCACAAGCAAGTTGGAAGAGTCTATTCTGTGGCAATGAAGAAATGAAAATCTGTGTATCTATCTGAGAGAGATTTAGCACTCATCTGCCTAAAAGTTTCTCCAAACTCTACTATAGGTTTTTGTTGTGGTGGTTTTTTCGTTTTGTTGGGGTTTGGAGGGGGGGGGGGTTTAAACACTTCCTATCACAGTCCTAGAATAAAGGACTCACTCAAGACATCATAGAACATTGAACATCACAGAAATTGAAAGAAAAACATGTCTAATCAGAATGGCCTGAGTTTATTCCTCCTATGACTCCAGTTCAATAGTTTTTTTGTATTTATTCTTTCCCTCTTTTGGAAGGAAGACAGTGAAAATAGCTGCACGTAAACAAACTCCAGGCTCATGAGACAACTTTCTATCCTAAAGATTTAAGAGTTTTTGTGGTTTGTTTTTTTAATCAAAATCAGAGACATGAGATCTGATTTGTATTGGTTAAATTCCCATTTATTCCTCTTGCCTAATATTTCCTCCTGGCTGGCGCTTCGTCTTCAGCCGTGTGTAGCCAAGAGGAATCACCAGGCCTGGGGATGCTAGTGAAATTTAAACTGACTGAATCTGAGCCTTGGTGCCTTCATTTTGTGACTTTATTTTTTCATGTCCTTGAAATGCTTGACAGAGGCTTAAGAGTTCATGGACCGAGATCTAGATTATTACTTGAATGGCAAAAGATGAAACAGAATATTCTGAAACATAAATGAATTTGCACATGAACTCAAAGCTGAATTTATCCAGCAGAAATTTCTCTGTAGGCCTTAATGGACACCAGAAGGAATGAAAAATAGTGGGATTAAAAAAAAAAAGAATCATACTTACTGGAGCTGTGGACATTCTCCGGATAATTAGTTACATATGTTTTGGTTGTGCCCTAGGGTAAAATAAGTTCTGGGATGAGGTAATAAATAAATTAAATGTGGTTTTGGAAATAGTTATCCCTAACTACCCAAAATGTCCACTGCTAGAAGAATTTGGATACAGCCGCCTTTGGAAATCTGAAAGGACCACAGAAACAATTTTTATAAGAGCAACAATACTGCAAAGAAGACACCACAATAACTGCAGTCAGCACAATCTTGAATGCTGCTGATTGATGCACTGAGCTAATCTAATTGATACATTTTGAAAAGATTTGTTTGAATAAGCTAGGTAATTTGGAAATGAGGTATATAATAATGTACCTCCACATGAAGTCATCAATTACTATAGCACCAACTGAAATGCTAGCTGCATCTTTTGTTCACACGGATGAATTCTATAAATTCTGAATTGCTTTCCACTGCCACTACCTTTTTTTTCCCCCCTTTTTCACTTTATAGAGTGGAAAATGTAAATACAACTTAGCTTCACATATCAGGTCATACGTTCATTTACTACTGTTATTCAGTCTTGCTTGCAGTACCCCTAGAGCAAACTTTTTTAAACTGTTATGGGTCAGATCCAGGGTAGATCCTGTCCTGCCCTTGTGATGAAATACAGAACCTGCTTGATCCAGCCACTCTGAGAAGACAGATTTTAAGTCCTTGACTAATCACTATGCTTGTACTTAGGGTTAATTNTGCTTGCAGTACACCTAGAGCAAACTTTTTTAAACTGTTATGGGTCAGATCCAGGGTAGATCCTGTCCTGCCCTTGTGATGAAATACAGAACCTGCTTGATCCAGCCACTCTGAGAAGACAGATTTTAAGTCCTTGACTAATCACTATGCTTGTACTTAGGGTTAATTTCCATTTTCAGTGGAAAAGACAAATTTCAAGGATTTGACAATGTGCTGGGGCTTTATCTTGGTCTTGTAGGGGCAAGGAGCTATCGGCAAATTAACCCAAGTCTCCCAAAGTTTTGGTAAATTTGCGTAATTTCCTTCTCACAACGTGGCTGATTGATTGGCCTCACAACTTGTTAATCAAATTTTCCAGAGGACTTCACAGAGATCTCACCATTTTAATCGTATTCTTGGATTGGACCACAAATTATTAATACTTAGTCTACAGGATCTAAGTCGTTTCTACATGTCTGCTGTAAAGTCAGCTATTCAGTTGTTTGACTCCATTTTAGCTCTTCTCATTCCTCCTCCATTAGATGCAGGACAATTTGGGGCTGGCAACTCCATAAGAAGAGCCTCCAAAGTAAGGACTCTTTCAGTGGGAAATAGGAATCAGCAAGTCCTGAATCTGGTGTATGACCCCAATGCCTCTTTAGCATTTAATTCAACAAATGGACAAATCGAAGCCAGGCCAGCTTGCCAGTCCTGCCCCTTTGTGCCACTTAAAGCCTCAACCTGGTCAGAGGTAATGGAAAATTCAAATTACTCCAACATGCAAAGGATTGTACTCAAGGACTAGACTTTGATCTCTTCTTAGTCAGCAGTTCCTTAGTCTTTGGATTGTTTCATCAGTAAATGTTAAGAACTTAATGAAAAGATAACAATAAAAATTAACTTCCAATTCTGTCTTGCTGTTCTCCCACTTTTTTCCATTAGAATAAAGGTGTAGACATTTTTAATTTCTCTTTTTAACTTTGAACAATATAAAAGGATGTTAGCATTTCACGCCGTTAAACCATTCTCAAGTGCTAAGGAGTAAGGGGACAATCCAGAAATCCTCTGTTTAAAAAAAAAAGAAAAGCTGGAATGTTATAAACAGCTTTTTCTCATCCTGAAAAATTCAAAACAACTAATAATTGTTAAAGGAATTTTTTCCAGAAAGATGCTGGATCTTCCAGCTAGCCCTGTCAAGGACATTAGTCTTCAGATTGCCACTGCCTTATCTCCTACATCTAGATGTTCCTTTCCCCATTATGCTCGTCTAAATAATCTGATCAGTCCCTGCTCTCTAAGACACAGCCAAGCATCTGGTTCTTAGAAATCCACATGTGAAATTATGCACAACCACCAACTGCCCATCACAAGAAGTCATAGGACAACATCAGTTCCATTTCTGCTATCTGGCATGTATTTATTTTTAAAAATGAAAATTAAGAAAGTGCTGATTTTACCAAGTTTTCCATACCTGATAAATACCTGAAAATATTGCAGGTTCATCACTGGCCAGCAATGGATCTAGTCTTTTAACCTATGGTATGCCTTAGGTGACTACCAGCAGAAGAATTTTTCAGATGGACAACGGCCAGGTCTTTAGTCCCCTGCCATTAATATAGGCACTTGCATTAGAGAAGAAGCTCCGAACACCTACCCCGTGAAGTTAGCAGAAATTTACTCTCATTTCAGCATCTGTATATACCTATACAAGGCCACTAACAGAAAACAGCTGAATTATTTCACTCCAGCCAGGTCCTCGCTCTGCTGGGTAACTCACATGAAAGCTGGAACCTGTCTTCTCTTTACGTAAACAGAGACTTTTAAGAAATGAAGGGAGTACTCATGCAAAATAAGAAATTAGGTATTTAAGTGAAATCTTGAAGGCAAGATGTAACTCTACAGGCAAAAGATATCACGGAAAAGCTCAGAACAAATTCAGGGCCATCAAAATAACAAAAGAAGAGATGATTACTGCTGTACAAGACTAGCAGAGGTAGAGTGATCAGAGACGAAAGACTACTTACCTCATCTGAAAACCGTTTCAGCTGTGGTAGGATTTTACTTCAGACAAACTCTAACCACAGCTTCTCCCCTCTTCTTGTCATGAAATCAAACACTACTATTTTACCTTGCATTATTTACCAAGGTTAGTCAAACCTGATGAACACATGCCCAAAAGATGAGAAAGAGAAGATGGGATTGTGGCTAGCTGATAGGAATGCATTTTTGATGCTAAGTGTCAACAACTGATAGGAACACTCTCACACATTAGGAATCCAGTGTTGAATCATTTCTGACCAACATGTTTTCTAGAACCTCCTTAAGAATACAGCTTACAGCTGGGAAATAATGTTCACTTTATTAAAATTATCATTATTATTATTACCAAACCTTCCAATGCACTTCTGATAGTTTGCAAGTTCTAGTTCCGTTTCCCTTGTGCCTGTGTAGCAAACACTTTATTAGTCAGCTCTCTAGCAGAACTTGGAAGGAACAGGGACTCCCCCAGCACTGCCTCTAAGCAACAACACAGCATGAAAAAGTTGCTCCTGGACCCAAATTCTTTCCCCAACTTTGCTTACATACACTGGACACTATGCAATTGCACTGTTAACCCTTTAAGCACTGACCATTATTTGCTTATTTGGTATTTGTTCCATGTATCTCCTGGCTACATCTCTTGCAATGTCTCTGCTGAAAGCCTCACTTTTCAAGACTCTTATCATTTTTCCTTTTTCACTGGTCCCCTATTCCTATATATTCAAGTACCCACAGTAAGAATTCTGCAAGCAGGTAACTAATGGACCAAAGAGGAAGAAATTGTCCACTTAACGTCACTCAGATTGGATGCCTCACTGCGGAGTTCCTCAGATTTTTTTCCTGGGTGTGAAATTATTTGTGGTGACTAGTGAATTTTAAAAATCTATATGAATATTCACTTTGGGCATGAAAACTAATACAGGATGCTTGTGCAAGCACCTTAAACCTAATTCAAGCGGACCATCATCTTATTGCAGAGAATACCAGGTGAATATTTATTAACACAGCCAGAATTTCTGAAGAAAAAGTCGTGTTCATTTTCTATTAGGAAGGTTCCTTTCAGAAGATCTTCTGATGCTTTCGTCCAGAATCAGGCTTACAGTAATACCCATACCTAAATCCACATCCCACTATATACCCTCAGAATGACGTGTACCTGAAAGTAGTATTAAGAAAATTCATCATATTCCAAGGAGAAAAGGACTGCACCTAGCTCAGAAGGCTACAGATCAGTGGATGTGCACGAAAGTAATCTGGGAAATATTGCTGGTTGCCTGTGCTGTTCCTGCACTCTTCCCAGAGCGTCTGAAGTTGATCACTGGTCCTGGTGCATTTTCCTCCAAAAGTAATGGGCCTTAACCAGTCCCTAAGAAAGCTGAACATCCTCTCCTCATGACCTCCCAGCAAAGTATGTGAGTAAAAGAAAAACTGGGGAGAAAACAATGATGGGGGGGCAACAAATGAAAGAAAGGGAGAGACTTCATGGTAATAGGTTAGAAATTAAAAAACAGTATTTGGAGATGGAAGGAGACCACAAACAGAGGACCCTTCCAAGGGTCCCTGAAATCAACCAAGATGCTGGTGGATGCTGTGCCGCACTGCTCTGCCCAGAGACATGACAGATGAGAGAAGGAAAATAAGCTCAAGTGCCTGGGATCCCCATCAGCCATCCCCTTCTGAGGCTGTGACAGAGCAGCTGAAGCACAGCAAAGGAAACTGAGGGAGAGGTGTCCTCCAACCTGGTGGGTCTTGGGTTGAGGCATAAAAATAAAAAGACAAGGAGAAAACTGAAACCAAAACCTGAAGAAAATCTTTTGGAGGAGCTTTAAGAGGGACTGCCACGTGGTGAGCTCAATATGCTTGTACATATCCACACGAGTTGCGAAGTAGCCCGTGTCCTCATTATACGAGCATTTCCACATAATATCAAAGATACACTGTATCAAAGATACACACTAAATCTCAAAAAGTTGTATGAGCAACTGTATTTTCACAACTGAATTTAGCAACGCATTCTGTACAAAGCCGTGGAAAATAACCTTTTAATAGCAGTCACTATCTATGTTCTGTCAGCTTATTTACGAAACATACTCAAGGGTGTTAGAGAAATACGAGCTATTGTGGGTAAGGTAATCTGGACTCTGTGCATCAGTGGGCAGTCACAAAACACATGTCAACCGTAGCTGGTGACTAGAGTGAGGTTAGAGTTAAGCAGTTTTCTACAGGATTGCACTTTACGATGGTAGGAGGGATATATCTTAATCACGTGAGTTGAACAAGTACTATTCATTCACTTATTGCCACAATGGTATGTCAATGTCTGTAGAGCTTGCTCCAAAATTCTGTGTTCTGAGCAGCAGCAATTTGCAGTAATATGACTGGTAGAACTTAAGTAAACTAGAATCCATAAGTATTAGATATAGGGCTATGCATTGCATCATTCTTAATATGTTAAAAGATAATAATCACCTTGATTTTTTACAATATCAAATGTAGGGCTTTAGCACAACTCGTACTTATTTTTTTGGCAAGCAGAGAGCTGCTGCTGTAGTTGCTCTGCCAGACTGGCATTCAAGAGACGTAGGGTTAGCCACACGTTTCCTGCGTGACTTCGTGTAAATTGCTTAATCTCTGTTTCTCAACTCCTTATCCATGAAACAGAATTACTTCCTTGTGCCACAGGAATGTGTACTAAAACACATGTATTAATAAGCATGTACAATGGTGATACAAACTATACAGAATGGCACTCAGGAAAATGTCAGTATTAATTGAAACTAACAGTGAAAGCTCTCTGTATTCATACATGCAGTTTATTCCTAATTTCAGCCCACTCTACAATTTCTGCAGACCTATGCAAATACCCAACTGGTAAGT
>VZSC01004436.1:590958-616645 GCA_013398225.1 Steatornis caripensis
ACCCAACTGGTAAATTTTTTAATTTTCTGCTTAATTTCCTAGGGAGCATTGTAAAAATACAGTGTTTATCTAGATAGTATTCTATAAGAAAAATGTTTTTACTGTTTCTTTCAACATGTTGTGGCTAAAATACATGAAAAAAATTCAAAGTAGAGAATCATCAACGAATATTTACATAAGAAATTAAGTATCATATGAGGAGATAATCACACAAAAGTTTTGTCTCCTTCAACAGTCTTTGCCAGCGATAAATGTATTGTTGAAAATTTGTCCAATGTGAAATTCAGATAATTTAGAGATTAATTTGTAGGTAATTTGATAGGTAGAAAAAAATGCAAATAGATTATAGCCATGCCTGCTTTAGGATCTTTGATTTAAAAATGCTCTGGTTACGTCTTGAATATGTCGGAGCAACTCTTTTCATGGCCAGTAAGTGAAATGGGGAGGCGCCCGGTTAGAGATGATGTAAGATTGCACAATTGCTCCACATGGAGTGAATCCGCTTTAGCACTGAGGAACTGTTTGAGGAAGCTGGGAAAAGGAGAAGGGTGTGGCTGGTGAAACTGTGTCGCTCAGAGCCATAACCACATGTTTAAAATAGCATTGAAAAAATACACTCCAGACCATCTTCGTTGTTTTCGAGTGCGGTAAACTTTCTGCACAACTCCTTAAAAACAAGCATGCAAACAGAAGAAAAAGTAGGAGCCATCAGTGGCATCAAGCATGTCCTTAATTTCCACACCCCTCTCGGTTGTGGGCGAGAAGGAGCTCCCAAAGCCAAGACTTATGTAGCTATTGTCTAACTGAAGTATCCTCGCTAGTAATGCACAGTGACAGGAAATGTTTATTATTGATTCCACAGAAAATGAAAGAACAGAAAAACAGGGAAAATACTCATTCTCATTCATAATAAAAAGAACTGTGTGGGCTTATGCATCATGAGTATAGATAGGTCACAGTTAGGAGGAACGTGGTATTCTGGCAATATAAGTTTCCGGTTTATTTTTATTGAAGAAAAATATTTCATTTAGGCAGGGCAAGAGATTTTTCAATGCTAAAGAAATAAATAAAGTTATGCAACTAAAAGCAGTAACTTCACTAAAGGTCTGTTTCTAACCAGTTATTTAGAGGGAGGGGAAGTAGACATGGAACTACCACAATTACAGCTACCATTTGAATTTGACAAAATGCTTCAGGAGACAGTAAAATGACAGAATGAAAACAAAAGAGATCCTCAAAGTGATCCATCTCAAAACAGGTCAAAAGGCCCTCAGGTCACTTCATGCTAGCCCCTATTTCAAAATGGTTCAGAAGGCCCTGTCTGAGGGGCAGCAGTTCCACACCTAGTAGGCTGAGTCAGTTCTGAGCAGCCATGCAAGAAACTGCTTTTCTACTTGCGTAGCTGCTTCTTTTTTTGTTTTGATTTAAATTGAGGGTGTGATACCAAGGCACGTACCCTGACATGACACCGGGATTTGAGGTTATCACTGTATGGCGTCAGTGCAGTTGTTTGATCAGTTACTAAGATAAATGGAGTCCTCAATAAACAGGTATGACAGTGCAACAACCAAAAAATATTTTCATACTGTGTCTCAATGTTGTAGATCTTTCTGTATTGGATATGATATTCACATCCTTAAATTTGCTAGGAGAGGGCCTGTCTGAGTCCTGTCACTGAGGTCTCACGGACTATCAGTCGTTTACATTCTGAACTGGACTCATCGGTCTTATTGCAGATATTTGCTCTCTCCTGAATGCTGGCTCAGAGTGATATGAGCAGGTCATTCCCCGAAAAGCTACTCTTTTGTCAAGTTCTGTAAAGCAAGATTTACAGAATCACAGAATCACATAATGGTTGAGGTTGGAAGGGACCTCCAGAGGTCATCTGGTCCAATCCCCCTGCTCAGGCAGGGCCACCTAGGGCTAGTTGCTCAGGACCACATCTAGACAGCTTTTGAGTATCTCCAAGGATGGAGACTCTACCACTTCACAGTGAAACTGTGTTTCCTGACATTCAGAGCGTTTGTGATTGTGCTTGTTGCATCCAGTCCTGTCAGTGGGCACCATTGAAAAGAGCCCAGCTCCATCCTCTTTGGACCCTCCCTTCAGATATTGATCTACATGGTTGAGATCCCCCCGAGCCTTCTCTTCTCTGCGCTGAACAGTTCCAGCTCTCAGCCTTTCCTTGTAGGAGAGACGCTCCAGTCCCTTTATCAAACTTATGGTCCTTCACTGGACTCTCTCCAGTAGAGGTTTTACAATAAACCTCCTCATAATTGGCCAAGCTGAGGAAGTATTGTATTTATTTCTTGCTTTCCAAGAAACAAGCATTGGCCAACACCAGCATTGTCTAAGAAAGTGTCATAACTTTGTTCTTATAACGCATAGTGCTCTCTCAATCTCCTGCCTTCCAGCTTTGCACACTCTGGGATCTTTTGTAGAGGAAAAATGAGCTAATTTCAGAGCTGAATGGACTTCATTGTGATCAAATAAGCTTTCCTGAACTTTCAAAGATTTTGGCAAACTTAACTTGGCTAATTGACGTTGCTTTCATCTGAGGCGCTGGCATCCTGTGCAGCAGCACGGGTAGGTTCCAGTTTTGCCCTCCTGGGCAGGGGTGGCTCATGGTGTGTGCCTGCTGTGCCACACCGGGGCACACGCAGGGAGAGGCACCTTCCCACCCTGCCCTTCCCACCTGCGGCTCTGCGACTCACTGCCCTGGGTGCCTTGCCTGCCCTCGCAGGCACCGTAAGTGTGCAACTGTTTGAGATCTGCTCTGTTGTCAGATACGTGCTCCCTTTCACCGCTGGGGAAAAGGTAGCAGGTGGGGTCCAGCCTCTTAATCTGACTGTCCTGGGCCACATCTCTACAACACCGTGGGGAACAGTGCAGCACGTTTCAGGTGAGAGTCGAGCGAGTGGGCAGGACCAGGTCTGGGCAGTTACTACCTCGGACGCCCAAAGCAGTTCTGCTGCAGTTGTACACTGTTGGGTCAAAGCTATTAAACACAGATTTCAGTTGGAGATGTGAAAGCCTGCAGTGAGTTCCCAGAAAAAGTGTAAAAACTCCTTCACATGAGGTTTATAATGGTAAGTTAAAAACGACCTGTCAGGAGGTTGTATGGATACCTGATCCTGCATCAGTGCTGGGCGGTTTCAGGACCAAGTTTTTTCCACCCTGCTGTTTCTATGATACCTAGCTAAGAGCTTCCGCTTTCGACTGGGTATCAGTCCTTAGGTTGAAGTTCTCCAGGCACAGTTTCCTTATTGCACAGCCATGCATAAGACCATTGAACCTGAATAAAATCTCTCATATGGGCAGCACGCATCAGGATGGCATCATGCCCTCAGGCTCATGCAGCAATCTCAGCCCACCAACACCACCCTGGTGATGTTCCTTGAGCCTACACTCTCCTTCTTATACAGAGAACCACCTTAAAGAGACCATTTCACCCCTCTTGTACCTGTTTCACATTCGCCTTGATTTATTGATCACACATGGAAGTGAAAGAAGGAAATATTTTCATTCTACTTTGTAATCTTTTCATGTCACCTTATAAGTCTCTTTGTGTATTGATGTGTTACTACAGAAAACATAGCTCTTATTGGGGAGCTCACAACTACTTCTGGCCTGGTAATCAGACTGACCGATAAGAATATTGCAGGAAAGAGAATCTACCAGATGCTCCAGAATACTTCATATATGGATTGTAAATATTTATTTCATTTAGATTGAGCTGACTTTAGATTAATTAGAACTGCTGTTAATAAACAATGAGTGACTTTATGCTGAATGTTGCTGCCAGTTACTTCATTTAACTGTGCTCACAGTGAGAGTATTAAAAAAGGATCGTATGAGAATCATTACGTTCTCTCACTGTGAAAGGATTTCTTCTTGTTTATCTTATATACTCCTACTGCCAGCTCAGGCATTCAGCTTTTAAAAAGTTCACTGTCACTTTCTTGGCTTGACACTGCCTATTCTCAAACTGTCACCACCCTATTACCCAACGTGTGTACAAAGGCTGCCACTCAGGTCTCTAGAACGCTGCCTTTTCATTAATTACCTGTAATATTACAGTTAGTACTACAATACTATTGCAGTAGTCCCAGTATGTATCATGATAGTAACATTTCTGATATGCAAATATAAATTAACTAGTATCGTAGCCTGAAGTGGTTACAGCATTTCCCTATGATTCCCTGGTTAGGACCCAAACCCTGGGGCAATGATATCTGCACTCTCACACTCATGCCCACTCTGCTGTCTTGGGCCTGTCTTCAAACATCTGCATCCTTCAGTTTCGTCATTTGTGAAACAGAGACAATGACACCTTTGTAGACCTTCTTTACAATGTTTGTGAAAAGCTTTGCAATACTGGGTTTAAAAGACGTTAGCAAAACCCAAAGTAAAGTTAGGAGCTTCATTTGTTTGACCATGTCTTACCTAGAATCTATGTGATCAGCAGCTCCAACTCTAAATGGCCTGGTGACAGCAGAACAAAAAACCCAGGCTGTAGGCATGATAAAAAGATTAGAAACAAAAGGTGTCTAAAACAGGCTTGCCAGCTGGCATTCACCGGGCTGTTGTTTAGCTGTCCCAGAGATCTGCTAGACTTATGCCCAGGGCAGCTGGACTCAGGGAAACCTGAGCCCATCCTGCCCATACTCCATCCTGGCCTACTCTGAGCCAGCTGTGGTCTGCAAGCCAGGGAACCATTTCCAAGCTGAGATACCCTGTGTTAGCATGGGTCAGGGCTTTCAGGTCAGAGTTTGGCCATGTTCAGTTAGCTCAAAGGGCTCTTGGACCATCTACACCAGTACAAATACACTTGGCCATATTCAGTATATTCTCCATCTCGACAGGTATAGTTATTGTTAAACCTTTCATCACTGTAATAATTTTGCATCTCACAAATACGAAGTCCCTATTTACCTCTGTTCACAAACTCGCTTTCCCACAGTCCTTGTTCTTTAGGAAAGTGAATTACAGGTCACTGCATCAGAAGGGACTCATGGATTCCCAACAGAGCAGACAAAAATGCATTTTGCCTCCCTGTGGATTAAAGGTCAGACTCTCCGTCATTGGAGGTAAGGTAAGGCAGAGATAAGACCAAGACTGAGGGGAGAGCCCTCATTACTCATCCTGCCGTTGGAAGAGGCCCTAAGAGCTTCTGCCCTCCTGCTTATCCCTGCCAGAGACCATGTTGACAAGCCAAGGAGCAGGACCTTCAACAGACTGAGCAAGCTGCAGAGCCTTTTTTCTGCCACTAGACATCTTCCACCCTTGATAATGCTGGGCTTTGCCCATGCCAGCAGCTGGCCCCGACTGAAGCCTACCTCTGCAAGCAGCGCTATCCATCTCCAGTGCCCCCCCAGCTCTCATTGTGAGTGTGGGCCCTGGGGCACTGGCAGCCATGGCTGTGGGAATGTAGGAGCTGCTGTTGTCCTTGTGGTCTAAACCTTTGTCTCTGACAGGACTTAATGCCAACTTCATCTGAGGAGAGCTTTAAAAAATCTGTGCAAGTGATTAGGGGATGAACTGCCTCCAAGGAAACTTTCTCTCTAACCCTTATTAGTAGTTAGAGGTTGGCCGCAAAGTAAGTAGCTTTACATTCTCAGACTTGCAGACACCATTATGACAGACGCCCCGACAGGAGCCAATTCAAAACAGATACATGGCACTTTGTTCAGTAACGTGGGTGCACTGGTTCATGTGCTGCAACTCCATACTGGATTGACGTGGCTTTATCTTCCCTAAGCACTGGTCTTTACGAGATTAAAAAGGATCTTTTTTTAATCTAAAGCCAAAATAACTTGATTTTGACAAGACTTCAAATTGCCTTGAAACCAAAACCAGGCATCTATGAACATTTAAAAATTAAAACTGTTGTGAAAAGTAATTTATTTTTAGGATTGTTATTGGCATCTCATGCAGTAGTACAGCAATGCTGTCTCACACAACATGTAATGTTGTACACTACCTTCAATATTATATGAGCTGATTCTCATGTTTTATTCTCTATACGGACAGCTGCATCTTTGTCAAGACAGAAACTCTTATTTTATGGATTGAGAGATCTTCTGTTTGTACTGTGACACATTTTTTACAGAATATTTCAACAGAATTCCCATTCCACAGGAAGTTTCAGACTGTTTTCATTCTGAAGGAGAGCAATTTGTGAAGTGACACTATTTTCCATGACATGGAAGTCCCAGCTCTTAACGCATTCTTGTCCCAAAGCAAGGAACTGTGTGGGTGACTTCTTCCATCTCACTCCCAGCTCTGATGCCTGTCACTTTCTGCATTACTTATTGTCACTTTTCAGGTCAGGATTTATGCCATTTTTTCAGACGTGTCTCTCTTCAGTTCAGAATCACACTCTAAAGCCGAAGTCATGGCCCCAGATTAAATACATATTGTATGTGATCAAGCCCTGCATCTTCCAAGTCATAAGAGTTATTATGACCTGGTCTTGAAGGGAGTTGTGTCCTGAGTTGTGCAACTGTTTTGCAGATCCTTTTATTTGCATGAAGAGCTTCATCTGTAATCATACATGCACCACATGCAAAATCCTGTTTGCAATTCACATAAATTATTAATTCACAGCTTAAGCTGCACATTTCCTCTATTAGTCATGTTTCTTAGAGGCTTCCAATTACTGCAGCATATGGAAGTCCTCTTTCCCTATGGTGTTGTGCAGTGATTAATTGTGGGAATCAAAAGGTATGTAAAAGACATAATGTAGGACCAAATTCAACATAGAAATTTCCCCAGCACAAACTTCAAGCAAGCAGTAGAGTTACTGAAAGTTTCTATTACTGCAAGCTTGTTCAGTGTTTGAACACAATGTATTTTCAGCTTGTCCAACACCAAACAGACAACAGGAGTTTGAGAACTCTTTGTAGGGATTAATGACTGGCTGGGAGGAGCTGATGGCTCAAACGCAGTTGAGGGCCATTAATCGTGGACAGCCATTAATTCTCAGGCAACACCCAATGTCAGAGTTGTTACTCTTATGAATTGTTGTTTATAATCGTGTGGATGAATGTTTTTAGGGTTAGGTAGTTATAGTCAGCACGCACGGGGCATTTCTAGAAAATTAACGCTTTGTATGTTAGGCAGATTCCTTATGTCAGCTCTCCCCATGGCTCTCATTTGCTAATATAATTTATTTTAGATGATGGATTGTGGTTTGTGTTCTTATACACTCCCAGTACAGGACATTTAAGTCACATCTATTGATTTTTCAACAGCTTTCCTGTCCGTTTGTGTGCGTGTGTGTCCCCACTTTTTAAGACAGTGTATTGCAGAAGACACTCCGCATTGATACATCTGACATGACTTGTAAAAGCCAAAGGAAAGAATTTTAGGTAAATCACAAATGAAAGGGAAAGCCTCCCAGGATGTTGCAGGTTATGTGAGTATGCAAGAAAACGATAAAGGAAGGTAGAGCAAACTGCTAACAGCCATACCTGCAAGGTATTTTTAAGTCAATCATCACAAACATGCAGACACATGCCTGTTGGACATGATGCAAACTTCTCCAAGATGGGTACAGGACTGGTCAAAATGTTCAAGTTCAAAGAACTACAACAAGCTCAGGAAAATGATGCTGGCATACGAACTAGTTTTCCTATCAGGCCTCCAATTAAAACCTTGCCAATGATAACCTATATCTATTCTTATGGGTTGTACAAAATGAAGATGTAGTTTCAGTTCCGTTCTCAGCAAGGGCCTATTTGCATCACACAAGTCATCATCAGAGAAGATATTAATATGACTTCCTTGTTGGGGAAGCCAAGACCTAAAAGACTATGGAAAATGAAGGTTCCTCTTCCTATTAGAGCTGTTTTCTCCAGGTTGAGTTGGAAAGATACCAGTAGTGAAACACGAAAAATATTTCTGCCCTATGTGTGTCTCCCAGGTGTCTCAGCATGCCTGAAACCTGGCATGAAAGGTGTTAACTTTTCACAAGTGCAATATCCATTTTTAACAGTCATTTTAAGGAAAGAAAAATCTATTGTTTTCCTGAGGATGACTACTAAAGCCAGCAAGCAGACACATAAAACAGAGAGCTCATGAGCAGCTGCATATGTAATCCAGGCAGCCAAAAGACTAGTGTGAATATATTGTTGTAGGCCTCAAAGCCTGCCAGCGGACATCCATCCTCTCTCCTCTCCTCTCCTTTCCTCTGCTCCTGTTCAATACCCCCTTTGCCATCTTGCGGATCTGTTTATTTTCCCTACGAATCCCTAAGTTCCGATGGCTTTTCCTGAAATAAGAAAATAAAACCCAAGTTACTGGTGGGAGGACTTAGAAGACCTACTGAGATCAAGGTTCTGTATGAACATACCAGTCTCCAATATGAGCTTATTACTAATCTTGCTTCACATTGTGCTGTCTCTGAGGGCATTTTAGAAGCATTATCTTGCTCTGCAGAGAGAACTTTTATCTTATGCACATGGAAAAGAAAAGGGTTAGGGAAAGAAGTAAGGGAGGAGTTTAATTCTCAGATAAAACTGGGTACTTAAGTCACCCGTATAAAACATAGAGACATCCATGAAAATTTGAGAGTTGTATATTTCCATGATAGGGAAACTGCCTCATCTGCAGATGCAGCAGTGTATTTTATGCACACCTGTTTGACTGCACAACAGCTTAGATTCTTGATCTTGCAATGAACTCTTCACAAGCAGGTCCCTCTGCGTAGGTGCTTCTTTTTTGATAATGTAGCCTCTGAGTCTCTCTTCAGAACAGTTTTAAGGTTTCCATGAACTTTGCTCAAAAATGTGCCAAAAGACTTCCAAGTAACAAACATGCTTTTGCAATTTACTGAAACTTTCCCCTTGTGTTCCAGAGAAGCAACCTCCTCATTACTCACCAGAGAGACACATGAGCCAAGGAGGAAGGAAAGGGAATCAGCTAGCAAAAACAGGCAATTCCCTTATTTAGTGTCTACATTTAGTCATTAAATAAAAAATAGAAGTGAAATCCAAACTTTTTTTTCCAAATGGGTCATTGCCTCAGTGAAGACTGAATAGTTGAGGACTATTTGTATCTTGGTTTTGATCAGAACTTTCTGTAATTAGTTGCTTTTTCAAAGTAATACTGCTGCACTTCATACTTTAGCAGGGGCTATTGTGCATTTGAGGTACTCTGCATCCTTCCAAAGGAATGCAGTCTCCCAAGTATATCTTTTTACACTTCTTTAAATGACTAGTGAACTGTATTACCCAATAGCAAGGGGGTTGGGGTATTTTTGCCAGATACTAATTTTACTTGGAAAAAATTGAGTCAAGGTCAAGGCACAAAGTTCAGATCTAAATCATATTCACTTTCCTCTAAAGTTAGCGTGTGTTGCAGCTTGAGGTTTCCAACTGACTCTTCTTAAAAATGGACTTTTACAAACTTGCAGTGTTAAGCTTGCTTGGGTTCTAGGCTTAGTTCAATAGGGAATTGTAAAATTGATTTTTGTGAGCTATGCCATGTGGAAGGACAAGCACAGAAGATCATAATGTCCCTTCTAGCCTTAAAAATACAGCAATCAAGTAGAAGTTGAATTTTCAAAGGAAAATGTCAGTTGATACATGATGAAATGGTAATTCCTGTTCATTTCACACTACAATGTATTCAAGGCCCGAGAGTGACAGTCAAACCTTGGTTCCTGCAAGACAGTACTGTACCTCGTAACACACTGTGTACTATGAGTTGTAGATTTGTAACACAAGAATCCTCCCTGCAATTTTTCAAGAGCAGTCAGTGGTAGGTAGCAAAAACCAAGCACATGCCTCCTTTTGCTTGAGTTATCCTCCGAAACCTTTCTCCGCAAGATCACTGTAAAGATTTTTGGGGAGCACCTCCTGTATGCTTGCTACCTCAAAGTGTAGAAATCCATAAAATAATCAGTGTTACATTGTCAGGGAAGCATTCTTTCCATGCATCCTGGCCAGAACAAATTCTGAAAGGCTTTCTGGTGCCAAAGCAGTTGAATTGAATTAAAAAATTACTATATTTAGCCGTCTCTCCAGATTTCAGTTTCTGAGTATAATTTGGCTGCAGATGAAGGTGCAGAAGGACTCACAATCATGGGTGAAGTTATTGTAAATCAGCTGAGCCCCAGGAAATACCTGGCTGCACACTTTTAATTTGGCCAGTTGGGGTAGTATTGCTTGGTTTAGCCATCTTCCACTGCAGGCAAAGCTACGTCAAATTGCCTTACATTTTCTGTGGGCTAAAAGCACTCATGCTGGATTTACCACATCTCAGCTGACAGATGGTAACTTATTAAACATCAGTATGCTGATGAAGATTTTGAGCCCACAAGATTTCTGAGGCTTTGCAAAGAAATAATTTCTAAAGTATGCTACACAACTTCCACCTACACTGCTAGCAATACATTTGCAAATGCTTTGTGGGTATAAGGTGCCACATTTGCAAAGCCAAGCAGACGTGGCACTTCAGCCCCTTTCTCTCCTCCCGCCTGCTCTCACGAATTATCATCCTATTGAAACAAGCAGGCTGTTTGGCACAGTTGTAAGTGTGGTTATATAACAAAGCCAGAAAAAGCAGCTCCCACAAATCCAAACCACAGATTAAGTCCAGTTTTAGAAGATATGTACAGTAGTGACAATGAGAATTATGCCATAAGAAGGAACAACCCTCTGACTCTATTGCTTACAATAATTATGTTTAAAGGCTCATATGTAAATATTCCAAAATACAATAAAAGTTGAGTATAATAGTCAGGATGGCATTTTCCATTCATGTCTTTTTCCCACACCTACAAGTGCACGCTGGAGGTAAGCAAACTAGTTTGTACTGGGCATTCCTTCACTAATGTAAGAGCTGCCTCTGGAAGCAGCACTAACAGCATTCTGTGTTTATATATATGAAAAGATGACAGAAGAAGGAAAAGGAAGAAAGGATGTAGGCTTCAGAACTAGTGTATCTTGAACTTCCTGGGGGAGAGTCAAAAGAGTGCACCTACAGAGTCTTAAGAAGTCTTTGCTGGCCCAGAATACTATTTGATTCCTTTCTGAGGCACACATATTTTAAAGGCAGATGCACAGCCACATTCTTGTGCTTGCGGTATTGAGTAACAAATGTTTGGAGTTTTTTGGTAGGTGAAACACTGTTTTTCTCACTTTATTTGGGAAATGCTTCTCATTACTACCTTTTCCAGCAGTTTGAAATGAGTCATAAAAGAACTGTTTGATTGTCAAGTAAGCTGCCTACATGAGGCTCCCAAAGCATGTATCCTCATGTGGAACTTGACAATCGGCTAGAGGTTCTTCACTGTTTATATTTGTTCTGTAACTTTGCATTATCGTAACTAATGAGGACAAGAATGAAAATGAAAAGCTATGTGTTTTGTTAATGGGAACTAGAACAAGAACGACATGGTTTTGGCTAAACTTGAATAGAACAGTAGCTGAGAATACAATCAGTGAAAAGAACAAGAACTTTCAGATGCTGTAAATTGCAATATTCACAGGCTTAACAAACTGTCACACGTGTCTTGATGTTCTGGCCCTATTATGTGTATTTACTTTTTAGTCCCAATGGCTGATGTAGGAAGAAATGCGTAGCTACCATTTTATGAAATACTTGATAGAACTGGAATTGGTTATGAATGATGAGAAACAGAAGTGAATTTCAAACACGCCAGAAATAGAATCACAGTTCTCATTTAAAAAAAAAAAAAAGGAAAAAACCACAACAAATAAAATAGCCCAATCCCCCAACCCTAAAGCTAAATTGGAGCATATGATGCACAAGAACTAATTCCTTATTATTACACTAGCAGTTATCTTAGACATGTCAGCAGGTTGAGTGTTGAGTAAGAATTAGCCAGCCTTGTCCAGGACACAATTTCTGATGCTTCTTGAGTCTACAGAACAATTTGTCTGTGAGAACAATTCATAGAATGAACAAATAGAAGATAGAGGGGGCTGCATAGCCATTTTAGACCAGAATTTTCTACTGGACAGGAGACTAACAGGAAAGTAATACCTGTAAGTTTTTCACTGGAAGTGGTCAAACAGAGAAAGCACACTGGCTGAACAAGGTACATACCCTGCAGACCTTATGCATAGGATTGAACACTTAGGAGTGGCTGATGGAGTGAAACTAACATACCACTTTTCTGGTTTGATCACGACATTATCAAGCCCAAGTTCTGCCTTTCACTACTGCTCTCTCAGTGCTTTGGAACTTTCCTACCAAACAGGTCTGCTTCTGAAAAAGAACCTCCTCTCTGGGAAGTTGACTTACCTTAGGAAATACTCATTCATTGATGCCTTAACCAGCAGCCCAACTACCTGATGTTAATTGATTCACATTCAACATGTGAATTCCAAACTGCCCACACTGATAGGAAGTTCATCATGGTTCAGAGATGGCTCGAGACCAATGAATCAGACAGACAGAAATCACTCTTTAAAAAGTGTAGCACAATTACAACCAAAACACATAAAACACTACATAAAACAGCTCATCAAGTCAGGCAGTTTAATTAAGATGTTAGACTGAAGCCTCAGAACCTGTGAAGAATCATTAAAACACAGGACCGGTAAGGACAGGCAAACCCACACAGGAAAATATGCTCCATCTTTCAACATATACCGTTACCTGTTTCATCACTTCTGGATAATCCCATCCCATATCCATATGGCAAAGCTCAAGAAAAGTGGTTAAAAATTAGAGCCATAAACTATGAAACAGTTCTGTGGCTTTCTGTATTGGTAACAGTGTAGAAGTAGTTTGCCTGCCAAAGATGGAAATAGCCAGTGCCTCAGTCGGAGAGATTCACCTATTAAGCTCCTTGAAAAATAAGTCGTTTTTCTACTCCTTGGGAAGGAAACACTATCCCCTGAAGATCTCTGCAATTGCCATCTCATTTCTGGGCAAAACTATTAAAAACGCAGCAACTAGAATGTGCCAACAGCGTACAATTGCCAGCTTTCTGGAGGCCTCGCAGTCAGGGTTCACATTAGGACACCGAATAGAGACTGTCTTTATTGCCACTCAGGCTACCACTACACAGAGAAAACCCTGACACTACCATATAGAGCCATACGCAGGGGTGCACTAAGCCACGAAATGCTAGATACTGGAAGAGGTGACGCTGCGCTGTGGTACCTGCAATGTCTTGTTTGAAGCAGGGCTCACAGTGGTATGTAGTTGTGTCTTCTGTCCAGGCCTTCATCTGGAGGGTCGCGTGTGTTATCCTTTTTCTTTAATAGCTACACAAGATCACCGCAGAGGCAGAGGCATAGCCGGTAACACCTGCAGCTATTACTATTATTGAAAGGGAGAACGCCTACAGGAATTCAGCTCTTTGATAAAACATGGCTGGCTTGCTCAAGCTAAACTTATGCAAGACTGAGTCCGTGCTGGTCAGACTGGGGAAAATGCTTTGAACTGCCTGAAAATACTCCTGAAACCTTCAGAGTTGAGCTGTCACAGTCATGTGGTGAATCAGGGCATTGACTGATGTCCTGGTAGGTGTGGATGGCCAGAGAGCATCTCTTCCCTCCTTTGCTCTGCTGGAAAACTTGTTCCTCACTCCTTAGATCAACCCATGCCTTGGTCTGATCCAGATTTAGGCAGCTCCATTTCCTGTACTGAACAACTTTTAAACATTAACATACTTCCTCTGTCCTCTTTCTGATGGATTCAGACCACTGTGTCAAGATGCCCTTCCAGAAGCTTTGGAAGCTGGTTTGAAAACTTGCTCCTAATTTCTAAAGCAGTAGACTAAACCCCAGAAACTAAAATGAATTCTGATCAATCAGCTTCTGCAGCTGCTTTATCCTGTGGGACAAGACAATCACAATGCAGCAAAGCCTTCCACCACATCATGGCCCTTGTCTCAAATAAAACCCAAACAACTTTCCTGCCCTGCAAAGAACTCTACCCAAAACACTTTTTTAAAAAAATTAGTATGGGCAATGTACCAGAAACAACATGAAATCTACTAGGTATTTAGCTAATTTTCAGAGATAGCATTTGCACGTCATGGTGACTCTGATTCCCTAAATAGATAAGTTCAATATTGAGGAGGAATAAAAACAAGAACATAGGCAGTCAGATAAAAGAGCGATGATAACTAGAACAGGAAGATAAACAAGGGAGAAGTTGAAGGCAAAGGAAGGCTTTTTTTACACTTGTGGAAAGAAGGTCATCAAGAACAGAAAGGCAGAAGCACAAGTTTATGAAGATGGATTTCTCAGCTGAGTACCCTAAGTACCGCTCAATCTTGTAGTGGATATAACAAAATTTAACATTTTCTAGTTTTGGATAGTACCCTATTGCTTTTAACATAGACCATCCTAAGAATAAAAACACAAGAGTAAAAGCTTGTGTATCTGGACATTTTAATGCCATTCTGGTGACACAGAACAACTGGTATGGACCTTGAATGTGTCTCCATGATTTGACAACCTGGAATCTAAACTGGCTTTTCCATTTTTCCTTCTATTTTCTTTTAAACAGTTGGCCAGCAGTTCTGAAGAGGTACTCCTCTTGCATACTGTATAGTAATCACCATTTGTGTGCTCCTCAGAATTAAGCACTGACTTCATTGAGTGGAAAGTCTTTAAAAAAATGTGGAGGTGTGTGTGTGGGAAGTCATTTCCAAGCGACATTCCAAGCCCCTCCTTCTCCCTGGCTCCAAGGAGTAATTACTCAGCTGGAAAGTGAAACAACACTGCTATTTTAGTGTGGCTTAGGACCTTGGGCCTGGTTTCATGTTTCAGATTAATGCTTTCTGTGCCTTTTGGAAATTCAGAGCAGCAGAAAAGCCACCCTTCAGAGCGAGCTGCATCCTATAGATGCAAGACATTCTGGAGACACGTATGACTTGCTGCCCCTCTCCTATTTTGCTGTGTCCCATTGAGACACATAGCTATTTTCCCTCCCACTTGAATGAACTTCTAACCTGCATCTACAAAGCCACATCTGTTCTTCCCGACCCTCTGTCCCGGGTCTCTGGTTGCACTGTGATGAACACTTAGTATACTTTGTTGCAACATACTAATAAAGCAAAACAGACTAAACCAAACTGTTTAAAAATGAAGTACCAACATGAGCCACTTCGAGTCCACTGAAAAATCTAGCCTTATGGTATCTTATGAAGCTAACCAGTTGTAGTCCTAGTACGACACAGCTGGCTAGAATCCCAGATCTTTAAAAACAGCTAAAATGGTTTCTTCAGTGTATTACTTAGCATTTCAATACACAATGCGTAAGTGCTTCAGTTACAGTTCTACCATTTCTTGTATTCCAGTGTGGTAGTCACTCCAAGAATATGTACACACCAGGGCACTGGGGAGATGTCACGCACAGGGAACTTTGATGCCATCTGTCCGAGGAACAACTCGAAGAAAGGTACCACTCTACAGAGACCAGACGGTCTGAGACCAAAGTTTGGAAACTGAGAACGATTTCCAGATTGAGAGAATAAAGTAAAGAATAAAAGCTTCCAAAAGCAACATGATCAAGAAATTATCAACAGCTAAGGAAAAATTATTAGAACACTGACTCAGTAACTTGTTTTTCTAATACAATAACAAATCAGAATGAAATAAACTATGAACTCTGTGACTATCTGTACCCTCATTTCCACATCTTTAAAGGATTACGGAAAGAAATGCATATCATTTTAATAGCATTCGGTAACCTGCCTGCTCCTTTATTTGTATATTCTAGAAATGGTTTAACATTTAACATAGGAATTATCAGATCCACTCAGGCACAAGGTCCATTTAGAACAGAACACTTCCATTTAAGTGTCCAGCAGGAAATATTTCAGCAAAGGGCATGAGAAGCCTCACCAAAAAAAAAAAAAAAAGCCAGATGTGGTATACTTTGTAGCCTTACTGTCCACCCCAGCTCTCCATACACTCGCTTCATCACTTAATAAAAGATGAGGATCCTTTTCAAAAGTCTGCATGCTCTTCAATGTACCAACAATAACAATCCATACTGCTGTAAATTCTTTCAGCAGAAGTAAGACAGTTTATTAATAAAGCATGAGAAGAATGAATTCCTAAAGCTGTGGGTAGGACATTCTCCAATAAATCCCAGATACACAGTTGCCAGCAGTAACAGTTCATAGGAACTAGACTGCGCAGCATCAGATCCCACCATCTGCCCTCTGCTGAGAATATTATTGACCAGGTGATGGTCTCTGTTTGTGAAGTCTGGGAATGTTTCCAGTAGTGCAAAAGCAGACACACAGATGCATCTCAGGTCTACCATATGTGTCAAACAAATACCTGGTTGATTCTGCAAAGTTCAGAGCTCTTAAAAATTCTGGCAACACACATTTCACTTCTGCTTTGGTAAGTGTACATTTTGTAGGGAAAGTACAAAAGTGAAACGCCACTACTTCAAGTAATTCATACTTCAAGAATTCTAATAATTCAAAATTATTCATTGATCTCTAACAGGCTGCCTACAGATGATCACAGAGACTCCTACAAAGCTTTGCATATTGTCACATTCCTCCTCCTGGTGATAAGATAACCAGAGGTGGAAATTGCCATCCCTCAGCTCCTTAATATCACACAGAAATCAGTCTCCAAAAAACAAATTATCACTCTCTTTTCCTTATGAAAAGACATGATAACTCACTCACAGCAATAAGAGGCCCAGTTCGCCACTCAAGTACATAAACATCTTGCTGTTCTTTTTGATGTCTCACTTCGAAGTTACTCCTTCAAATCCCCCAAACAATTCAGCCCTAACTGATAGCAGTCATAAGGTCAAGTGAAAAGCTGGGCTTCATCAGGTGAGCTTTAATTTTAACTCCTGCAGGTGCCACAATGGTCTTTTGTTCTTTGAATGACATAGGACAGCATTGCCACCAAAGTGGTGCCAGCATTTCCTTCTATGCGTTGCAAATGGTGGGACTTTAAAATTTGTTGTATCTCCTGAAGTCTTCTGGGCCTACCATAAATTGCTGCTTCAGGAAGCTGTTCCAAGAACTAACAACCAAGTTTCTGGTTAATATATGCAGTTAGTATCTGGTTAATACATTCTGGAGAACAATGCAATATCGTGGCAAAGTGACTGGCACAGTGACATCAAGTACAGGGACAGCCAAATAAACATGGCTGTTGTTCACTGTTGTTCCTTGTACTAACAGTAAGAGCTCATTTCTCTAGCCAAAGCCACAACAGTTAATAGGTTTCTTTTCCAACACAAATAAGTTCACTTAGGGAGAGAATATATAAATATTTTCTATAAAGCATGGAAATCTACTCCAGAAAAAAATTACTTCCTTCCTGGAAGCCATGAGAGATTTAATGAGATTTTCCACTCTCATGCCCTAGCCTAGCAAGCTAAGAAACACCCAAATCCTTAGAACAAATAAAACAAGAGGCATCAAGTTACACAATCATTTAATAAAACACTTAAATAAAAGTTGAGAGTATTAGGGACAATTTCGTAATAACTTGTCAGTTAACTATAGCTTTTGACTCAACACCTTTTATTTAGTATTTTCTGTTTTCCACATTGTGCCAGCAAAATGATTTTTATTCAAGATCACTGAAGTTGGGAGATAATTTCTGCTGCAGCATGTGAAAAAGAAGGAAAATAAATCCTGATCTTTAGTTTCCGAATGATGGGGCAACGCTTTAAACACTTCCGGTTTGGGCCCTGCAGGCCCATATTGTTTCTCTGGCATTTTGGCTGACATACATAGGTGAATGAAACAGTCTGAGAAATCCAAGCCTGAAGTTTTCTAACACCAACCAAACGTTACAGCCAGTAGAAGATCTGGACTCTAAAAACTGAGCTTCATCCAAAACAAGTTTAGGGATTGGGGAAAAAAAATCTATTTAATCTTTTCACAGAAAGTTTTAAAACAAAATCCAACAAAATCTTTCCAACTGAATTTTGTTTGGTTTTTTGCTCACTTCGCCCTGCTATGGAATGTAACCAGTTTAATAGGGTTATGGGGATGTTCCTTCCTTTACTATTTTCATGTCTATTGTTTCACTTAGCCAACAAACCTCCTTCCAATTGGGAAATTTAGGGAGCAACAAAGCATCATGAGTGTGGTGCTCTTAAGAGTCATGAAGTTACAGAGCAGGAAATAAGCTCTTTGTATGTGGAGATAGCTGGACATTACAAAATTTTGTGGTACTTCCTCTTAAAAGGATGAAAAAAATAAGAATATAAAAACAACAGTTTGCCCCTTATTTTTAAATGAAAATTCATTTCATGTCAAGCCCTATGATGGAATTGCAACAGCATTCTAATATTATTTTTAATTACCTTTCTATTTTTTCACCTGCTGTATTCACTGCTCTATCAGAGCTGGTACGCATGATTTTTTCTTGCGCAGCACTTGCAAGAAATTGGACATAGTGGCTGAAGACATCTGAAGATCAGTACAGATTTTGTCTTTTAAAAGTGAAGTGGTAGGTGCTAGGTCAGTGTTACCGACCAAAGCAGGACCCATCGCCTGCAGAACTGACAGATTTCCAGTGTGTTGGAGTAATTCCCTGATTAACTTCCTAACGATTGCTTTGTCTGCTTTTCTCCCATATTTGTGTCACTTCTTTCTCCCGTTACCTGTAGGTCCTTCCCCTTTTTGCTGCCTTTTCTTTGTCTTTCTTCACCATCTCTTTGGTCTCAGATGGGTATTCCTCATTCTTTATCAGTGCACTTCCTTCAATACAAGAAAATTTACTGGTGCCAGCATTAGTTATCTGTGTTTAAAACACCTACAGAAACAAAAAAATATTTAATAGAGTTTCTCCCTTTGTGCAGATTGAGAAATGCAAAATATTCCTTCCGAGCAACAGAACCCAAGGTCTCAGTACTACTGCTTTTTCATATCCATCACAATTCCTTTCTGCAGGAATTCTACCAAAAAATTTATTAATCCCTTGCTTGCATCTTCTTGTTTCTCTCCAAAAAAGGAAATAACCTATTTCCAGAGACCAAAGATTCCTCACTGCTCAGGAGTGATGATAAATTCAGCCCTGAGGAGGAGAGGTGGCTCCACATTAGCCAAAGTACACACTGAAACGCTGTTCTGGTGCTTACGATTTCCAAAGAAGTGTCATGTGGCAAAGATGTCACTTGGTACTTGATAGTATAATCAAACCCTCAGGGGTAGCAGACATTAATTATCTTGTAGTCCAAAAACATTATTCCCTTCCCAAAGTGACATCATTTTAGTATGACAAATGCATCTCCTTTCACTTTTCTGACTGGAAAGCTCACACCAAATAATTCATCAATGGTATCATTTTTTCTTTAATAGCATGGTTGGTCGGGTGGAAAACATTGCACAAACGAAGAATATTGCCAGGAGCGTGGAGGCAAAAGTCACGTCTCTGAAGTAGGTTGAAGCCTCTCCCATCACGCCATCTTTTCCTTAGTGGTTGTTAAGCAGCAGGTTATTCTCAGTTCCCACTCACCTGTTGGAAACTAACCTTGGCATTGGGATCCTTTTACCCGCTTACACGTTTACCTCTCTGTGAGGTGACTTTTCAGATGCCAAGTGCTTGACGTTCTACTTGGGTTTCTATTTAAAAGTGCTTGCTGAGGTGTAAACTTACTCCAGTTTGCAGGGAGACTTTAATTCAAATGGGCGTAAACATTTTGATTACAGTCAGAAGGCCAGGTTGGTGCTGAGGTTTTGCACTCACCTTTAACAAATGGTTTTGTTTACTGCCTGGCCAGATGATAGCTTTGTCTGGCTACACCCAAGAGACATCAGCTAAAATATCTTTAGCCATCCAGGAAAAAAGCCAGGCTCTAGCATCACCCTTTTCTGGCAGAAGCATTAAAATCTGGTATTTGATTAAGCTTCAGGTTTATGAGTTGCAGAAGGCACCTGGGGGCAGTTTCGGCACAGAGCAGGCAGGTGCGTTCATCCCCGGGCCCGTGGCCTGCACATGCCACCACCAGCAGGGCTCCTGCGCAAGGTGACGCTGGTGCCGAAAGCCAAAGCGGCCCTCAGGGCCCTGCCAGCTCCCCCTAGGGCTCCCCCACCCTGCCCAGGAACCCATTTCATTATCCCCTGGGGCCACCAGTCCCTGCCCCAGCAGCACCACAGCAGTGCCGGTCTTCAGTTCCCCACAGCTCTGCCTGGCCCAGCCATGGGCCCCACATCCCGGCCTGGCCTCAGCCCGTCCCTAGGGAGGTGCCTGATGCCTGGAGCTGGGGCTGCCCCAGCGCTCCCCGGCTGCCTGCTCCTGGCTGGGGCGGTGGGACAGGCCCCGGCTGCCAGGCCTGCAGCAGCAAGCAGCGCCACAATCAGCAGTATCCAAAAGGGAGGCTCTTGCCAGCAGCCCATCAGGCAACAAAAGCACCCTGGCACCATTTTAGCTGAGAAAAACAGAAAGAGCTCTTGCAGCCTCTGTAAAGTGGCGACAGCTACCAGCATGGTTTTCATTTATTTCTGTGAAAGCCCTTACATGCAGCAATTGCTATGCAAGTGGTACATTTCATTGCAGTCAGCTCAGTTTTTGCTTTTAGCTGGAAATTTGTTGGATGGCAAGCATGATTTCAGAGTGGCTGGTGAACTACGGTTTGCTGGAAATGGCCGTTTCGGCAGTCATGGTCCACGGCGCCTGGGCCAGCACCCCTGCATGACATCAGCAGGAATCATCCCAGCAGAGACCCTGCAGTAAAGGGTCAATTTGGGAGTAACACCTCTTGGGATGACTGCCCCTCCTATACATAGTGAGACAAGGTCTTACTCCCAAGAGCAACACAAAGCTGTCACACATGCTCCTCTGGAAAGCCAGGCCCTCAGCGAGTGTACGGGTGTTCAAAGCAGGTGCAAGAGTGGGGTTAGATGGTATTTACAGATGGCTGTGCGTAGAGCAGGCAGGCAAGAGAGACACAGCACCCACTCCCAAGGAGTACTGCAGTTTCTGGCAGGGATGTGCAGACTCCACACGGTTCCTCAGTGGGATGCTTGGGAAGAAGAAATGAAGCATGAGACAGAGGAAGCAGGAGGCATAACAGAGAGACTCTTCGTCATAAGGCTGAGGGGTGAATGAAAGCAGGGTTTTGTCTTGACTTACACAGAGATTTCCCCCTTTCACGTGGAAGTGAGAGCTTGGCCATGCATGGCCAGATGTTGGCATAGAGTTTCATATCCTCCAGGTTCACCCGCTCGTATGAGCATGTTTTGTACCACAGACCAGTGTTGCTCTCTGGCATGTTGGCTTTTCCCCACACGGCCAGCAGATAATGTAATACCATGCGTGCCACTTACTTTCACACTGGTTTAGTCCCCCGCCCCCACCTTCAGAGTGATGGTATAGAGTCATGGAGAGAAGAAAGAGCAAATACCACAAATCAGAGCCTTCTCCAGCAATTCTGCTCTGCACATCAGCTCAGAAGGGTCAGGTGAGGATTTCCGCTCCTGCGTATCACCATTTTCTCCTGATCCATATCTGAAGGTTTGTCTCAAGTTGCGATCTTATCATCTCACAACCTGCAGTTTTACCTGCACTTGTGCCTTATTGTTCAATATTATAAACATAATCTTGTTCCCTTGACCTGCATACATGACTTCATTTAGCTCTTCTGGACTTCTAACTCAAGCTTCTGCCACCTGTGGCATAAACAAGCAGCTTCCATGCGCTCCTTAATTGCACACCAACAGTCCTCTGTCTAGGAAGCGACTACACTGACTCACACAGGGTTTATTTACAAGGTACACTGCAGACAGATGTTTTGGCACTCTGGGCCAACTGGAAGCTGTGTAGCCATGTTAGAGAAGTGTTGGGCCACAGCTGCAGGTTTATGAATTAGACTCTGTACTCTGCTAACTACAGTCACAGCTCAGAGTACAAGCAGAGAGAGCTCATATCTGCTGGTGAGTGACCACATAGCTATAGATATAGATGTAAGGAAGTGAATAATAATAAGAAAAGCTACATACAAAAATTTGCTGGAATGTAGACATCTGATATGTTTTACTTTGCTGAAAAGTATAAAGTTCAAAGACAGCAACTTCAACTTTATGAAATCCAACAATGAGGAAGTAAACATCTATCACCGTAATAAGGTTATTAATCATAGTTGGATTGAAGGTCCTGTTTAAAATGAACAGGATAACATAATAAAGACTATCTGTGGAAAGTGAAACATCGCAAAGAAGCAATCAAAGGGGTTATCAAAATAATTGATTTTTGGATGACAGCTTGATTTGCTGCATTAGTGGGGGTAAAAAAGTAGGGTTTGACAGTAGCACCTGTAGGTCAAAACAGTCTGAAGTTTATCTTCTGCTTTATGAGACTGAGTCAAATTATGCACAACAAGCCTCAGATATGGAGAAGAATCCAGTGTCAGAGGATACCAGGGCAAGGTACCCTCTGAGCCCTCAGAGTTTTCCTGGCGACTGCCATGCTCAGTCCTCAGACCATCATTGGTGGTTCACCTTCCCCCACCCTTCGTCCCCCTCATGCTTCCCAGCATTTGGTGCTGTCACTACTGATTAGGGTATGTTTAATGTTCAGGTGACCTAAGTTGCTCCTTCATGGCTGGTAGCCATCTCCTCCCCACCCTTGGCTAAGATGGAATACTTTACAACAGATGAAAAGTGTGCATGTACCATCCGGACTATGAGATTTACTTATACTTCTCCAGACATGTTTCAAAGTGAGCTATTTTACTTTACCCTAAACTTGAACAGAAGGATGCATTTAGATACAGACTTATTCCATCTTGGGAATAAGGCGAACAGAGGGATAGAATAACAGAAGACTAACAAACACATGCATCATATTACTTGTACTTGGCACTACCGTAAGATTTAACTAGTCCTAAACTACTCAGTCCCTCATCACCTGGAAGAAGAAGTGCAGTCTGCCTTCCATCCATGTCCTCACTCTACCTTGTAGCTTCAAGGCTGATGCTTTTAACTAGAATCATGGAATCACAGAATGGTTTGGGTTGGAAGGGACCTTAAACATCACCTAGTTCCAACCCCCCTGCCATGGGCAGGGACACCTTCTACTAGACCAGGTTGCTCAAAGCCCCAATCCTACCTGACCTCAAACACTTCCAGGGAGGGGGCATCCACAACTTCTCTGGGCAACCACCCTGATTGTGAAGAATTCCTTCCTAATAGCTCATCTAAATCTACTCTTTCAGTTTAAAACTATTACCTATCATCCTATCACTAGATGCCCTTGTAAAAAGTCTCCCCAGCTCTCATGTAGGCCCCCTTCAAGTACTGGAAGGCTGCTATCAGGTCTCCCCCGGAGCCTTCTCCAGGCTGAACAACCCCAACTCTCAGTGTATCTTCATAGGACGGTGCTCCAGTCCCCTGATCATCTTTGTGGCCCTCCTCTGGACTTGCTCGAACAGGTCCATGACCTTCTTAAGTTGGGGGCCCCAGAGCTGAACGCAGCACTCCCAGTGGGGTATCATGAGAGCAGAGTAGAGGGGGAGAATCACCTCCCTCGACCTGCTGGTCATGCTTCTTTTGACACAGCCCAGGATACGGTTGGCCTTCTGGGCTGTGAGTGCACATCGCCAGCTCTTGCTGAGCTTCTCATCAACCAACACCCCCAAGTCCTTCTCCTCAGGGCTGCTCTCAATTCATTCTCCGCCCAGCCTGTATCCATCCTTGGGATTGCCCTAACCCATGTGTGGGACCTTGCACTTGGCCTCGTTGAACTTCATGCGGTTCACACAGGCCCAACCTTCAAGCTTGTCCAGGTCCCTCTGGATGGCATCCCTTCCCTCCAGCATGTTGACCACACCACACAGCTTGGTGTTGTTGGAAAACCTGCTGAGGGTGCACTCAATTCCTGTCGCCATGTTGCCACCAAAGATGTTAAAGAGCACCGGTCCTAATACTGACCTCTGAGGGACACCACTTGTCACTGGTCTCCACTTGGACATTGAGCTGTTGACCCCAACTCTTTGAGTGTGACCATCCAGACAATTCCTTATCCTAAAGTCCTTTTCTCCTAATGTTCTTCCCCAGGGTCCCCTTCCCCTTGCAGGCTCACCTGTAATGCACATCAGGAAGTGGTGGTAAGCCCACAAGTCTCAATAGCTGAATTACTAGCCAGGCATTAGCGAGTATCTGCCTACACACAACTACACATCTGCAGGAAGGAAGGGGTAAAACCATCTTAGACTGATATCTTAGACTGAAATCATCACCCGCCCAGCTGTAGCTCATGGTGAGGTATAAGTAAAAAGGCAAAAGGTACGTTGAACACTGCCAAAAAAAAGTCTCTGTCTTACCACTTAGTTGTACATGGCATCTAAGGGAGTCCATACACGGTAAAATCATTTTAATGTAGGAAGTCTCCTATGTGATGAGGGAACTATAATGTAGCGTACTGTTTTCACATTTTTCTGTGTACTTGAAGGATATGCATCTGGAATGGTTCCACATTTTTCTGTGTATAAAATCTAATTTTATGTTTACTATTCAACAGAAACCAAATTAATTCAGTGTCCTGCATCAACAACATACTTTGATAATCAAATTATGTATTTCATACTAGCCCACAGAACATGAGCTCTGACAGGTCCAGTCTCCTCTCAGATCCCACTGAAATCCACAGTATTGTTCAGTCTTGGATCAGACTTGAAGAAATGCACATAGTAAAAGGGTGCATGCAGAGAGAGGGTAGGAGGGCTGCAGCCTGCACACCTGACCGTGTTGTGACAGTAGCTGAGGACTTTGCAAGCACAATGTCAAAATGTCCTGAAGATGTTACAAAGAAATACCATGTTAAGGTCGCTAAATTGCTTTGATCCATTTTGACAGTCATAGCTCTCCACAGCTAGAGGGAGGGAAACAAAGCATCATAGGCACGGGACATATCTCTAGGCACCATCCAATCTATTTGCCCACCTTATTACTTCTAGTTTTTAACACAGGCTTGGAAATTTATATTATTCCTCTCTTCCTTACTGTATTTGACAATTTAAATCCCTCCTCAATTTGGTTATTTGCCATAGGTATGTTTTGGGTTCCTATCATCTTAAAAGAAACTAAAACAACAAATCATATATCCTAATTATTGTTCAGCCCCTCCTGGGGTCAAGCAGCCTCGCAGAGCAAGCTATTGCACAGGAAGGACTACGTGATGTGCAGACTCCATCTGCCCCCGAAGCGTGTGCACAGCACTGGGCCAGCAGCGTGCTGAGCCATGGCTCCGTTCCACAGAGACACTTTCCACGTTTATTGTTCTTGATTAGAAAAACACTCCAAATTTTAGAATTGACATTTAAGACTGAATAAAGTTCCAGTTTGGTTTTATCAGGGCAAACTTTAAAATAGATTGTCTATTAGCCTTTGTTACTATATTTCTTTTATGAGTGTGAGTGGGAAGAGCATTAAGCAAGGCCATAAATCAGATGCATACTTCTGGTGAGTGCAGGAAATCCTTTAACCTATATGTTTCATAGAAATAGGAATAAATGTGGATTTATTCATATTGTCTACATTTTCCGAAACATCACCTGAGGAGGCATTTCCACAAGCAAAACGATCAGAATAAGAAAACAAAGACAACAAAAAAAAATCCCCCCAAAAATGCCTAAAGCAGCAATTAAAAGTCATTGCCTCCTACTCATGTAAGACAGACAAGACCAAAAAACCTCTGCACTTTTATTTTCTTTTGGGGTTTTTTGGGTTGGGCACAGGAGATAAAGAAAAAAAAAAAAAAAA
>VZSC01004436.1:617401-645267 GCA_013398225.1 Steatornis caripensis
AAGCCTGGCATAGAAGGGACATTCCTTCAGTTCCTCTCAAAAGTTTGAAAAACCTCTGGATAGGAAAATAGTATTGAGCAGCCAATTCTTTCCACATTTGGCTAAGCCCAATGCCCAAAATACACAGAACACTACTTCACTTTGAAAGGATTGCAATACTCCTATCTGAGTCATCTGAAAGCAAATAAAGTGAGACCTAAACAAATAAACCTAATTGTGCATGGAAACAAATCCAGCTCTCCAGCTTGGCCATGGCTTTGTTTTTGTTAGTTTAAAGCCTGCATATGCAGTTTTAGTGGCATCAGGAGTTATACAAATATTGACAACAAATTGCCAAATGTTGTTTTTTTCCCCTCAGTGCACAGTGTGAAGAAGCTGGGGGAATGCTTCTAGGAACCTTCCCTCGTGCACTGAACCAAATCACAGCTTGACGGCATCCACTCCAGCCTCTTCTCTGAAGGGTAGACACTAATAAGATTGAGCTTGTTGATTGTTATCGTCAAAGACTTATTTTTCACTCCTGAAATCTGCTGAACACAAACCCAGGCTTTCGAAATGTAGCTCAAATGTTTGCACCATAGCCAGGGCATTATCACATGCTCTGTCCTCCACCCCATGATTTGTTGCTAGTTTGTGTCATTCTTAACTTGCTTCTGGTGGTTTGGCCGGCAGAGAAACAAATAACGATGACAAGTGAGAAAACCAAGCTGGTCTCTGACACCCTTCCTCTAAAATGCTATTGCCACTTGCTGGTTGTGGAGAAGGGGCAATAGTCTTGAGGCAGAAATCACTCGTGAAATCCTGCTGTCATCTGTCAAAGGTAGATTTCGATCAAGTTGGTCTGAATCCTTAGCAGCTCGCAAGGAGAAATGAAAGTATGTCAACTCTTGATCTGTTGCAAGCCAAAGTTAGCAAAAATATATTTACATTTGACTTTTAAATGAAGACCAGACTTTCCTCTCGCACAGAGCCAATGAAACAACACATTTCTTCTTCTTTGTCTCACATTCAGAATACACCTACAACTTTCATTGTTCTAGCTTGCTGGATAATGAGGTTTCCATTTTGCAAAAATATAAACTTTTAATCCCAAGTTATAAAAAAAAGAAGGAAGAGTTTTAGAATTGAGCAAAGACCCTGCAAGTTTTCGCACAAAGAAACCACAGCAATCGGACTCGTGCACCCTCCTCAAAAGCCCAGCGGTTCAGACACTTCTCTACAATACTGGAGAGATGAATTCATATTCCTGCTTTTTCTAATTCATCCTAGGAACTTAGAACTTGGTCTTGTACATCTCAGAGATTATCCAACTACCACGTTATTGAACACTCTGCAATGAACTTCTATCTCTTTCTCTCTGTTTAATCAGAAATTGCATGCTACACATAAGAAACTCCCCTAAGAGTTTCATCACGAGTACTGAATTTCCAGGAAGAGTTTTAGGTTTTAGTTTTAACATCTCCAGAAAAAAAGTTCTTGACTAATTATACATCTCAGCTTTCACTATTGTAACACTCCCTCCTCAGTTATTATAGCATTATATAGTCAGTAAGACCTCAGTATATTCAGTAAGACATTAATGCAGAAGCATCTATGTAGGCTTTCTGTATTGCACTTCTTATCATGGTGCAAGTGTCCCTAAGCACTTGCACAGTAAAGGGTGAATCATTAAATCAGTGGAAGGAAAGCACACTGGAAAGGCATGAGAACTTGTGGGTTTGTGAGAAAGTGGAGGAAAAAAGATCCTCTCTACTTCACTAACTCTGGACCTTCATAAAAAAACCCAACACAATGCTTGGGACTGTTCGTGCTGTGAGCAAACACTGAAATACGACAAGGCATCAAGGCATGTTGCGTTACATGATAGTCAGGCAGCTGCTGCGATGGCAGTTTCAATCCACCAACTGGTGCAACGAAACAAATCTGAAATGTAAAAGCTAGATTTCCACCAAAATATTTCATTAATATTACATGCATGTAAGTCAGGGAACTCAGACTACTAATCCTCATAGCTACCCTAAGTCAGCCCTGGAGGACAAAGCAACAATGCAGCTGCACAGACAGGGTCTCAGAAGGTATTCTAGGTTTCAGTTTGCTGACTGGAGCGTGCAAAATTTCTCTAACAATGTTTTGTTACTGTATTTTCTTTGAAAATTATTGAGGGGGGAAAATACCCGTAGCTTTTCTGTGGAATGCAAGTATGAAATGACTGCACGCCAACACATGAAGATAGCCAGATACAGCCAAATTTGTATGAACGCCTACTAGTGGAAAGTCCTGCCCTGTGCAACAGACCTCAGCGACACGCTTCAGGTCAGAGGAGAAGAGAGCTGAATCTCCTGCTGTCCTTTGCAATTTGGACACCAATGAACTTTGCAGCGTATGCCACCCTTGAAACCTGGCCTGCATTAAAAATGGTCCCATCCTCTGTCAGCACAGGGGGTGGGTTGCCATAAGCCCTTGCAAGAGGTGCAGACCTGTTGCGCACAGCACCAGAGCCTTGCTTGCCCCATCTCAGCTGAAATACCCTGCAGGTCCCACACCGTTGGGAAGGGAGAATGATCTATCACCAAAAATCACCAGCGAGGCAGGAGAATGACATACTTCCTAGTGCAGTAAGAGAGAAAGCAGGAGAGTGGGTTTTGTCTGATTTAGCAAAGCCCCTTCTATTCATGGAGAGATCCGCACAAGCCGATTTCAAATTTCCAGAGCTTAAAGCAACAGAGAATAAGAAGTAGAATGGAAAAAGGCATCTGAAGCTGTCCATAAAATAGGGCAATGTATGTCTGGATAACAAATTACCGGGCGTAAAGGGCACCTCACCAGCCTGCTCTCTCCCCACCTCTTCTGTCTCCCTCTCTTCTTCTCACACATTCACCCACTCTTCCTTGGGCTGGGTGCCTTCCTGAGCACTGAGGCAAGTCAATTAAAACCAAATAAAAACTATAAATATCACGCATAGGAAGGAGACCGCCCTCCCAACGCTGACAGCTGCTACTGCTGACCTGAACTGCACAGGGGCACCAAGTATTGTCCCTCCCTCCTGCCAACTCCCTCACCCGACAGCTCCCAAGATGTGGAGATGTCAGTCTCTCACCACAGCATACAAACTCCCCCTGAGCATGACGAGGCAAACTGTCATTTTCCGCCCTGGCTGCCTTTCTGGGTGGTCATGTCGATGTCTGCTCGCATTTGCACGGTACTGGACGCTGTGGGGTGTACAAACCGTTCCATATGGCACACAAAGGGAAACATCCCGTGCAGAGAGAGCCACGCTAGCAATGTGTTACGAAGCTGCATTTAGCAGTCATGCTACCGTATAGAGCCCCTGGTCTGCATTCAACTTGATATGTCTGAATTATTATAAGGGTAAATGAGAAAAATCATACTTCTCAGTTCATGGAAATGCAGGAAGAGTGGCTACTAGCAAGTCCGTGCGCTTTGTCTCAGGGTTTTACCTGTTGCTCCTCTGCTTGGTATCTGCCACATGTTTAACTGTTTCTTACAGTCTTCATTCTTCTGTTTAAAATAGCTTTTACTCCCTCCTCTTTACTTTCTAGGCCACCTACTTCTTTAATATCTGATCTTCTCATGCTCATTATTTGACTGCTATTTCTGAGACACTTTGTCAAGCTATTTACCTTGCTGAAGTGACGCGAGTTCTTCCCCCCAACACCATCCGCCCCCTGTCTGTCTGGTTTCCCCCCTCTAGTCTGGCTGAAGCGATAAACTCTCTCCCCTAGCCAAACATTTGTTTTTACAAGGTATTTTTATACCATCACCTTTTCCCTGCATCTCCCCCGCCTACCCACCACAAACATATGCTGTGGTGGGAAGACATTCTGGTTTCACATCATTTGCAATGTTAAGGTGACAAATTTCCCCTCCTTCAAGTCTTTTTTTTTTTTCTTCTTCAAGATCTGGTTTGTAAAATGCAAAGGGCTTGTTTCTCTTTGCCTTTTTTACCCTGTGCATGGAGATGTCCTTTGCTTAGAAGAAATCAGTGTAAGAGAAAGCAAAAGCCGCTTGATTTGTGTTATTCGAAACCTATTTATGTTATAAAAAGATCCAAAAATATACAGAAAGAATATAACGTAGGTTGATAGATTCTGTTTATTCACCCCAAGGAAGACGGGAATGATGAAGATTTCCAAGAAAGTAGGCAAATGTAACCACCGTACTGACTTCATTAGTCTATCAGTCTGTTTTTCCTCGCATTAAAATGCGCATGCAGTCACATTCACACAGTAAAAACAACCTCAAGTGCTCTAAGCATCAGGCTTGGAACCATGAAAAACATGACTGTGGCCTTCGTCATACCCAATTAGGGGCACGTGTACTCAGCAGTGATTCTGGTGCGGTGGAGAAATGCTTAAACCAGCTTTAAATTAGGCAGGAACAATCTAGTTAAAACAGCACAGAGCCCAAATTGGGCTCGGCCACTCTAAATATTTACCCTACTCTGAGCTAGAGGTTGCAGGAGCATGCATACTACCACAACTGGAGAACTTCCAGTACCTACATTCACCACTGCAAAGCTCGGTCTGATGTGCTAAACATTCTGGTCATTCTAGCAGCATGCACACACGGAATGGGCCAAATTAAGACTGTTTATAAAAGGACTGAGTTTACACGGCAGGATGGCTGAAAAATGCTTTTTATATGGAGATTGTATCTGTTCAGCACACACCATTAGGCTTTTTGAAGCAGGATAAAGTCTTATTCCCTGTCCCAGAACCAGACTGAATATCGTTCCAGGATGTCAGCTGCATCTGAATTCCCATTATACGCAGAACTTTTAGTGCAACACAAGAAAACCAAAAAAAGTATGCACCAATAATGCGTCTTTGTTAATTTAATCTTGTGATTTTGTCTCATATAAGAAGGGCAAAAAACCAAAACAACTCGCTTCCAGCAGCAGGGGAATGAAACGGGAAAGTACTAAACACTGAAATGTATTTATACTGTGCGGCAACAGGCTCCAGAGAACAAATTATTAGCAGAAGGAGCCAGTCACAGTACATGCAAGGCTTCCCTCAAATCAAACAGATACGGCTGTCACTGTGGGCAGCCAGAGAGCGGAGAGAACGAGAGAGAGAGGAAAAAACCCTCTCCACAGACTGAAAACATCTTGTAGTTAAGGGACTCAGAGCAGAAAGTGGGTAGGGCCATTTGTTTCACTTGGGTTCTAGCAAGGTCATTTGGGGAAAATGGCCGCACAAAACCCCCAGAAGTGAGCTGAGCAAAAGGAGAAGGGAACAAGGTGAGTTTCTCAGTAAAAGTAGGCGAGTTGGAAGGACATCCCAAGAATTTTCAGAGATTGCCCCCATGTACAACTTGTGAAAAAGTGAGTAGAGGACCACCAGACCATCGCAGAAGAGCCATCCACCAGAATTATCTGGGGATACATCAGAGAGGAAGAGCCATCCCCCAGTCGTCCTGCAGCTATTGGTCTCCAGGGACCTGCTGGAAACTGTCCAGGGCAGTGCAGTTCTGCTGGCTCCTAACTCATCGCCTAACCCCTGGCGCATACCCAGAACCAGGTGATATTTATTTGGCAGCACATTCTTTACTAGAAAAACAATACAAAATCCCTGCATTAAAGCCCTGCTGTTGGCTAAAGATACAGCCCTCTTCTATATGCCACTGAAGACTAACAAGTGACCTCTGGATCTCAAAATAAACATCCAAAATGGTATTTGGTGGTCCATGAGGAAAATATGCATGCATGTGAAGAGACTAATTCTCTCCCTTCAGGGTCACTGGACATTTCTTTGCATTAGACATTAGTTGAACATTGACTCAGCAGATAGACATGGCACAACCTAGCCTGAACCTATTTTCACTAGTGATCATCTACTTAGTATTTAATTTTTTCCATTTCCCCCCCTCTCAGAAGAAACAGTAGACAACAGAGATGTATCTTTGTGACTTGTCTTTTGTCTTTAGCCCAGGCCTTAGGGGTTATTTTCCTTCCTGAAAACAGGACAAATCTATCTTTACTCTAAAGCAACTGCAGCTCACGTGCACCTACCTGAGCTAGCCGTGCAGTGGCCCACTCAGGTCCCGTTACCAACATAGCTGCATCAGCTTGAGCTCAGCACCAGCTGCGGAAACCACCTATGCAGCTAAGGAAACACTTGCCCAAGTAGCCATAGCAGTACCAAACTCAGTGTAGGCTATAAGGATGGCAGTAACCAAAACAGGCAATAAAAAGCTGGCTGAAAAACACCTGCAAACACTGGCATCAGCCTACCTGTGTTAACGCTTTCAAAATGTTCAGAGATTTGGGGTGAAACATGCTGCATCAGCACAAAAGCATTCCGGCAGCAGTAAACACACTTAGCTGGACCATTGCCTTTTCTTGAGCTCTGACTTGCTTCAAGTAAATACAGTCATTTATTGCATGTTTCACCTTCTCGTGGAACATCTGCTGTCTGTGAGGAGCCAAATAGCAGACAGACTCTCAATCCTCCTGAGATACCTCTGGCTAACAGCACGCATAGCTTTCCTCAGAGGCCAGCATGTCACTGAACAGTTGGCTTACTATAAACCACTGCATGCTGTAGGTGTTCCCAGCTGCCTTACGCTGCATGTGTGCAGAACCCACGTTCCTGAGGAGCCTGTGCAGTCTGAGCCATGCTTTATACCCATCCCAGGAGCAGTACGTTTCTTATAAAGTCGGGGTTTTTTCCATCCACAAAGCAGAAATTTAACAGAAAAATCACTGGCTCTTGAAGAACATCAGGAATGGAGTGTGGAAGTAGGGGGGTTGAGTACTAGTAACATTGCTCAGCTTATTATGAGAATGTCTCTTCAGAAACATGGAAGGATATGAAGCAAATAAATAGTGGAAGACCATGAGGATAGGGCTGAAGTCAGAGGATGCTGGATGGTCAAAACACACACAACGAACAAAATGCAAACGCTGGCTGAAAATGCACTGAGGAATTTAAATTTCATAGTGAGCCATTGAAAACATTCACAGGCAAAGGTAGATATGACAGGAGCCAAAGGAATTTTTGCTGCAGGACTGTCAGTAGACTGAATGGAAAGTAAAGAAAGCAGAACTGTGGCAGGCTGTAGGAATCTGGCTGCGAGAAGCCCAGTCTGATTCAGGCTGCTCACTGCGGAGGAGGCAGCGTTAGAGATCAGGTCTGAGGGCATTATGAGGCTGCGAAAGAGGGAGAAGCTGGAGCAACCTTTGAGCGACACAAGGAAAAAGTAATACAAATGCTCCTCCAAAATATGGAATGGGGTACGGTAATGCCCAGATTCTGTACAATATACTTTAGGAGAAGGTGAGCCAGACTCTTAGCAGTTTAGACGTCTGTAAAGTCTCATTATTTCACTGTCTGCAAAGGAGCTGCTCTCAGTTTACAGCAACTTAAACCTTGTCCCCCTCCGTACTCAGTGTCACCCACCTCAGTTTTAACCACATAACGGCTTCAAGCAAGAGCACAAAGTCATGCTAATCTAGCCAAGAATTCCTCAGTGCTCCCTCCACCCTGAGAAAAGTTCTGGATATCACAAACGGATAATGACAGATGGTGGCACATAAACCCTTGTGCTAAACTAGTCAAAGCCAAGCAGCTGAGGCTTTCCCTACATATCTGGGAAGGTAGGCTCACATCTATTTCCCGTTTCAGTTTCTGAAAGTTTGAGCAGAAAGAGTTGGGGCGGGCTTTTTTGGGTTATTTTTTTTGTTGTTGTTTAATCTGTAGCAAAGCTTTTTTGTTTTATATTAACATGTGTACTGGTCTGGCCTATCTGGTTTAATATAGGTGCGGGTTTACTTCACTCCTCCACCCAACTATCTCAGGAATAGAGTTCACCCACTCTAAAATAAAACAGAATAGATATATCATTACCTTTTATTCAAAGCTGAACAGTGGGAGCTGCTTCCACAATGGCAAGATACACCCAACTAACCAAACGATAGCTGGTCTACAGGACAGTCTACAGTCTACAGAAGCTCCCCACCGTCACCGGCCTCTGCACCTGTGGAGGCTCCTACCTCACTCAAGACCAACTTCACTGGAGTTGTTTGCCCCAGTGTGAGGCAGCAAATGGCTTTTGCACCTGCACCACATCGCCTGCAAGAACACAACCAGCTCCAGGACTCACACTACCAAGCTGAGCTCCAAGAAGTGAGGACACACGCTTAGGGAGTTAATGTGTAGAAGAGCACGCAGAAGTGTGATTGTGGCTAAAGGGAAACTGAAGACTCTACATTCCTATGTGTTCAAGAAAAAGCTTTTACTCCTTATAACAGGCAGTATTCAAGGACTAATTTATTTTGAGACTCAGCCTCTCTGTGGATGAGTACATCATGTGAAGTGTGAACAGGAAGCCAGAGGCGTGGGCAGAAAGCAACTGTGGCCAGCAACTGTGGCCACTCATGCAGTCTGTAGAAGTCTGGTGCACTGATAAATGTATAAAAGTGACAACAGCTTTTGGAGAAGATGACCCAAAGGTAGGTAAGGTGATCTTGTCATTGGTATACTCTGCAGGCACATGGAAGACTACCAGGGACTAAAACTTGGATCCTTTGCATCCCTGTAAGTGTTGTAAACACCCAACTATTGGCTAGTTTTGGGGAGGGAACACTCATTCCCGTATCTTCACACAACAAAACCTTCAAAAGATTTGTTTCCATCACTGTGTAAAGAAAGGAACACAATTTTAAATCTCCGAATTTCGAGGAACAGAACAATTGTTTACGACACATGTTTGTAAAGAAAATAGTCCAGTTGCGTCAAAGTACGTCATTTACCCTTCCAGTACAAAGGTAAAGAGCCTTCAAACTAGACTGTTGAAGTAAGAGCCAACGAGGGCTACATTTTAACCTTGCAGTCGGGAAAATCTTGACCATAACTATAAGGAGGCTCACTTGCCCCATCTACTGGTCAATAGGAAGACTGGCTTTACACTACAATTAAAGCACTACCACCGAGGCCTCGATTCAGGCGAATTCTCAGGTTCTCATTTCTAACTTTAAACCGATGTGTAAATGCCATCGACAGTAGCATTTCAGTAAGCATATAAGCGCTTTGCCGAACTGGAGCCTAAGGCTGATTGTTTATCATGGCAGGAATAGGGTAATGACTTCTTTCATCCTGAAAATGCATTATTTTCAAAGAAAATACAAGGACAGCCTGTTCAGTAACACTGGCTTGTTAACCATGAAAAATGAAATAAATATGCCTTCTTTTGTTCTGAAGTGGTCTAAGGTCATTTAATACTACAAAACAGAAGCCTGCAAAACCCTTGTCACAAAGCAGCGTTGCAGCTCAGTAAGGTCATCACAAGGTTACCATGGCTTCTGAGGGATTTTTTAAATAAGTATTTATTTACTAAATAGCAAGTCTGATTTCCTAAAGGTCTGTTGACCTTATATTTTCCATCGCTGTATGCAGTGCATCCGTCCCTCTGAAGTGGGTCTGTTCCTTCAGGGGGCAGGCTGGAATCTAGAGTGAAAACGTGAAGTTTGGGTTGACTTGAAGAGGCCTTTTACCCTACCCCAGGTAGGAAGACTTGTCGGATATCTCGTTTTGAGCACACGCCTCACTCTCATGCACGTTCTTTAAGTGCAGCACCTGCGTTCATACTGTAACATCTCTCTGCTCCACAACTCCCACGCTGCTTGCAGGTCCGATAAGATGTGCCTAGAAAGAAGGTGCAGCCAACAGAAAGGCCACCAAAAAGCCTGGCAGCAAGCTGCCCACCAGGTAGCCCAATATACCTGCAAACTGATTCGCCATGAGATCTAACACCCAGCCATGCTCTCTCCACGTGACCCCAGCAAGCCTATGATGGTTTACTGAGGCAAATACTCAGTATGCAAGTAACTACATTTCCTGCAGGACACACAAGTCTCCTGCCCAAAAGACTGCTGTGTCTCGAAAGGTCTAAGCAGAGACAGGACTAAACTATCCGCATGTCTATCTAGGCCCAGGCATGAAAGCTCACAGAGGAGTTATTGTCACAACCACAACAGAGAATGATGAACCATGATTCTCAGCAAGCAGAACCCAACATTGTCTTCAGGAAACACAGGTGACAAAGCACAAGTGTGACCATCTATCTTAAGGAGCTGTAACTCTAGTTACCCAGCAAACTCTGTGAGAATAAACTGGCCACAGCAGAGAAGAGACTGCAAAGGAGGAGGAGGAACAGCATCCCCACTGAGGCTCATTCATCTCAGGTGATAAACCTGAGAAGCAGTTATGACCACTTTTAAATATATTATTTCTATAGCAGACAAGGAAAGAGGTCAGGGGCAGTAGATCTAGACCTCCTGGTATACTAAGTGATGTGTTGTACATGAGAGTTCATAAAGCACATGCAGTACTCTGAAGATGATCACAAAAGGTTTGCTTAGCCTCCTCCCAGAAGTATATTTTGGGCTGAGTTATTTGTCTAAGGGTATGGCCAAATGTTTCTAAAATCACTAGAGTCCAAGAATATAATGGATGACTATAACCAATGGGTGATAATGTCTTGGAGTAAATGCTTGCACAGCCTCACAACTGCAGTGTAAGCTGGGATCCAGCATTTCTAGCCAACATCCTTAGGTCACAAAAATGGCCAAGANAGTACGCTGAAGATGATCACAAAAGGTTTGCTTAGCCTCCTCCCAGAAGTATATTTTGGGCTGAGTTATTTGTCTAAGGGTATGGCCAAATGTTTCTAAAATCACTAGAGTCCAAGAATATAATGGATGACTATAACCAATGGGTGATAATGTCTTGGAGTAAATGCTTGCACAGCCTCACAACTGCAGTGTAAGCTGGGATCCAGCATTTCTAGCCAACATCCTTAGGTCACAAAAATGGCCAAGAGATTTCTCAGATGAAGCATGGAATAGCTAGCACCTCAGTTACCGAGGGACTGGGATAGAAGAAACACTGTCCGAGTCCAGAAGTGTCTGCAAGGGAAGTCCACTGAAGACAGGCCCTGAGCGCTACCTCCCGAGTTCTCTGAGCATCACCCACCTGCTGGCAGATTCCCCCCAGGCATGCAACTACCTGGCATACTTACACTAGACGGCCGGGGAAGCAAACAGCTGACGGTAAGGTGTCACCCAGGACTGTGCACAGTGAGAGATGAGAACTACAGGCAGTGCCCAGAACTGCCTTCCTCAAGGGCAGGTGCTTCTGGAGTGCTAAGCACACCTGGCTTCCTCAGTAATTCCTCAGCTGCGTGGGACCAGTAGCACAACTTAAAGAGTATTTCAATTCTTCAGCCTATAAAAAAAACAAGTGATGGAAGAGGGGCCAGAACTCACACCTGAGAAAGCAGGTGCCAACTGTGCCTGGGCTTGTGAATTCACGCACCACTGCCTGTGCGTGAAGATCCATCCAGAGGATGGACAACACTTTGCTCCCCAAGTGGCCACCCCCAGAGCAAAAGCTTCAGCCCTACTGTGCTGGGGGGACCCACTGAGACCGGCTGGTCGGGTGGAAGCTGCTGGAACAGGAGCCATAACAGGTCATTGTGAAAGATGAAGAACAATGCAGAAAGGATGTCTGCACAGTTTTACTAGCCACGGAGCAGTATCACTATCAAAAGCGGCCTCCACAGAAAAGGGTCAGACTCCATTAATTCTGTAGCCTCTCACAGCAGACCCCTTTGACAGGCCAAGTTCTGGCTTGTTAGGCTGGGAAAACCCACTCTGTTCCCTATACAAGGCCACATTTAGACATCTGACTTAAATCACGGGCCCAAAGCTTATTATGTCAATCCGAGCTGATAAATAATCCAGAAACCAGCAAAAGCAAATGTTTGGCGAGAGCTCTGAATATGATCCAGACTAACTGAAAAGCTGTGACCGCGACTGCAGATAAACCATTAAGTCTTTCTGTTGCCATCAATGTACACAAGACAATCCTCCTCATCCTGTAACTCCCCAATCTCTGCCCCATTATCCATGTTCGGAAACAATCTTCAATTGCTATTTGCATGGCATTCCAGAGATTAAGAACCCTTTTTTTAGTAAAACAAAGTGAATCAAACATCCTTGCTCCTGGTTGTGAATAATTCTATAATTATGTTAGTTATCTACAATACCTTTGACGGGAAAAATCTAGCACTATTCTTCTCCGAAATGACTTATTTTCTTAGCTATATAACAGAACTGAATGCAATTTTTCTTCCCTTTTACCTTTTTCCTGGGAACAAAGTCTGCATTCTTCAGCTATGATCACTCAGGCTACTGATTAGTTTAGGGGTCTTTAAATAATAATGCACAAGAAGAATATAAAGACAGAGTTCCCTAGAGACTGAGCCATGTATTTTATATCAAAACATAATTACCTTCCACTGGAAAATAAGCAGCACAGAAAATACTAAACCAGAAGTTTCATTTTACATTCAGACACTTAGGAGCGGGCAATTATCCAGTTGATTAGTCTCTCTTTTGGGGGTTCTTCTGGGGTACAGGGATAATATATCTTTAGTCACAGATATTACTAAAATTCAGAACAAAAGGAACAGGCAAAGCAACTAGTATATCACTTCTTGCTACCACCACAAGCATTAAAAGTATTCTTAAACATGCCGCTCACTCACCAGGAAATAAACATCACAAGGAGCTGGAAATCACTGCTTTGCCACCACTCGGCTTTGACACTGGCACTTTCCACGTCCTTGCAGAAGTCTGGCAGCACCTTTCCAAGCACCACCTGCGTCAGGGCACACTGTAACATCCCACGGGATCAGCCAGCTCACTCTAACATAAAACTAGGCTCAGGTGCTGGAACCAGCCCAAGGGCTGAGTCCCAGCTGGCAAATCTAAAATGACTTCCAGCCCAAGGGAAATGAGAGAGGAGTGTTTGGAAAGAGCTCACGTAGAGGGCTTCCAAATGGTAGTAGCCCTCCTTTAGAGAAACAGGAATACTGCCGAGACTGAAGATCAATGGACTGTTCGAGGGGTGTTGGAGGGATGGTTCTCTTCTTGACCTGGACTGGGCTGAGGAGCCTCCATTCTTTTGCTGGTGAGTAAAATGAGTTTGCACAAATGTGACAGTGGCTCTTGCTTTGCTGGGTGGAGAGAGGTATGATTATCGCTCATGCCCCACCGCGTGGCTGCCTTCCTGCTGCTAAAGCCCTCCGGCGAGTGAGACTTCAAAAAGGAGCATGGCTGGCCAGTTCACCCAGAAATAGCCCCTCATCTCTCCTGGCAGCGCAAACACCTATTCGAAAGCTGGTTCCATCCATGCTCTCGCTAGGCAGTAACTTCTGGTGACCACTCCCTCATCTGTGATGGGAAAAGCAAATACAGTTCTTTAGCTTTTCTTTGCACTCTGGACACATAATGAGTGTGCTCATTGGACAGGCCTCTACTCAGATAAAGACCGAGACTTCACCATGACTCTCCACTTCCCTGAAAATACTGCAGCCTGAATGGGAGCCTCCCGGCCAGCCAGACAAATCCAGCCGATGGCATGTGTTCCTGCCCAAGGAATGTCTTGGGTCCTTTCCTACGCATAATTCCTCTTCAAAAACTCCCTGTCACTTTCTACAACAGCAAGTATATGGAGCAACATTGTACTAAATACAGTAATTTCCCAGGTGCTCAGCCTCTGCAAATTTAAGTGGATGTGGCCTTTTCTTCATTACTTTATATAAACTATCACTGTGATGTTTTCTATGATGATAAAGATGGTAAATCCACTAGGATTATGAGGAAGACTTTCAACATAACAGCTGGCATTCAACTCAGAAATACTGACCATCAAGAATACACACTTAGAATATGCAGATAGTTTTAAGGGCTTTCCTGCGCCATGTCTGAGAGAGAAGTTTAATGGTAACAGGAAGTCAACACCTTAACACAAGAGAACAGAGGGTACAACTTCTGTTCCCATCCAGGTAAAGCCAGTGAAACAGACATAAATATTTCCACACTGCTTGTACGGTAACCTTTCATAAGCTGCTTCATACACAAATAAGGCTATTCACCCGAAACACCATGTTGAAAATATCAGAAGATATTTTCAGATAGTTGGGATCTGAAAATCCCACTTTGGACCTATTTCAGGACGGAGAGACCATGAGTGAAGAAGGTTCCTATACCATAAGTAGGAACTACAATATTTCCCTTGATTTATCTCAAAACCTGCAGAGGCGACAAAATTGCTGAGTCCTGACAGAATTAAGTCGTCAGGAGCCTCATGCTTTTTGTACATATTTGCCCCAAGAGCCGGTTTCCTAAGCAAGGTAATCCTAAATGTTTTTTTGAGAGTGAAACTGTGCTTGTGATTAAGCATTTCTGTACTACCAGCACAACACTGAACATGGACACTTTTAGTATTGGAGCTGTCTGCCTGCAAATGTAGACAGGAAAAATAATCTAGAAGATGAGATACCTTCCATAGATTTAGAGCTAGAATTAGAATCTGGTCTTGAAGATTCCTGATAGTCTCAACAGAGAGTAGTACGCAAACAGTTTATCTTGGAAGACAGAAAACAACAGGAACAAAATATCTTTCTTCTGAGATTTAGAGATGATCAGAACTTTAGCTATAACATGCCATCATGAGAAGATTCCTGGAAAAGGGTGGGGCAAAGTGGCTGACTGTAAATAGGGCATCAAATTGGATAAATTAAGTCATCTTTAGAATTTCTAGGATCCAACAGAACATACAGATCGTATTCCAGGTAGTTTCCAATGGATGTGACAGTTCACAAATGAATCACACACTGCTATCAGTATCATTCCTCTAAAACCATTGGCACAATTAAATATTATATTTTTACCTTTATCTGTACCTCTTCTGGGATTCCAAAGGATTGAAGCAAAGGGGAACTTCTTCAAAGCAGTCATTACCTGGCTGTCATGCCTGCCCTGTCAGGAGCCTTTCTAAGTGATACACACTCAATAACCTGTGGAAAGCAGAACGAGGTGTAAATTCTTTTGCACCCTCCCTGAATATTTTTGCTAATGAATGCAGATGTGACAATTCACTTAATCGCATTTTGTCAATAAGGCTTGCTAACTGCCCTTACTTTTCCGCAAGTTTGATGAGTGATGGGTTTTCTGGCTAAATAAAACCAGCCTTGTATTCTCGTACTCTGTTTACAGCACTTTTCTATTAGCCAGGCCTGGTTCTTAGGAGCCAATAATCAATGACACAGAGACAGGATGAATATAAACTTCTGAGCTTTTGAAAGGAAACAACAGCAGCAAACATCTCTCCTTTCTGCCTGTGCTGGAGAGGGATGTCACTCTCAGGATGTTTAGGTAGTTCTAACAGACCCAGTCTTTCATTTCATATGCATTATGATGCATCCAGACAGAAAGAGTACAAGGATGTCTGGATACTTCTGGGACTTATTTTGGAAAATGTTCACCTAGCTGTTATTCTTATGCTGGAAGAGTGCGCAAGAATCAGGACAAACTCTGAAGTAATGAAAAGTGGGGACACAAGTGAAAATTCCCCAAGTAGAACACGTCAGAGTACTGTTCTTTCTACTTGATCAGGTAACCAGCTTGTCAACGTGACAAAAATTCAGTGGATATATTCCATCTGGACTTTAGCAAAGCATTTGGAACGATGTCATGTGGGAAACAATTAGTAGCTGCAAGAATTGTAAGCCAAGTATGGAAGTAGCCAAAGCGGAAATGACAAACGGGAAGTCATTGGCCTGGAGGGATTTTACTCGTGGCGTTCCTCAAAGAACTGTCCTGGGACAAATTTAATGTAATTGTTTGGCACTAATGAATAATACAAAGGTATGCTAATAAAGTATGCTAATGAAATGTTCTGATTAAACAGCTTGGGAGGCAATGTCAGTGCAAAAGAGAAGCTGGAATGGTAGCTATGGGACAAAATTTAACTGTGCTAAGTGCAACAGGGAATAATAACAGGAGTTTTTGCTATGAATCAAAAGCTTGTCAGCTGAAAACAACTTAAGAGGAATTATGAGAGATATACTAGTAGGATTGCCAGACTTCGTGTATGGGAATGCCTCCCTTAGATCCTCATGGCTCCTTACAGGCTCCTTCAGCTGGTGGTGCTGCTCGCATCATTGCTTTGATCCAGAGACACAGACAGGTAGGCAGTGAGCAGGCAGCAGATGCCTCAAAACCATGTAACCCATATTAAAAACACACAGAAAATGCAGGGAAAAGTAATACCCCACAAGTTCTTAATGTGGGAATGGGATTTTGGATTGAACTATGAGAAATCTTTTCTTATATGGGACATCCAGCAAGTCTGTGTTAGCCACACACAGGATGACTATAAGGACCAGGGGAATGGAGCTCACTTCAGAGGAAGCTACAAGCAGACAGTGAAGATTCTGTTACTAAGATTACCTGCTTTCCAGGCTTCAGAGGACTCCTAATGGTGCTGTTCAGCCAGTAATGGTACAAGTTAGATTTCTTCTATGAACCTTCCTCTTATCTGTAGATGGGAGGCGATCTGGATCTAGAGCTGGCCTGCTACAATCACTGGCACCCCAAAAGTCACAGATAATAGACCAGAGAGCAAATATTTCTGGTTAATATCCACAGTGGCTTCTCTTCATCCAGGGTAGAGCACTAAGTACGTTCCTAAACTGTGCCTCAGCCATCCAGTTCTGGGAGTGAATGGGTGGCTGAGGAGAACTCCTCCTACAGGAACTTCTGCTGAAGCAATGGGAGTACCTTCCTCCTCTACCCTGATTGGTATTGCTGATATTCACTGTACTGAATTGCAGGAAGAAGTTGATAGCGAAGGAGGCACCTTTCCCTGTGACCCGGGGCCTGAAATATACTTTTCACCATGAGGTCTCTTCCAACCCATTATTCTACGATTTCTGATCTCTCAAGGTAGGCTAGAGTGAAGGACAGTTGTATTTTTTCTCCTTAGATGCTCTCCTCTCATAACCTCCTTGTCTTGACTAGGAACTTTCTTTAGAAATGTTTACCTCTGATCTGCTGAGAAGGAAACGGAAAAGAGGTATCCCAATTTGTTCGGTGCGCAGCAGAGCCTACGAAGGCTGTACTCCAGTGGATTTATGTCCTATGTCCCTCATGCTCCTGCCCATTCAACTGACCAGTACGCCCTGTCTCCTCTTCAATTCCACCACCCTACCTCCAAGGTGCTCCTCCAGGGCTGCAGGAGGAACACTCTTTTCCCTGCAGTATCTCCAGTTCTTCCCCATCTCCTTTAACTGCCACTGAGCTTCCCTGCTCAGCACTTTTAGCCCTCTTCGAAGGCGTTTAGCTACTTGTTTTGGCATGCAAAGGTCAGAAGGGAGGACCCATTGTCATGGAAGACAAGCAATGTGGCAAGTCAAATTACTGAAAAGTTGTGAGTCTTAGAAAATTGCTGAGGCACCTGGGCTAGCAACAAAAGCTGACCCATCTCGCATTTTTGTGCAACTACAGTAACACTCATATTGGGTTGCATTTCAACTTACATGTGGAAGTTTATACTCAAATTTGGAGATCTTCTAAAAAAACATTAGTATTGTGAAAAGTAGGTGAGTTTTCATTTTGACTCTCCAAATAGAAAATTTCCATACCCAGAGCATAGTATTTCAGCAGTATAAAGCCCTGGGATATTTCAGAAGTTGTTTTCTCTTGGTGAAGATTCTTGAAAACATTTTAAGTTCTTGGAACCAAAATATCTGATTCCCACACAAATCCAGAGGTATTTTTCCTAGCCATGACAAAAACTTCGCAGGTAAGAACCTAAAATGTTTTCCAGAGCATAAAAATACCCCAACCTCTGTATTTATCTTCATCATGCCTTGCAAGGAAGGGGAGTGCTATTATTGCTATTTTACAGATGGAACTGAAGCTCAAAGGCTGTTACTTACCTGCTGCCAGGTAAAAGCATGGTGGAACAGGGAACTGACCACAACAGTCCTAATTTCCAAGACAGTGTCTTAAACACTGCACCATTTTTCTTGCAAGGCCCACACAGTCTGCACTACCCACAAATACATCTCAGATCATAGGCTAATATGTGAAAATGAGACCTTTAATATGCTTTGACCTGCACTTTGTTTTTTGCTCTCTCCTGTTCCACACTGTCCACATGGAAACAGTGTATATTCTACAGCACTTTCTCAGAAGCTGGAAAATAATTTCCTTCCACTAGCAAACACACTGTTTGGGCTGTGTGTCACCACAGAAAAAGCCAATGCAACTTTCCGTTTACTGCTGTGTCTGCATGTTAACATGAAGAAGGTCAGTAGGAGTGTACACAGTACTGAGAAAATGAGTAGTTAATTATTGCTAGACTGGAAGAAGGGAAAATACATTATTTATTTTGGTTTAGAAAACTGCAAATCATGAGAACTGCTTCCTTTTCTGGACTGTTTTTTGTGGGAGGGCATATGTACAGAAAAACTTGTGACAATTGGTTGACGCTATTCAATGTGCTTCAAGTATTACAGAAAAACAAAAACCCCATCTCACCAGTGGGAACAATTTCAACAAACGAAATACAATATTCAGCAAGAAAAATCCCATTTTTCTTGCTTGTGTGTATAACCCAGCAACTTGCCACTATCTTTTGCTGTATTTACTTTTCCTGAAGCATTTGTGCTTGTGCATTTCCTTGCATCATCAACAGTCAACAATGCTTCAAAACTAAGCTGCATTTAGACCAAAATGCCAGGCTTGCTCTTCATGGCACAAGTTTTAATAATTTCAAAACTTAGCAGCATACAACAGCAGGCCCAAACTTAGTACAACCAGACGATTGTTGGGATGTCAAAACAGTGTTTAAAACTTCTTCAGTGCTCCAAAGGCTGAAGTTCTATTTGCTGTTCATATTACAGCTAAAATAAATAAGAAAAATGCATTCATATTACAGAATAGATAACTGTTTTAAAAACATTCTTAGAAGACATTTTAATCAAGTGTTTTGTCCCAAACGTTCTATCAGAACAGGCGGAGCAAAACTAGCAAATCCGTTCCTCTGCAAAAGGCAGGCTCATCCCTGTCAAGTACTAACAATTATATAAAATCATGAATAATGATAAAACATCTAACTTCTTTTTGTGGTTGTGTTGAAAAATAATAGTTCTCACAAGCTACAAAACTAGGAAAAACTCGTATTTCCAGAACGAGATAAGGAAAGAGTCCTGGGGAGCAGAATTTGCTATCCATCCAACTTCACGTGTTACTGGGTAGTTAGGAGAAGGAACAAAGCGTTGTCACCTAGCCCAGAAAGCCAGCTGCAGGATTAGGACTTCCCACGTGAGTCTTGGGCAACTCTCCAAGCGAATGGCAAATACCAGAGCAATAACAGGCAATTTCAGTATAAAGTCTGGAGAATTATTGCAGTATGTTCCTTGTTGACTCAACAGTTTTATTTTCTATTGGTTTCCGGGAAGAGTAATTAGTTTTATCCAGACAGAATACAAGGTTTGAAAAAGATATTCTCTAAAGACACGGGCAATCAGCCCAATTTATTAGGTGGAACACAGCAAGTAAGAAGTGATGATCATTAAAACCAGTGTACACCATTTTCAGAGTTTAGATTCACTTCAGATATTCAACAGATAAGCACTGCTGCAAATGCTGTACAGGCAATTACAAAACTTACCAAGCTTATTTGTATACCTCATTTTTGCACGGGAATGAACTAGAGATCACGACCAACAGACATGTACAGTTCTGTAAATGCTAAATAACAGAGTTTGTGTACTCAAATGTTTTGCAACGCTTAAGTAATATGAAGGCAAAAGGCCCAGCAACTGCCACTGCTCCAAAACCACCTAACACTCTCCTAGGCAAGATTGAGACTCAGCAAATTGCTCAACTTCACAAAGTAAATGAGTAGCAGATACTGTTTTATCTCCTAATTCCAAACTAAGTATTGAATATCCTCTGTCACATCATTTATCCTGAAAGAGTGGTTTAATAGTTGTTTCACGCTACCGTGCTGTATGCTTTTTAAGCATTTGTGTTGCCAAGTGACAGAAGCAGCATTACTGAACAATTCCCAGTTTCTCCTAAAACTCTTTTGTTTTGCAGCTAGTCAGTTACAGATGGACTACCTGCATTTAAGCAATGCTGTATTTCTGATGGAAAGCTGTTCTAAAAGAAACAACTTTGCTGAAACTGTCTGATGCATCGGTTACGTTTTGTTCAAGAAAACAAAAAACAAGGCCCCCTCGTTTCCACAGTCTAACTGAAGAAAGGTTTAAGCGATAAACCGCACTTTGTTCTTCAGTTTAATTGATTCTTCTTTTCCTAGCAAACACTAAGCTACCTCTGTGACAGTGTTGTGCTATGCCACGTAGCGAAACTTCTGTCAACATCCTTACAGTAAATGTGTACACTCACTCTGGCTTCAGCCATCATGTGAAATCACCTGAGAACTCAAAAGAATCCAACATGGTCACATTTTCCCAGCAAGCAAACAAAAAAAACCAAAACTGTAATGCTTACAGTTATAACAGGAGACTAAAAAAAAAATAAATTCAGAAGAGGAAATGTGTGTCTGAGTTGGAGGGGAATGACAATGACAGGTAAAAAAGGAATAGCAAGTAACAAAATAGCAGTTTGGAGAACACCGTAAATGTTGAGTCTTTAATCTGTCTTAATAAAACTGTGCAATGCCTGAAAAAGTAACAAACTAACATCTGCTAACTTTATAAGTAACACTCACTGTGCATACGTGCTTCATAACATGTAAGATCCTGCAATGGTCTTTAAAATGTTGTGTCCCATAATGAAGTGCTAAAAATAAATCAAGAAAAGACGACAGTATGTTCAGGTGAAGTGTACATCCTAAACCTGTACTCAACGATATTGGTTAGGCTACAGACTGTAACCATAGGTTATAGACTGTTTCTTTCTTTTGAAATCTGAAAACACACGGTTTATTCGGAACCTATTATTAAGACGGACATCCAATTTGGGTAAAAATTTTCAGTAGGGACAATCCTTTACTCACCCATTCTAATGATCATCATGCTCACCATGAAAAAGTTATTTTTTAAAAAGATTCTTTAAAGTATCTGCTTTTCCACCCCAGCATTTGGTGTTTACCTCCTGTATCAGGCGTACCGGTCAAGGTTTTGGCAGCAAGGAAGGCGGGCTGCAGGAGTTGCCCCATGCCAGCCACAGACAGTTCCAGCTGGCTCCGCAAAGGACGCCACTCCAAGACACTGCTCAGCCCAGCAGCCAAGCGGGTGGCACCTTTGTAAAAACACCACATAAGCAGAGGAGTGAGGGGGAAAAACGTGAGGAACAGCAGTATGAACACCAAAGTCAGAAAAGGAGGAAGGGGAGGAGGTGCTCTAGGCACCAGAGCAGATACTCCCCTGCAGCCCATGGAGAGGACCACGCTGGAGCAGATACCCACACCACTGCCTGGGGAGCAGACTGGACCAGCGCAGTTGGTTTTTCCCTGAGGAACTGCAGCTCTTGAAGAGCCAATAGAGGACCAGGGGGAAAGCGTGAGGAGGAAGGAGCAGAGTAACTGTTACAAACAGATCGTAACCCCCCCCCATCCACCACTGAGGGGGGACCAGCGGGGAGGAAACTCAGGACTCAGGAGTGAAGTTGATCCTGGAAAAAGGGAGGCAGTGAGAAGGTGTTATTTTTGTTTTTCTTTCTCATTATCCAAATCTATTTTAATTGGTAATAAACTACATTAATTTTCACCAAGTTGAGTCTGTTTTGCTAGCAACAGTAACCAGTAAGCAACCTTCCTGTGTTTATCCAGACCCATGAGCTCTATCACCCTGTCTTCTCCCCCTGTCCTGTTGAGGAACAGGAGGGAGAAAGTGGCTGGGAGGGCACCTGGCAGCTCACCAAGGTTAACCAGCCACAATTACTTGCAAAACAAATGAAAAAACCCACACTGGTTTAAAAGGAAGAAATTTTAATGTACAAATTTACACTCGCCATGTTATATTTTTCTGTACTGATCTCTCTCAGTACATATTTCAATCATGTTTTCACAATAAAACCACAAAGTAATTTTCAAACTAGGGAGGAAACTGCAGCCGTCTGCATGATTTATTCTATTCATAATTGATTCTACAAGTGTTTACAGATTAACCACAAAAATAATTCCTCTTCCCTTTTCTCAAGGAAACAAGTATTTCACTTCCAAACTCAAGAATCATTCAGCTCTCTAACAGTCTGTGCAGCGTGCCCCATCATCTTCTGTCAAACTGGTATGTTTTTATCTCTTGGGATTCTAACCAGTAGCGTTTGTTGCTCCTCATGTGCCCACACAGCATATTCAGAATTCTTCTCCAGCGACACCCAAAGACAGACCTCAGTGAAAGAAGAAACAGCTGAAGATGTCCATCTTCAGTTTTGCCTTGCAATACACCCAGCCGCCAACATTACTTTCTTCCAAATGGATCAGACCACACTTTTAACCCTACAAATCAAATACGAGAATACCAGCAGTTCATAGCTACACTGTTGGAGAAAAAAAAATTTTAAAAATTGGTCTGCTACTCCAGCCTTGTGTACGAAACAATGAAAGTACCTAACAATTTCTGCTCTGAACTCACAACTCTGCTTAAGCTTGCAAAGATATTTAGAAAGACAATCTTGATCTTAAGCTTCAGATAATGGAAAAGTCTATCACACCCATAGATAAGATGTTCTGATATTGCTGAAACAACCACCTAGAATCGCACCTCGCACTTGAATTTGTCTAGATTTCACTTTCAGCTAGCGAATCTCATAACTTCTCATCAGCAGCTCAATTTAGATGCAAAAGTTATACTGATGAGAACTGGTCATCAAGTTCCTGCATCTTGGATAAATGAGCCAGTCCAGTCCTCTTTAATGTTTAATAAAAAAGGCGGGTTTACCAGACTTTTATTTCACAATACCCTTCCTACTCCTCTTCAGCATTTCACCACTTTCCTGGAAAGTAATTCCTACACTGATAATTTAACTGATACATGTAGTAAGGACATGGCATTAATCCTATTTGGTTTTCTCCTGCTGCTGCTGGTAGGCTTTTCTAAAAACAGGAGTAAGTTATCCTTTAACATACTCAGATATGAACTGTTTCATCAAGACAAGCACTCTCATGTCTTTAAACGAGAAGTGCCCACCTTGCATAATGAATAACCAGTTCCATGAAACAATGAACTATCAAGGATGGACTGCCATACTTCAGTGTTTATACCCCTCATATGCTTTTCTATGCCTTCCACTGCCAACAGCAGGGATCAAAAAGCTATTAGCACTGCATTCCAAATTTTCCTTAACGTGTAGCGGACTTCTGCCTTACCTCTCCACCCACGAGGCTGGAAGGTACTGACAAAGCGCTCATCAGCTGTGTTTCAGCTGAGTTGTGAAGCAGTATTCCACAAAACCAGGGTGCAATAGCGTATTTTTTACAACTAGATCTCAGCCCATCCATGGTTTCCTCTGGGCCGGTTCAGAAGATAATTTATGGTGTGGAAACTGGCACCTACTTAAGAAAGTGTGAAGATAACAGCATCTCTACAACTTACTTGGCCAGTTAAGTAAATTTAAAACAAGTTTTATTAAATCTGTAATTTTCAAGTGAAGAATTAGCCTGAAAAAATATTTTAATGCTCAGTTTATTATATATGTATTCTCTTTGACGTATTCTTCACTGTATTATTTAAATCCATATAAATATTCAGGTCTCACTTCAAGAAGATCTTTAAAACAATCAATGCAAACACATGAATCAAGTATACCTGCAGGCTGAATATCCTCTTGAACAATACCAGCTCTGTTTATTGACTGTTCTTGCTCTGGAAAACAGAACAGAAAGGACACTACTAAAATGAGAAAATACTAGACATGCATGGTAAAATTCTGGTGAGTATCCACCCACACAATGCAAAGGTAGTTTCTTGGTGATGTGTGAATACTAACAGCTAGTCTTTTTTGAGAGATTACAAACAATAAGATAATAATCTTAAAGTAATGACTACTGTGTAGTAAGAGATGTCAAAATACCTGCCATGATCCCATCACTTAAGGAACGACTAGTACTTTTAGAAGCTATCACTCATATGCTCAACATAAAACTCTTCAAAATACTCTTTCCAGATAAGTGATCCTCGTTTTCAGGCCCTGAAAGATCTTGTATCTTACCACAAGTAGATTTCATGACAGCATCTACAAAATTAGTGCTCGTAAACTTTGTAAAATTAAGTATTGGAGGGACGTTTTCCACACAAGGTGCCTGTCTCAGGCTTGTCTTTTTTGTTCGAAAGATCCAACCACTTCCAAGAAGAGAAATGGACAAAACCGTATCATTTCCCCTTACTAAATGCCGCCCTGCACACTTTTTTTCCCTTCCAGTTAAGCACTTTAACACCACGGTACTTTGAAGCAAGAAGTCAAACTTCAACTGGATCAGCCTTTTGCCCATACCCCTGAACTTTTTAAGCCTGTAAAAAATTGCAGGGTGCACATTCCCAGGGAAAACTCAGAACTAAGCTCACCTTAAAGTGAAACTTTTCAGCATTCTATCCCACTGAGGATGCACAGGCACTACATGTTATTAGGCTGTCTAGGCACAAGCCTAACGCTACTGCAGACTAGCAGGCACATCACAATAACTGATGCCACTTGCAAGGGGGCAGGCACTAGAGGGAGATCCAGCTCCTTCAGTCCTGTTCACCGAGCATGGTGATTGCCATTCCATCCTTTTTAGCAGACAAAAATCTCAGGGAACTAATTTCAAAGGAAAAGGTCCAAAATCCATATAGAGAAAACAGAATAAATTACAGCAAGGAATCAGACTTATTCCAGGACATGGAGGAGAAAGATATTTAGTCTTGGGTGGAGACTAAGACCAGAAGAGAGGCAGAGACCAACACAGGAGTCAGAGAGGTCTGGGAACATGCTTGAGGTGAACAGAAACAGCTGTTAACTGGTCAGGCAATGAAACGAGTGCAGAGAAGCAACAGATGAGAAATATGGAGACAGGACATGGAACAGGCTAACAGGAGACTGGGGTGTGACTTGGAAGCAACTTGGAAAACAGGTAAGCCAAACAAAAGGACAATGAGGAAGAGCCAATCTTCGTGAGAAGACAGCCATCTCATAGGATGGGGAAGGAGCAGAGTCTCACAGCTCAGCAAAAATCACAAAATCTACCGTGAAAATGCCTCAATATCAATCCAAATAGCAGCTGTCAACCCACTGTTTTAATTAATCCAAGTGGAGGAGGTCTGTGCTGAAGATCTCAAAGTTTCAACACTGCCACTGAACTATATGCTTCACACGATGAAACAGTCTTTTTTAAAGTTAAAGTTAGTTACAGAAAAGAGAAGGCCACAAACTGAGGTACTAGAAACCTATAAAATGATAACACTTCTGTGTAAAATTAAGTCAAACACCTGCGTGCACAACTGAAGGTACATATTAACAATTTGATTACATACAGTTTCTCTAAGTATCTTCCATTTCATTGTTAAACGGCTAGGAACTCCTCTGAAGATGTGTGAGAATTGTGCAGAAAAGTCTTCTTCCCGAATGTATTGTGCCTTATTTGCGTAGAATTTGGGAGATACACAAGAAAAACAAGACTGAAAAAAGAAAAGGTAGCATTTCGCTTTTACATAATTCAATGTCACTCCAGAGAACCAAAATCCATTCTTGCCTTTTGCAGGATTACTATGGGATGCTAATCCAAATGTCCAACTTCAGACCCAGTGTCCCAAAATGCAGAAATACTGAGGATTCATCCATAGCTCAAGCAAGAAAGTCACGTGAGCTTCTATAGAAATTTTGTTGTCGTACAGCTTACTAGACTTCACTACGAAAAATCAAATTCTTTGTACCCCAAAGGTTAAAATACTTCCACTCAAGTACCACAACTGTGAAATTCCATGTTCTTGTCTAAAGTACGACAACAGATGCGTGTGCTTGTCTCACACCACAGTGATGAGTGTCAAGAAAAGCACATAGGAAATTAATAAAGGTAAGACCAAAGGAGAGTTTGAGTAGCATGCAATAAGTAAAGTTTAGAATCAGGTATTAAATAGCAAGTTTAAGCACTTGCTAACTGTGCACTCCCCATTTTATGTGCTAAATGAAGATTAAAAAAATCCCTAACGTGCTGGGGAACACCTGCTCAGCTAATTCACAAGCACAAAAGAGGATGTTGCCTGCTAGTTTTGTTCTTTCGTTAATGCTGAGTCACATTTCTAATACTGTATTTTTGGAAAGTGCACCATAAGCAAAAATGAGTGAAGAATAAGGTTTTTAAATGGGAACACGGAGTAGAAAACCTATCTTCATGGGCAGCTTCCAGCTTCACACACATAGCTTCCTTAAATAAAAACTTACTTGCAAGTTAAATTTTGCTTCAGCTTTGATGCAAGGCTAAAGTCCCTCCAAGAAGATCAGTAAGTTTGTTACTCTTTTCCTTTTTTTTTTTTCTTCCTAGAAATCCTTCCGGTTGTCTCAGCAGGTTAAACACCTGCATCTTCAGGTTATCACCCACAGCTTGCTTAGCTTGACAAAAGTTAAAACAAAGGGATAAGGCTGGTTACACCAGAACTTTTCCCCATTTCCTTCAGTAGTACTTCACAGAAGTTTAAAAGTAACAGATGCTGCTCCTACTGCTCCCGCAGCACAGGGTGCCCACATGGAGCTGCTGAGGCTTCACACCCAAAGGAAGCTTCAGGTGCCTTTGAGTGCTCAAGAGCTCCCTGGTTACAGAGTCTGTCACGAGCTTTGGCAGGTTCACTGTGTTTCTGGCAGGGAAGTGGGGTTTTCCTCAGCAGCCAGTTTCAGAGAAAACTCTGCAGGCTGACACCAGCTCTAACAAATCATCACACCCGGTAAAGAATATGTTAGCACGTTTTAAGTCAAATTTTTCAATTGTGGCTAGAAAACATAGCTTACAGAATCATACAGTGGGTTTGGGTGCAAGAAACCTTTAAAGACCGCCTAGTTCCAACTGCCCTGCCATGGGCAGGGACACCTTCCGCTAGACCAGGTTGCTCCAAGCCCCATCCGACCAGGCCTTGAACACTTCAAGGGAGGGGGAGTCCACAACTTCTCTGGGCAACCCCTTCCAGTGTCTCATCACCCTCACCGTGAAGAATTTCTTCCTACTATCTAATCTAAATCTATCCCCTTTCAGTTTAAAGCCGTTACCCCTCGCCCCATCACCACACGCCCTCGCACAAAGTCTCTCCAGCTCTCGTGTAGGTCCCTTCGGGTACTGGGAGGCTGCTGTAAGGTCTCCCCGCAGCCTTGCTTCTCCAGGCTGAACAACCCCAACTCTCTCAGCCTGTCTCCACGGGAGAGCTCCTCCAGCCCCCTGACCCTAACTTCTTCAACAGCATCTAAACCCGCTTAATCACTTCCGAGGCCAGACGAAGGGCGCTCTCAATCACGTGCCGGCCAATAACGCGGAACAGCAGTACTACGAGGGTTTCTCCCAAGCACCTCCCAGGCCAGCACGAAGCCTCCCGGCAGTCACCCGCCCGGCAGTCACCCGCCCGGCAGCAGCCCCAGCGCGCCCTCAGCCCGGGCTCCCCCCGCCCCGCACAGGGACTTACTGTACTCCTCCGGCAGCAGCAGCGGCCGGAAGTAGATGGGGTAAAACGCCGCCCCCACCACGACCACGAAGCCGCCGAAGATACCGAGCGTGCGGGCCAGACCCACCATGGCCGCAGCCGGCCGGCAGCCTCTACCCGGAAGCTGAGGGTCCCGCTTCCGGGGCACACCGGAAGCCAGGGAGGAGGCGCCCGCGGACTCAGCCCCCGGCCTGGAGCGGCGCGGCGGCAGAGAGCGCCCCCGCGCGGGGCGGCGGGGCACGTCCCGGCGCGGTAGGCACGGTCCCGTTACTCGCCCGCCGCGCTTCGTCCGCCAGGTCACCCCTGACCGCCGCCAGCAGCGGCACCTCCCGGGCAGCACCGGTACCCGCCGCGCC
>VZSC01004436.1:646526-659041 GCA_013398225.1 Steatornis caripensis
GGGGGCCGCGGCCGCCCCTCCTGGGCTCTAGCCCGCTCCGGCCGAGCCCGGGGCCGCCTCTCGGAGCCGGCCTGGCGTTTGTCCGGCCTGCCCCGGCTCCCCGCTCTCCGTCCCCCAGGGCCACGCCGCCTTCTCGAGCCGGGGAACGCCAGGTCGCTACGTTAAAAAGCTTTCCGTCCTGGGTGACGTTAAATTTACGGGTTTGAAAGAAGGGGGCTGCCTTTGGCGTCTACTTACAGGCGCCCATGTGACTGTGTGTGGTGCTGCACTGGCTTAGGGAAACAACTGGTTTTGGGGGGCATCTACTAAACTACTTACTCCTCTTTTATGCTGCTAAACACAAGCTCCTGTTAAAGTCTCTCTATGCCCATCAGCGATGCTGACCGAGAGCGGATCAGCACCCTTTTTGGCGTGTCTCCTTTTGACACATCTTAGAATCTAGCGTGACGTGGCGGGCGTTCACAGGGAAAGGACTACGGTTATCTTCAGACTTTGTGCAAACAGGTGCAGTTTGATAGGGTTATGTGGATTTTCTGCTGGGGTGAACTCGGGGAAGGTCCCACTGAGATCCTAGTCCAGCAAGTGAAAGAATGTTTTCTCATAGTTTCTGTAATATTAAACTACTGAAAATTTTAACTGTGCTACCAGTTGTTGTCATTGCCTCCCACAGTGATTTTTATCCCAGCATCTGATGGGATGACTTGGGCTAACTCCTTCTGATTCAGCAGGTTTTAAGAAAATGATCAAGAAAAAAACTTTTACAGCTTTTGTGGCAGAATTGTCTCACACCACGAAGCCTTTATGCCTTTCTTGTTGAACTCTGCCTGTTCTATGGTGACATTTTGACTCCAGCCTAGCTGGGCTGTTTAAATCTCATAATCACACTCGTGTAATCCTTTCACCCTAGCTCTCTTGTAGTCAGAGATTATGCACAATTAACCTTGCGTTGTCTGAGATAATGGGGAAGGAAGAACTAGAGTTCCTCACCAAGTAGAAACGTTTAGATAATATGCACACTATGCAGTGCACTGGAGAGCGCTGTGTAGAGGCAACCAAGTGGTAACAGAGGCTCAGCCATGGTCTGGAAGGGTTTACAGTCAGACGTCTCTGCCGTGGCTGCATTGCCATGGGGTTGCTCGGGTGTCTTTGCACCATGCCTTTTACTGGAAGAGCCTCTTGAAGGGTTTGTTAGGTGTGGTGTTGCAGCAGACCCAAACATGCTTCATGCTTTTTTGCAGCATGTGTCTCAACTAATACCCAGGCACCAAAGAGTACAAAGAAAAGTTTCTTGAGTAACTCTGTAGGAGCCATTTAGCAGAACAGGCATTCAGGGAAAGGCAGTAAGACAAGCATGGCTGAAGCTGACCTTAGTCATCAGCAGTCACTGTACATCGTGCTTAAGTGCTCTAGGAACATCATGGAGTTTGTTCTCCAAGGAACTTTGGGTTGCAGAGCTTCCTACCTTGGGATCCCCACCACAAAAAGCAGCATGATTTCTGCCATTCACTGGAGATCAGGTGGCCACACTCGTACGCTGCTGCATCTTTGTTAATGAACCGTGCCAGACACAAGCTGTCTGTGCTGGAGGCCAGCTCACTTACCTCTGTGTTGGATAAAACCCTGAGGAAACCGAGAGCTGACTGTGTGTGTTTTGACAATAGTTGTGCATATGTGGTAAGCACACAGTGGTACTGTAATGCTTTGTAGTTTCTACCTGGTAGACTTCTACGTTCTGTGCTAACTGCATGTCATAACTTTCATAATATATTACCATCTTCCTTGTGACACAACCTCCGTATCACAAGGATTAAGCTGTTTACAAGTACTCTTTAGTGTAAGATAAAAAAATATGTAAGAGACATGAATGATAACCACCAAGTAGAAGAGGTTTACAATAATTTGTGGTTGCTACTATGTGCTTTTAATGCTTTTAGAGGTATGTGTAACCAAAGAATTACTATGTAGGAAATGTAAAAGAATCATGTCTTTGTCAAGTCAAGCCCTGAAAGATATTCAAATGAGTGTTAAAACTAAGATTCTCTCATCAACTTTTACATCAGTATTTGTACATGTGTGTTATTACATGATACGTTGGTAACTTTTCCAATTGACACCAGCCTCCTATTGCTATTCCTTTTTTAGCCCCTTCAGTACGCGTTGTCTTTACAGTATTCATCTTATAGAATGGGAAACGAGGCAGAGAGGAAGGCTGTTACTCCGAAGAGTCTCACTGTTGTAGAAAGCCTAGGTACTGACATTGTGGAGTGGTTTGCATTTTTATAGCATTTTATTTGTTCAAAGTGTTTTATCTTGGTGCTTACACACGTGTTTATAAGCATTCGCCGTCGCTGCACAGCTGGCTTTCAGTTTCTCTTGTTGGACACGAGACGATAAAGAGCACTTGGTTGTTCTTGTGGAAAGTGGTTTAAGTGACGAGTTCAGAAAGACCTAGGAACACTAAATAAATCTAGGTATCTGGAGTTACCCAGCTGCTAGCCATGATATCCAGCTTTCTCATCCAGAAGTTCTGTCATTTGGTTATGTCATCCAGCTTCTGCCTTAAATAAAGTCAAGGTCTTGGGGTAAATAGTCTCCTCTCTTTCACTTGCAACCCTAGAGCTCTTTAAGTGCATTTAAGGAGGCAGAGATCCAGGAGAAAAATAGCATTTGATCGCATAGTTAAATCCCAAATCCTCATCTATAGGAACAAGGAAGTGGTGTAGATGAACTTAGTTCTGACTGTTTGTGATCTTCACAGTTTTTGCTGTCGTGATGTTTTGTTCAGTGTAGCTCTCCAGGAGTGTCAACATATTCTTAAGAAATAAAAAACAAAATAGTTTATCATTAGGGACTTTTACTGATCCCCATATTGGATCATCGGCAAGGTCTTGTCTTCCAGGTGCATGACATAATTCAAATAGTTAGAGATGTACTAACAACTTGGCCGAAGCTTTTATTTTGAGAATCCCTGTGAAAAAGCCATCCATCCAAGGTAGATATCCAAGATAAATTTCAGTTCCATTTGTTTAAGCTTAGCAAAGTTAAAAGTCACCCAAGACAGATCTTCTCATTTTAAGCAATCTTAACGACCAGCTTCCCTAGTAGTCCTACGTGACAATTCTAAATATTTTAGACAAGTCAGGGGACCTGGCAGAAGTGCCGTGCTGGTGGCTGGACCTCTGAGCTGAGTAATCCTCGGTGTCCTTGACAGTGCGTCAAGCCGGATGCTGACTGCAGAGCAGAAAGAAAAGAAGCTGTGCGAAGCCCTAGAGACAAGAACTTCAGCACAGAGGATAGTGCTGCTGTGTGTCCAAGCACTCACTCCCAAAGTATGTTATAATGTACATAGCTATAGAGAGCAAAAGCTGTGCAAATCCTGCCTGCTGTTCTTGCTGCTGAGATTCGTAAGTCCGTCTTCAGGGCAGGAATGTTTCTGTAATAAGCTCCTAAACATTTATGAACATGAATTCATTCTCAGAAAACCAGTGCGAGCTGCCTTAGTTGATACTTGGCTCTTCAGGTACCTGCATGAGAGGTAACAAAATTAGCTAACTTTTTACAAAGATACAGAAACATCAGGCCGTGGCAGCACAAGTGAACAACGATACGATGACTAAATGCCGGTACATTTTAGTACCTCTTTAGGCCTGATCCTAGGAGCATATGTAAATAGCCTGACGTGCAAATTACTATCTTAGACCGGATTCCACTTGCAGAAGGCTGAAGGATACACCCTGTAAACGCAGTTTGTTTGTAGAAGTGTGTGTAACACTGAGAACTTGATGTAGAGGAGTTGTTAACATTAAAACCTTGATGGTAGCTCTGCAGTAATCCACATCTACCCACTGTGTGAAAGCATCCTGGTGTTTTGGAGTTCAATATGGTATATAAACCTTTTGCTTGTGCAGTGTTCTGTTATTGGTGTGAGTATATTAGCAGTCACATAAACTTAGATTCTCTGGTTAACATGTTTTGTGTTTTGGTTTTTTTCCCAGAGTTTTGTGCCATCCTTTGGAAAGGAGACATTACGAACAACGGCAGTTACTCCACGGTTTCAACAAAACATGGGTTATGTGGACTTCATTCATTTAAACATCTTAGAAAAGAAAGTTCTTAACAGTTCTGAGGTTTCAGTTCAGTATTTATGTTCTAAGCCTTGTATTGTCAACTTGGAAGCAGTAGCTTCTTCTGAGTTCAGGACTGGTGTACCAGTGTATAGAAGGAGATGGAAGGATGAGAAGAACCTTTACGTTAGCAGAACTCGACAAGTACATTTGAAGTTTCCGAGTATCATGGTTTACAGAGATGATTATATCATCAGAAACTCAATAATAGTGCACAGTGTGATATTATATGCGTGGATTAGTCACAAGTCTGTTAGCAGCTATGATGTTGAGCAGAACGAAGACTACCAGGATGCGGTTGCCAAGAATTACACTTTTTTAGAAGCAGTTCCACCTTTTGAACGCCCATATAAGGACCACAAAGTTTGTCTTCAGTGGGGTGCTGATTATTTGTGGATGCTCCAGGCAAACAGGATACCTCAGTGCCCTCATGAAAGTGGTAGGTGTAATGTAACTTTTTTCCCCAAGGAAACTAATGGGACCCAAATAACATCTTTGGTAAGCTGTTAAAAAGTGCATACCTGTAGTAAATAGTAAATGTTGTGTAGAATGATTTACTTGGCAAACAGTGTTGAATATGTCAGCATCATAGCTGTGGGGCTGGAGTTGCAAATGACTGAAGCCATCATGTCTTTCAGAGCTGGCTTGTTTCGTTGCAACCAGCCTGGAGATTTGTAGCAGCACGGCCTTCTGTTTTCTAAGTGTATTCAAACAACTTTATTTAAAACCTACTGATGTCAGTGGACATTCCTTTGTCTTCAGAGAGACTTGTTCAGTCCCTTACTGTGCTGTTTCGGAGTCAGTCCTACAGTTCTTACGTACATAATTCTCACACAGGTGGTTTGCTTCCGCTTAAGATGATGGCCACACACTCAGAAACATATTTTTAAGTCTTTATAGTGTAATAAACTTTATCGTACTTGGGTTTTTTTTTTCCCAAAACCATTACAAACAGTAACTTTTGTTTTAAAAACTAATAGTTTTAAGTTACAAAGTGTCTTGCCAACTGTATAAACCACTGAAACTCACAACTCTGCTTTCTAGATTTTCTCAGAGTTCTGGTCTTTTTCCTGTCTGCCTATCTTTAGCTTTACATCTGCTGACAATTATTTTTGTTCTCAATGTATATTCAAAGCAGAACCTAAAAGGAAGAAGGTTATTTGCTTCTAAAGGGTTCTCTTCTAGAAAATCCGCTAATGGTATTCGCGTCATTTATTTTCACTACATTGGCATGTGAATGCTCTCAAGACAAACAGGGCAGCAATATCATTGCTACCTTCAGGGGCTTTCTGAAATACTTACTGGAGACAAAGCATGTGATCTCTGATAACAGCGTGAAACATCTTACTTATTATCTAATGATATTATAGATGAAAACAGTATAACCAGAAATCAGAGGAAACAACGTTTTATTCAAATACATTTTTTAAAATAAGGTTGTGAAAAATTGCTTGGGGTTTGGGGGTTTTTTGGTTGGGTATTTTTTTTTTTGTTTTGGGGTTTTTCTAGGAAAGCTGATGACATGTTATGGCCTTGAAGATCTTTTTCCTGTTACTTAGCAGAGGCAGCTTTATCAGATTTATTACAGGACTATGCGTATCAGTTAAGAACAGAATTGGTATCTATCCATGCATATAGTATAAACTGGAGAGCTGAAAATGAAAAGCAAGTCCAAGAGCTGTGGAGTAATGTCACGTAGGCATAACCAAAGGTAGGATGAGATTTAAGCAAATAACATAAATGAAGATTTCTTCCTTACTAATTGGTTCTTTAAGTATCATAGATTTGAATGAGTCTGTTCTTTCCTTGCTTCAAATATCAGCTGGAAGTTGACTCCGTTTTACTTTCTGTGGGTTATTCGGTCCAAGACTGTAATGTATTTAATAACAGTGTTTAAGGACTTAACTGAAGGTTTGTGTTAATTTTTAATCTGTTGTGTAATTCAAATGTTTGTATGAGTGTGAGCTAATTAGTTAGGTATCAATGCTTGTTGTCTGGCAGATTAAGAAAGATGGTATTTTGCAGATGGTGTCCAGATTCTCCACTTTATATATGCTTCCAGTGGGGAGAAAACAGGAATCGTGAAGAAATTTTACCAGTTTGAAAACAGAGAACTTGAGACAGTCAGACAACATCAGATTGATTATCCCATGTAAGTACAGGCAAATAATCGAAGCGGGCTGTCATTGATTATTGAAGGCCATGAAATGTACTTAAACTCTTTGGCTATACCACAAATTAAAAGAATACTGCCTACTAATTTGAGAAAAGGCTCAAAAGGAAACTAGTTAGCAATTCCTTCTGTTTTCTGAGTTGCGTTTTGGAGAGGATTAAGCTGAACTTCAGAAAGGTACTTACAGTACATGTTAGTGCAGTGCTGCGTAAGGGATACCAGTAGTAGGTGTAACTGAGCTGGTTAGGTGCAGTTAGGAGGGTAAGTTAGCTGTTAGGTGCTGTCATGATCAGACTGCAGTCTCATGACTAGCTAGCCTGGGGTTTTCTGCAGTACAGAGAGATCTACATTCCAAACATGATTTGCAGACCAAGTGCAGAGTAGGGTTTCTTGCAAGAGCAGGCAGTGTGGAACAGCTTTTTCCCTATAAATTCACACTCTAATTTATTTTGCGGCTCACAAGCCCTTAGTGATAGAGTCCCCTGCCTAGATGAGTCTTCCAGCTTGAGCTTACGCTATTTCCTCCCATCATCCCTGTGTACACTCTCCTAGTTGGACAGGAGTAAAACCCCTTGGTTACAGAGGAATCACTCTGGGAAGATCATCTGTCTCTACTCTTCTCCCCCTTCCCCAGACTGTCACAACTCTTCAGTCATATTTTGCAACTTCAGAGGAAAAAGTATATATAGATATATATAAACATATCTCCCTTACACCAGATGCTGTTACCTGAGCAACATTATTACAGAAATAGAAAATGATCACAGGAGCTGGAACTTGCGTGCTGGTTTGTACTTAGCCTGTGACCACAAGAAGTGTGCCAAAGAAGCCTTGCCAGATAGTGCAGGTTGCATACAAATTACTAGCCCTCAAACTAAAGCTCTGAAGTCATAAGTACAGAGCAATTTTTAGCTCCTGGCCTCTTCAGGGTGGGTGACAGCCTCATTTGCACAGCCTGCTGCCCTTTGCTCGTCGACATGGCTGCATTCCACTTCTGGCACTGAGGTGCTCGAGCTCTGATTGAGAATATACGGCATGAATTTATGCAGCTCTTTACCTGCTCCATACAATTCCACCCTCTCTTGCCTTCGGGTGGTGTCTCTAGTGAAGTGTTGCCTGTGTGTTGTGGTTGTGTGACAGCCTGGGGTAGCTCTGTTAAGAAGAGGAAGAGAGTTTTCCTTCAGTTCCCTGTACGCGAGTGGTGGTTCCCCTCTGCACCAAAAGGCCAACAGGGGCAGGTGGATCTAACTGGAGTTACTCATTTGACTTCAGTCAGGGATTTGTAAAGAAAGAGGACTGGAAATAGCTGTCATTTGCAGTAGCCACCAGCGGATAGCCTGCAGCAAGGACAGGCAGGGACTGTAAGGGACTGCTGGCGATGTACAGCATTCTGCAGCAATGGGGGATGTGAAATGAGTCAGCGTTGCCCCCAACTCTGTCCCAGGAAATTTGTTCAGAACATTTATGTGCTCCGACTGGCAATCAACGACTAAACGGAGACTGTGGCATTTAAGTTTGCTATATTGCCAGAGATGAAAGATGAAAAGAGCAATATATAAGCATAAGCAGTATTTCTGGAAGCACAGTGTTTGCCTGTAGGTCATAAAAATTGATATACAAGTGATTGTGATTTACAAACCCTTCTACCTCACCCATGTACCATCTTTGGAGGATACAGTGCTATTAGCTGTTTAAAGTGTAGACTGTATTGAGGAAAACTTCACCACCCTTGCTTTTTTTTTTAAGGCTTTTTTTTAGGCTTTCAGACCTATGTAGGTCTAGTTTAGAAAAAGATTCAAGGTACTCTATGTTCAACAACTTCTTGAGAGAGAAGCAAGGCAAGCTGACCCAATTTTGAAGTATTATAAACAAATATTTACTTTTTTATGAATTATGGAAATATAAAACCCAAATAATATTTTCTTCTAAAAGTCACTAAGAAAAGTTAACTTCTGTATCAGAGATGATAATAACCATAATGCTTTGCTGGGTTGGACATCTGATGTACGGTTTTCAAAGGCGTTCAGCATTGGCCTAACTTCTATGAAAATGTTAAGGAAATAAGTGGTCAAGTTGCTGTTAAGAATACTGAAGGAGGTTTAGTCTGGCACAGAGGAAATCCTTAGCATTAGATACTGTGATATAAATTCTGCTTTTAGTGCCTCAGCCAGCTTTACACAGAAATTTCTAAGTAGATAGCATTGTCGGGTCTTTGGGATTTTTATTTTGCACTGCTCCATAGTTTGCCCAGGCTCCACCTTTATTTACCCTGTGATAGCTCTGTGACAGCTATTTGTACCTGTCTGTGCTACCCAGGGGCTGGGCTCATTTTTAACTGCTTCTCCCAAGCACATTTTCACAGTTGGCTGTATAGTTTAGCATAGAAGACACAGCTTAGTTTTTACTGGCTTCCCCAATCAAGATTACAAAACCGTGCATTTGGGGATTTTGTACTGTAGCCTGCAGGCGGGAGGTTGGCTCCAAGTTGTCTGTTATGTTTTCTGTTCCCTATTGATGTGGGGTCTGGCAGTAGCTCTGACCCAGCGTTCTGGAATTGATTCAGATAACACTCCCTTACTCTCCTCTCATGTTATTACAACAAAAGTGTGCGGTTAGAAGGAGATCACAGTTCCAAGAGTCTTAAGCACTGTTGCTCTGAAGGTTTTCACTGCAGAGGATGTGCTTTGTTTCTGAAGATTACACATGTGAAACAGGTTTGCTAAATCATAGTGAAATGCATGCTTTTCGAATTACATATGGAGATTTCTCATCAGGAGTGGATTTTTTGTTTATTTTTGCTCATGCAGGTTCACCGTTTCGATCTGGCTATATTTACTCCATCACTGTGAAAAGGATTTGTGTGGTATACTCTATTTTATTGATCCAAAAGAAATGTATAGTACTCCTGCTGTATTTCTAAATGAGGAAGGTAAGGGATGTTATTAACGGCCTTCAGAAGCGGTCTAATACAGTGTCTATAGATCTGTGCCTAGGAATAACATTTATACATATATTATCAGGCCTATTTTGTGAAACTGATCCCTTGCAAAATGCTTCTTTGTGACTGTAGTGTCTCAATAGGAAAGTAGCTACTAAATTAAGAGGGTAAAACTGAGAAATAGTTACATGGCATCTAGTCTTGGCTAACTTCAGAAAATGTCTGCTTTGTCAGGAGAATAAACTGAATCTCACAGGTCAGGAACATGCACTGGGATTACACGGTCATCTCAATGATCAACCTGTGCTGTTATTATTGAAATATTATTTTAATATTGTTCTCATTTCTTGTATACACACTACATGAAAATTCTTGAAAATTTGAAATAGCCTCAGAGAAGTCCAAATGAGTTAAGGTCTTGCCTATGTTGCAGTGTTGAAAAGGCACAGTCTATTTCGCTGATCCAGTAACAAGTATAAGAGGTAGCACTGCTTTAGTCTAGCAACACCTGCAGTAGAGGAACATTCTGGCCAGAAGACAGCTCTTCAGCCTCTGACAGAGAATGAAATTCAGCAGCTGGGGGCTGGCTGGCAGGCTCACAGAGAAAATAAATGTGCAGTTTTAAAAGCGCGCACCTGGCTTTCTCGTAAGACATTACATTTTTTCCTCTTCTTTGCAAGTTTCACAACTGATCTTTTTTTCTCTATTATTTTTGATATTTCCATTTTCTCTGTCTTTTAACCAATCTTTCTGTTGTAAACTGGATGCTTTTCTTTGAAGAACAAACAAAAATGGCAGCTCAACTGGAAATTATCAGCTTGAGATGAGATTTGCTTGGAGACATTTTAAGGCCAGTTTTATTCTCAATATTAGACTGGGTTATCATATTACCCTGTTCTGGTCTTAAGAGCTCAGACCGTGAGTCTAGCTTTGCACGTTCAAGTAGTGGAGGATAGAGTCATCTTGTACTTGATCATTGCACTCTGACATGCTAGCAGTGGAGTGTTGAGTAGATACCATTGTCTGCTGTTCCCCTCTGCTGTTTGCTGCAAGTGCCGTCTGCTTTCTGGTGTTTGAGATCAGCTGTGGCACTCTCCCCATTTCCCTTATGTTTAGTGTGTTTATTCCTCAGACAGATGGTTTTGAGTCTGTGGTTTCACATGGGAGCATGGCCATTAGCATCTGAGATGTGTAACTGAAACGTGCAGCACGTTTCCCTGAGATTCTGTGAGAGCTGATGTACAGCTTGACAAGTGCCCAGGTCTCTTGGTGACGAAGAGGATGAAGAAGGCAGAATCACTGTGAATAATACATTAGGAACCCCATTCTTAATGTTGATATTTCTGTGGTGTTTATTTCCTTTTTCTTCCTTTGTCAGGTTATGTGCATATTCAGATGCACCTCATGAGAGGAGATGACCTTGCAGTGAAAACTAGCTTCAGCCTTCCTCTGAAGCAGTGGTTTCGACTGGATCTCTCTTTTAAGGGTGGACAGGTATGCATGCTGCTGAATTACAGGACCAAGGCTGAGATTTGTCTAATTTGATTATGCCTCTGACAAACCCCTTAATAGCTGAGGCTGAGAGAAATACTGTAATTTGTACATACTCACATAGCAAAAGAATAAAAAACCTAAAACTAGAAATTGTCTGGGGATGTTCAGACCGTCTGACTTTAGAAAACCAACTTAGATGCTTAAGATAACAGCCTAGAATTACTGTGTATTCGGTGGCTATCTTGGCACACGGTTGCTCCCCAGAGGCTTCATTGACTGTGCAGGCAAACAGGACTCCTGGCTTAGATACCTTATCTAGATACTTTAAGTTACGTGGTGTGAATAGCTCTGAGGGACTTTGCACTTGGAAGCTTAGGCAGTTTTACCATTCTGTTATGAAAATTTAAGTGTCTAGGCTTCTGTACAGTAGCATGCCTCTTGCCCAGATACGTCAGCTAACAGGAGGCATGTGCAGGTTCCAGGTTTTGCATATTTGACAAAGTAGCATAGGATTGACTACCATTAAAAGGCAAAAGAATTTTGCAGTATCCCTCTGCAGTAGATAAAATACATTTAAAATTTACGTTTTAACGAATCACAATTGTTTTTTCACAAAATCTTCCAAAAGCAGCTCTGAAAACCAAAGCTCCCTGCTCAAGTTCTTGTCTGAACCTCCAGCTGTTAAGATACTAGGGTGTGAAAATAATCAAACCCGTTAGTCTACTATTTCTCAACTTCTTTGTCCTTGAAAATGGTTGAATAGATTACACTCTGAATTGTAAAAATAATTGCTAATTAATGGCAAGAACAACTTAGCAAGTTTAAAGTGTGAGGTAAATGACTGATAAAGCTGAAACAACGCTGTACTGAGAGAGCAATGTACATGCTAAACTACTGTTGTTGCTTTTGCACCCCACCTTTTGTAACTATGTAAGGGGTGAGCAGATTGTCTTACAAGAAAATAGGGTAGAAAGGTGTATTTACTTTTAATATAATATGCTTTTAAATATATTGCTGAAAAGTGAGTTTTTTATAGAATCAGAACTGTCTTTTTCTGCTTGTTTAAATTGTAGTTATAATTTAAGCTCATGGGAAAGGGAAGAGCCTATGGATTTTGAAGCTCAGCTTCAGGTGCAAATGTGAAAGTTACTGTCGATACAGGATATGTTACTCTTCTCTTGTTGGAATTTTGAGGATTGCTTTACAATTAGATTAAGAAAAAATATTCTTCCATCAGAGAGCAGAGTGAATTTATTTAGGTGTGAGATAAAACCTATAGTCAGTAAATTTCCTCCTCTGGACAAAATAAGGAAGCCATGAAGAGTTTAGTGAGCACTCTTGTGGAAAGCAACAGGATGTAGGACCAAACTTTAAAACATTCAAGTACTTAGAGCCATTCTCTGGAACAGATAAAGCTGTGGTTCAGTTCCACCTTACTGACATGTCTTCAAGTAGTGAGTGTTTAAATGCTACGATCCTCAAAAGGTACAGAAGAATCTCCTAATTTAGGCATTTCATGTCCAAAGAAGAGTAACGAAGCTGGTGAAGGGTCTAGAGAACAAATCTTACGAGGAGTGGCTGAGGGAACTGGGGTTGTTTAGCCTGGAGAAAAGGAGGCTTAGGGGAGACCTCATTGCTCTCTACAGCTCCCTGAAAGGAGGTTGTAGGGAGCTGGGTGTTGGTCTCCTCTCCTAAGTAACAAGAGATAGGACGAGAGGAAATGGCCTCAAGTTGTGGCAGGGGAGGTTTAGATTGGATATTATGAAAAATTTCTTCACCAAAAGGG
>VZSC01004436.1:659355-689585 GCA_013398225.1 Steatornis caripensis
GAAAGGGTTGTCAAGCACTGGAACAGGCTGCCCAGGGAAGCGGTGGAGTCACCATCCCTGGAGGTATTTAAAAGACGTGTAGGTGTGGTGCTTGGGGACATGGTTTAGTGATGGACTTGGCAGTCCTAGGTTTACAGTTGGACTCAGTGATCTTAAAGGTCTTTTCCAACCTAAATAATTCTGTGATTCTATGATTATTTAACTTTGATTGATTTAGATGCATTTAGTCCAGCATGATCTAAGACAAAATATATAAATTAGGGAAGGTTGGGAAATGGAGGCATTGAGAAATTAAGAGCCAGATTTTAAGAGCATTTGAAGATGCAGATGAATCCCTAAACATACCTATGCACTTGAGGAAATCTTGCAGGGTTGTTTTGTGAGTTCTTAGACAATTTTTACAATACCAACATATATGAAAATCTTTTCTTGTCTTTCTTCTTGGACATCTGAATTCTTTTAACCATTCTGGCACTGAAAGTCTGCTGAAACTACATCTGCTGTAGAAGTAGGAGTTGAACTCAAATTTTTGTACGTCATGGCCTGTTACAGTAGCTTTATAGCCATTCTTCACCTGCAAGCTGCAGTTTCTTGAGGAGATCAATATTCTCTTCATTTAGAATCTCATTTACATAAAAGCAAAACAGCCATTCACACTTTAGAAGAATAAAAGCTTCAGCAAAGTACAGATGTCTTACTGAACACAGGAATGAAATAGCTGAAGTAGGCAACATCTGTGCTATTTTTCGTCGCTTATGGTTCGCCAGGACCATGCTTTCCATTAAACTCTTCTGACGTATATTAGATACTTGACACATCCTCTTTAGTGCAGAGGAGATGGAACAAGCTGCAGCTGCAATCTTCTGAACTATGAGTTGAAATGACTTAATAAATGCTCCTTGTAATATTTCATTTATTATAATTACTATTTCGTGTTCTTTTAGATAGAAGTAAGCAGTGTTGCGAAGAATTTGAAAAGACATCATCATCAGTCTTTTACGTAAGCAGCATTTTCCACTTTGTTGAGTAATATGTGTGTATGTGTTCTGATATGGAAAATGGGAGGAGAGCACAAGTTTGTAACTGAGATTCCAAATTATTTTCAAAATTTCTGTGGTCTTTTTCCATTCTGTGCTTTCAAAACCAGTTTGCATGACTGTGCTTACATTGAGCATTAGCTGAATAATTTTGTTAATGCCATTAGCTAGTTGAGTTAACATGCTGCATGATCTAGTACCAGAGTCTGATAACCCTCACTAAAAACTGATTGGAAGGTCAGTGGCGTTAGGATCAGTCTTCGAAAGAAGTCTTGGCCTTACTGAAGTCAAGAGAAGTTTTGCTGTTGCTGTGAGACAGCTAGGATTTCACCAGTGAAAATCTGCTTTCCTTAGGTAGAGAGCAGAGTTTCTACCAGAAATGTTCTTGCTCTATCCTTTATTCTAAGNCTTCAAAAGAAGTCTTGGCCTTACTGAAGTCAAGAGAAGTTTTGCTGTTGCTGTGAGACAGCTAGGATTTCACCAGTGAAAATCTGCTTTCCTTAGGTAGAGAGCAGAGTTTCTACCAGAAATGTTCTTGCTCTATCCTTTATTCTAAGCAACTGATTTTTTTTTAATGGATCTTTAATTGTTCTCTTTCACTGTAACTTAAGATTAACTCTTTCTTCTGCAAATAATTAAAAAAATAACTTCTAATACAGAAATCTGTGACAGTAAATTGCATGGCAGACCTCAGTGTTGTTCCTTCTCTGCTATGGTTTACAAACCAGAAATTGTAAATTTGTAGATAGTAACTCTAGGAGACAGATAACTTAAATTTTCACATGCCAGTTTTAGAAAAGTGCAAGGGAGAGGTGGAACTGAAATCTTTGGGGTTGTGTAATGATGCATAAAACACCAGGAGATATCTACAGGTCAGAAAAATAAAACACCCTGCTGGTTTTATATGTTTGTAGGTGAGGGATTTGTTAAATTTACTCCAGATTTTTTTCACACTAAATTGCAAAGTATAGTTTGAGAGTAAACAGGTGAAAAGAAAAAAGAAGAAAACAGGAGAAAAAGATACTGACAACGAGTTTAAGACTATCAGTTACAGAAATTCTGAGATACAAATTTTGTTTTTTCTTTCATAGTACCTTGTGATAGCCAGCTTACTCCTCTTTCATGTTCTCAAGTTTTAGGGAAGATTTCTATTATGATGACACTGCTGGATACTTTGTTCTTGGAGGGAGTGGATATGTAAATGGTATTGAAGCATTCTTTGGACCTGTGAAATACTACCGTCTCAATGTATTGGAAACAGAACAGGTAAACAAAAGCAGTATTTGGAAGTGTTGAAATATTAGCAGCCAGCTATGGGTATATTTCATTTTTTTTTAACTGAAGCTCATACCAAGTTACAAACTTGCTACAAAGCATAATAGTACTTGGGAATATATAGCCAAAATATGATCATTTTCTGTTGAAATCTAGAAATGTTAGTTACCACTTCAAATGCTGAAAGATAAGACTTCTAGAAGTGAGTATGTAAAGCAGTGTTCCTAAATCTATATTTAAATAAGGACTTACTTTCAGTATTGCTTTGCTTCCCGGAGTTTTTGATGATACAGCATGGAACACATTTGATTGATTTATGGTTTTGTTACAATTGGTAAAAGTCACATAGGCTTGATCAATTTTGGAAGTTCAGCCATGTTTTCTTGGATTGTGCTGGCTCTTTAAAGTCACTGTCTACTGTGGCCAGCATCAGGTTGTCTGGCACGTTAACACGATGTGCCAGATAAGCTGATTGTAGTAAACAATCTGTTTCCTTTTGTTATTTGCCTACAACACTTCTTCTTTCTAGCCAAGCATAGACAACAACAGATACTGTGGATGCCATTTATCCGTTGTTTGCCTTTTTATAGATTTCTAACCCTCTTCATGACAAAGAAACAGTGGAACAAATCGAACTCTACTATGAGAGATGTATGGACATTCAAGAAATAGTTTATGAGTACAGATACATTGTAAAGCAAGGTGAAAAAGTGCAAAGAAATTGTAAGTGTTGATCTAAGAGCTACAAATTTTAAACTGTCGTATTTGGAGACTGTTTTCTTTCCTTTTACAAGAATCTGGATAACGATCATCAAAAGTAAACTTAAATTCAGCCATAACAAGAAAAAAGGCAATTTGAAGAGTTGAGCCTTGTTACTGGTAGCTGCAACTGTGGTTTTGACCTTGCAAAGGCTTTCGTGCCATGGAGTATAAACTTAAATAATGTTCTTGATATTTCTTCTCTGATAAGACAGGTGCATAAAGGAACAAAGAAACACTTTCAAGCTTACATGTTTTCCTGGTTTCACCTGGGATAGAGCTATTTTTCTTCCTAGCAGCTAGAATAGCACGATGTTTTGGCTTCAGTAGGAGATTCAGTGTGAGACCGATGTTGGTAACACACTGATGGTTTTAGTTGTTACTAAGGGATCACGGACCCCATGTTTTGCTGGTGTATGGGTGCACAAGAAGCTGGGAGGGAGTATAACCAGAACAACAGATCCAAATTGGCCAATGGAGTATTCCATGTCATACAACATCATGCTCAGTATATAGATGAGCGTTGAGCCAGGAAGTGCTCTCTGTCTGTTCCGGGATTGCGGTTTCCAGGATCTCTCCTCTGAAATCACTACCTGGGAATGAGCTGGGCCTTGGTTGGTGGTGAGCCAATTGCTTTGTGCATCACTCATTAATATTCTGTTTTTACTATTATCATAATTATTATTATTCCTATTATTTATTATCATTATTATAATATTTTATTTCAATTATGAATTTGTTTTTATCTCAACCTATGAGTCTCCTTACCCCTACTCCTCCAACTCTCTTGCCCATCCCCAGGGAGGGGGAAGGGTGAGCGAGTGGCTGCGTGGTATTTAGTGGTTTGTTGGGTTAAACCATGACACATGTAAGCTATTCAATTGCCTATCTCCCCTTTCATTCCCAAATGACCCTAGAGGCACGTGTATTTTAAGGTCTTTCCCAAAAATGGACGTTTTTTCTAGAATGTCTCTGCCACAGTTGCCTAATGTGCAGTAACTGACAAGTTCATACCAAAGCGACCACTTTAGTGAAAGAAGCTTAAATGTGTCCTGAAAACTAGCTTACGTTTCCAGTTAGAGTTGAGTCGCATGCATTGTGACCAGAGTATGGAAGAGAGTAGAAGAAATCTTATGTATTTTTAAGTGGCCTGTACTAGCTGTATGAGTTTTTAGCACTACTTTGTATTAAAGATGCGCTCATCTTATCCATGAATTTTTAGTTTACCTTAGAAACATCTTTTTTCCTACCAGAAGCTTGTTTTAAAGACCAGCCAAGTCAGCTTTCATGTCTTAAATATGTTGTTTTCTCTAGGTTACTATGAAAACCATTATTTGAAGCTGATTCACAACTATGGAGAAAAATCCAAATGTTATGCCTTCATGTGGGGAAAAGAGCTCAGGGAAAAGTATCACACTTTGTTCAAACTGTTACAAGAGATGGATTTCAGTGGTCCAGATGGTAATCATATTTTATTTATTGTTCTTCAATAACTCCACAATATATGTGATACAAGGTAGTATGCTTTGACTTCAGTTCATGTTTTATACATTTTTTTTCATATCAGCTAACTTAGTAAAGGAGTGTCATGTGTCTTATATGTTGTGCTCCAAATGAAGGATGGCTTATAATGTAGAAGGAAATAGAAATATCGTTGTATTTTCAGTGGTTAGTTACTTGGAGAAAAATCTTTTGGATTTTTACTTACCGTTCCTATTCAATAGTACGTTCTCGCTGCAGAAATTTCGGTTGTCTGCATTGAGAGTACCGTTCAGCATGAGAAGTAACAGAATCCGTCTCAATCCCATTAAGTTAAGGAGAGGAAAGCAGCTCCTGATTTTAAGTCTTGCAGTACCATGCATGCTACGTTTTATTTTTAGTGTTAGAAGATGGAAGTGATGCAGTTCTAGACGTCGGCCGAAGGATATTTGAGAAGGTCGCAAAGGGTCTGTCCGGTGCCAATGGCCTCAGCAATATGGGCTCCTCTGTCCCTCTCTTGGTGGATTCCAGCTGTTGTGGATACCATAGGGCTTCCTATCTCCTTGCAGTTATGTTTGAAACCGGGCTCGGTGTGTCTGTGGATCATATAAAGGTAGTATATTTAATACAGTTGCTTATGTCTGTGAAATTAATTACCTTTAAAGGCAATTTAGAAATGGGATGAATTTATGATCAATTGAATTAAAAAATCTGAAATGGCCTCCAGATCCAGGTTGTGGTTGAAGGGATTCCCCAATACAGCTACTCCTAAATAGGCTGATGGCAGTGAAGTCTTTATGAAGTCCTGGTGGTGGGAATCTTTATTCTGCTCATCCAGAACAAGGAAATCAATGATTTAGTAAGACCTAGAAATGGTGGTAAAGTGAACAGCATGGAACATACTGCTTTTCCCTGAGGAGGTAGGATGAGGTAATAACCCTCCAGTCACTCACGGTCATTTGTAGACAGGTATAAAAAGAGTCTCATGTCAGGCAAATCTCCTAAAGTGGAAAGATTGTATAGCAGGGTCGGGAAAGAAGTTCTCTTTTACAGTGTGCAAAAATGTGGTGCTGAGTATATTATGGTCAAATGATTAAAGGTAACCAAAGTAGAACAGTTTTCTTTTGGAAAGAAACTGACTGTGTTTCAGCTGAGCAACTGCAGACCATGTGAACTCCTAAACTTTTAGGCAGGTTGCAAGTAACTGGAATGTTCCCATGCCATTCCATTGTGAGCTCAAATAAAAGGGAGGTGTTTGTATATCACTGGAAGGGAGTTATACTGAAATTTCCAACAGATGTTTAATCGTGGTTTAATAGTGTAATCTAAAATACTCATAAAGAATAGCAGATCTGCCTAGTGTGGTTACAGGATACTAAATCAGAAGAACCCCTGAGAGGCCAATGTGAGACCAAGCTCACTCCAGTTTCTCAAACACAAGAACCTTAGACAGGAGACATTTTTATACCCTAATTATGGAGTATGCCTAGTGCTAATTACTCCATAATTAATCTAAGTAATTTCATTGTTGGATCCACTTCAGGTAGTGTAGGAAATAATTTAATATCCAGCACAAATGAGACACCCCTGTTTTTATTACAGTGCAGGTGAAAAATAATAGTACTGCTAAAAGTGGTGTAGCCAAATGTGCGGTACCTAGACTATTTCTAGCACCAATTAACATGTATCTCGAGGGAGCTTTGTGCTGAAACCTTGTCACCCGCAAGTCCCACCCTTCTAGTCCTGTCAGATCCTTAGGGTAAGATTTTCAAATGCTGTTTGCTAACTTCCATGTGTTTCCTCTGAATCTAATGCGAAAACTCCAGTTGACATAAGTGAGACTAGTTCAGTCACTGCTGAGTATGAAGTGTCAAAGTATAATTAACACTATAATGAAGTGGCATTAAAAAATTGCTGCACACTTAGCGGTGGCAGAGAAAGTGCAATACTTGAAAAGTATTTAGAGGCTATTTTTTCTTTCAAAACTTTCTATACACCCAGAAGACATTTTAGCTACTTTAGGGATGTGCTTGATTTTGTAACCGTGTTTACATGGTACAACTAGTATATCAGCTACCAGTGTGAACACTGTTCCCTGTAAATCTCTACCGAAGTGCTAAACTTGTGAGATGTGCAGTGAATTCACTGTTGTTTACATCTGTTGATTTTTGCCAGGGACTGCTGTATAGTTTGGTTGGCGCTCAGGGAAATGAGAGACTTGCTGTGATGAATCTTGGCTATAAACACTACCAAGGCATTAATAACTATCCACTTGATTTGGAGCTGTCATATGCTTATTACAGTAATATTGCAGTAAAGACATCGTTGGATCAACACACTATAAAAGGGGAACAGGTAAAAGAGTTACAAGTTCATCTGAATTTGTTTTCTGAGCAAATAACTTTTCATGTATTAGTATTAATTATGTGGCCAGAACATTTTTGTCTTGATTTACAAATACTAGCTCATTAGATTATGTCCTTGCCCATGGCAGGAATACTGGACTAAATTACCTTTAAAGGTCCGTGCCAACCCAAACCATTCTATGCTTCTATGATTGTTACAAAATCTGCCAAATTGTATGTACATATCATTACTCCGTTTCTTAGCAAGGGGGAAACCAAATCAAAGTTAGGCTTAAATCCTCAGAATTGTCCACATGCCTGTCTTTCAGTGAAATCTAAGTCTTATTCTTGGGCCCTAATTCCTCACTCAGATTTTTAATTATTAATATAATTGGATGTGTTTATTAAGCAACTGATCTGCTGTTTCAGTAGCCAAACAGCATGAAGTTCATGCAAAAGATTAATTGTCCTCTCTATACTTACACTTTGTCTGTAATCAAACATAAAGATTTGGCTATTAAATAGCTGTCTGATGAGATAAAATTACAGTAAAGTGATTTTAGAATGAGCTGCTAAACAGGAGGTAACACAACTTTATCTGTAAAGAATACTCGAGGTAGGCCACTACTAAAATCCTGGCTTATCGGAACGAATAATTATTGTACAAAAAACAGAGAGATTTTGATTGCTGAAGAACTAAAAATCAGCAGACAACAACCTATATAAGAGTGCTGTAGGGCAGGTCTTCATCAAGCTTTCTGCCAGCCTTTTTTTTTTGTCTTTTAAGAGAGATTTCTGTAGAAACTAAAAAGGCTTAAAAGGCTTAAAACCACTCCTTTGCCATTACTAACTGCATTTAAAACTAAAAAGGTGGGGGTTTTTTTCAGTTGTTGACATCTTGGCATATATTTCCGATGTACAGTGGACTTAGATTTTTGTACTGTAATGAAGCAGTAAATGGTTTTTACACTGGATGTAAGGATGGTTCTTAATGCACTGGCCAGCAGAAGGCTGGTGAGAATTTTAAAATCCAGAACTGATCACAAATTTTTAGGGATAAACAGGAAGTGGGCAACATTTTAATTCTGGTGGCAGATGTATGAATCCATTGTGTAATAATTTTTTTCTGTTCACCTACTCTTGAGGCATTTGTTGAAACTATAAGGCTGATGGATGATGAACTGCTAAAAGCTCAAACAAAAGAAAACGGTGATGTCTTTATGTGGTTAAAACATGAAGCAACAAGAGGAAATGCAGCTGCACAGGTATAAAGTAATACATTTCCCCTTTCTTGGTTTTATACACACATCATGTATATACACCTATAGACTATGTAGGAAAGTTGGGGGGGGCAGTGAAGCAGACAGATGTTTTTTGTTTCCACCCACCATTGCCTCTTTTTTGTGAGCTTCGACTATTTCCAATGTTTCTGTCTGATAATATCCAGTGACCATGGGAAAAAGCTGTAACAATGATGCAAGGCAAAAGGGAAGAGTTGTCGAGACTTAGCAACCTCCTTCTCTGATAATTTTCCCTGGGTTTGTATTTGACACGGTGCAGTTTTGCTGCTGATCTGAGACCAGCAGCAGTATGTGGTAATACTGAGCCGCTTGCATGTATCAGATCTGCCTTTATCACTTACCTCTGCACTTAAGTCAGACTTTTGCAGTACATTTCACCACTGGGAAGCTCTCCGAATATTCCTGATAACCAGTTGTTTTCAAACTCTTGAGGACATATAACTAGTTTATTCACATACTTAAAATCCATTTAAGCCTGCAAAGGTCTGCTCCTGTAATTCCGGTTTCAATAATAGAATTTATAACATTAGTGTTTATGTTGTTTCCTTTTAGCAACGATTGGCTCAGATGCTGTTTTGGGGCCAACAAGGAGTGGCAAAAAATCCTGAAGCTGCAATAGAATGGTATGCAAAGGGTGCAATAGAAACAGAAGATCCCGTGTTAATATATGATTATGCCATTGTGTTATTTAAGGTAAGTCATATTTCATATTTTCACTTTTTAAAAAACCATTCCTATGACATGGATGTTTGTAAGTTACCTGCAGTGACACACTGTGAGAGTGTATACAAGTACTTTTAGATTTGCTCTGGAAATCAGTCAATAGTCAGGAAGCTAATCTTGATTTTTACCAGATAGAATAGATAGGCACAAAAATTTTAAAAAGAGCAAGTTAAAAGCAGTTTAGTCACTTTGTTCCTAGCTGTATTCAGGATCAAGATGCCACCTAAATTGTGAATCCTAATTTTTCCTAATGGTTTGTCACCTCAAAAATCTAACCAGCTAGTAGGCATAGGCCTTGGTGTAGACATGTAGGTGAAAGTTCATTCCTTTCTTAGAATGCCCTTTATTAGATCTCTGGGGATTTTTTTTTTAGGAGGAATTAATAGTATCTGCATGCAGTTAGTTTTTCCCTGCTAGAGGCAGGAGACAGCAAAGACTAAACTCAGGCGTAAGCCCACCTGAGTCAAATAAGTTGTATCAGCTCAGTGGAGGGTCATAAGACATTCAACAGTACTAAAGGTTAGAGACATTAGTGAAGAACTGTTAGGTCTTCATCTTATTCCTTTGACAGTGGAGGTCTGTTCTCTGCAAAATGCTTGCTTGAGTTTTGCTTGTGTTAATTTTGAGCACCCATAGACTGTTTAACCCATGTCTGGAATTAATTTACATGGACATCATCAGCATAACATCTGTGTATTTCCTCTGGAGACACTCTGACATCCTTTTTGAGAAGAGCTGAGAGCTCTTACTCATTGCCAAATTGTGAACAATCTGTGCACCTTTGAATGCTATTTGTACTTCCTTAGTTGCTGAAAATTGAAGATCTGTGATATTATTTACCCATAAAAATCACTTGGATTGACTGGTGAAATAACTTTTCCTAGACTGAATCCTTGAGCTGTGAATGAAGAATGAGCACAAAGCTGCTTTTTTTGCTATAGTTGTTTAAAGCTGAATAACACCTAGTAAATAATAGCATCAAGCATTTTGAATGTGTATGTGTGAATTTTCATAAGCCTGTATTCTGTATTTGTAAACAGTGATTTTTTCACTTATCCGTTTCTTAGGGCCAAGGTGTGAAAAAGAATACAAAACTTGCCTTGGAATTGATGAAGAAAGCAGCAGCCAAGGTAGCATGTAATAAATAATTTATCATAAAAGTCCTATGCCAAGTGCTAATAATAATGAACACTGTTTTATATAAAATGTGTATTATCATAATCCTGTGTAAATACTAGTTGGTTCTCCTAGTATCTTCACCATGAATGGCGAAAGTGTTGTTTTCCCAAATTGGGAGACTAGACTACTTAAAATCAGCCAAAATTTATATGGAAGAAAAAGAGTTGTCTCTACTTACATCTTCCGGACCTTGATGATAGTTAAGTGACTTAAAGAGTGAGTATTTGATCCAGGATATGTTTTTGCCTCGTTTTCCTAAGCATTTTCTTCTAGACCATACTAGGCATGTTTTTTCATAGGAGTGCCTACCAGGTTTGAGCTTTTGACGTGGTGAACTCTCCAGAGTCAGGTAGAGATAATTGCCGTCTTTGAAAATCCATGCCAGCAGACTGTGCTGCTAATAATAACAGAGCATCTGTAAGTCGTAGCATTAAAGGAAAAGAACAAAGACCAAGGTCTGGATTGTACTTCTGCAGTCTGCACTGAGTGACGGTGCATTCCTGCCGCACAAGAGCTGTACTCAGAAGAATGGTGGCTTCCTGCCCCACCATCCCTGAGCTATGTTGGTTTATGGCTAGTTCTCTACTTAAGAGTCCGAACTCTAAGTTTGGAAAGAGTTCATGCTTTCACACTGTGATCAAAATTCCCTTGTCTGAGGGAACAGACTCCAGGAAGCATCACCACAGATACGTAAGCTTTTGTGGTCTGGGTGCACATTTTCTATACAAGAATAACACCATGATGATTGAAAAGTTGAATTGCTTTTGGATTTTAATGGGTAAGCTAGTAATGCTGTTCAAATGTGAAAGGAAAAGGAATCCTTTTCCAGAGGGCCTTTGTAAGTGCCAGTAGTAGGCAGTTCCTTCTACAGAGATTACAGAAGGAGACTGTGCAGTGTAGCAGTCTTTAGCTGACAGTAGCAAGCTGATAACTTGTGTTTGTGCATTGAGATTCTTTCGGGTACCATTTACTTCATGTCACTGTTTTGGCATGGTTGCTATTAAATATACATTATTTACACAAAAGACAAAATAGCAAGCCCAAACACAGTCGTTGGTACGGAGCGATTTGGACTGCTGGCATCTTCACAGCCACCATCTGATCCACCAGTTTATGCAAGGAGACGTGCCAGGCATCTAGACAGGCAAGCTCAAGACAGCACCCAAAGTTGGGCAGCAGGTTAGAATTGCAAAGCAACCCAAAGCAGAATCAAACGTGTGACCTGAGACTGCTCTTCTCCTTCCCTAAGGGCTTGCCCCAGGCAGTGAATGGATTGGGATGGTATTACCACAACTTTAAAAGAGACTACAGAAAAGCAGCCAAACACTGGTTAATTGCTGAAGAATTGGGAAATCCAGATGCTTCATACAATCTTGGTGTCCTTTATTTAGATGGGATTTACCCTGGAGTACCTGGTAGAAATCAAGTAAGTAAATATTTAATAGTACTATTTCTTACAGTAGGGCCTAGTTTAGAAGTTTTTGCTTCGTTCTTGAGACTGCTGTGTTCACTCTGAGTGAGATTTTGATACCTTTTATCACGAAGAAGGGTGTTACTGGGGAGTTCAGTCAAACTGCTTAGAGAGAGATGTTACTCAAATATCTTAGTCATACTTGTGTGTGTGTGTTTGTGTTCCTTTAATTTAGAAACAAAGCAGGTGCAGGTTTAACTCCAGGGACTGCCTCTGGTTTCTTCCTTCCAGTGACGCCAGCCAGGACACTGTGTGCTCTCACATTGTGTTTCTCTGAGTTTTAGATTGGAAAAGATGCTTTCCACGATAGGTGAAAGCAGCAGAACCTTGTTCCTGAACTCGTGAACAGCTATGCTGTGTTTGCATGGCTCCTGTGAACCTCAGAACTGCAGTAAAACACCTTCAAGCCAGACTTCCATATGTAACTGTTTAATATAGTCCTAATAGACTGCACTGTTTTGATTTGTCTTTCTGTGACACAGTCCATTTTTTTAAATTTTGCGCATGTCAATGAGAAAAGTTATTTTCCCCTAACAGGAAGGGTCTTTTTTGGTTATTTTTCTTTTAATTAACTTTGCAAAAAATGCTGTGTAGTAGTTCATGACCGACAGCACAAACATAGTGAGGTAAACGGAAGCAGACCTTGTGCTTGGAGCTAAAAGGTGTTTCCAGTGGGGCCTTTGAGTTCTCAAGTCTGGATATACTCCAGACAGTGAGCACTTCTGCAGCCAACAGTAGCAATGCTCACCAACACATGCATTTGACAAACATATTTTCAGTTCCCCGGGGACGTGTTTCAGAGTGAACTATATAAAAGTACCCCTAAAAGTGCCCAGGATTAAGGGATTTATTCACCAAAGCCATGGGAAAGACATACTTTGTTATTGTGATTCATACTCTGAAGTCTGTGCTCACTCACAGGAATGTGTATCAATGGTTAAAAATTTCCTGAAACAATTTATTTCAGGCTGTATGCTGCTTTGGTTTATGTTACAGATTACTGTTTCACAGGGTAAAACATGAAGAGTCACACAGCCCTCCTGCTTCTGCAGCTCTGGCCCTGCCTACTCTGCCTGTGTTATCTTTTATAAGCCAGTTTCGGAGGTTTGAGCACTGTGGTTGTGCACTGCTGGACATACTTGGGCAGCGCCAGTGCAAAAGTCCCATTCCGTGTCTCTTCTCCAGGCTCCTTTATTAATCTCCCTACTAGTGAATAACTAATTTTACTTTTGTCAGTACACACAAGACTTGTATGCTACCAGGTGTTACTTACACATTTAGACACTTTTCTATTTGACATTCTGTATATTACCAGAATTTATGCTTTTGGAAACTTTTTTCCAGCCGACACTATTAAAAAGTTAGAAGAAAGGAATTCATTTCACCTAACTACATTAAAAGTAGTTAAACTGGCTTGTGCTCATTAGCCAATTGCATCTTTTAATTCATTTAATGAAATCAGTCCTGGGAAATGAAACTTGATAAACATTAATAATGCAGAGTTGCTAACTGTGTCTTGTTTCTTCACAGACAGTTGCTGCACGCTATTTCTATAAAGCTGCCCAAGGAGGACATATAGAAGGGACTTTACGATGCTCTCTGTACTACATCACAGGAAATATGGAAGAGTTCCCTAGAGATCCAGAAAAAGCTGTAATGTAAGGAATGAAACCGTTTGTTNTGGTAGAAATCAAGTAAGTAAATATTTAATAGTACTATTTCTTACAGTAGGGCCTAGTTTAGAAGTTTTTGCTTCGTTCTTGAGACTGCTGTGTTCACTCTGAGTGAGATTTTGATACCTTTTATCACGAAGAAGGGTGTTACTGGGGAGTTCAGTCAAACTGCTTAGAGAGAGATGTTACTCAAATATCTTAGTCATACTTGTGTGTGTGTGTTTGTGTTCCTTTAATTTAGAAACAAAGCAGGTGCAGGTTTAACTCCAGGGACTGCCTCTGGTTTCTTCCTTCCAGTGACGCCAGCCAGGACACTGTGTGCTCTCACATTGTGTTTCTCTGAGTTTTAGATTGGAAAAGATGCTTTCCACGATAGGTGAAAGCAGCAGAACCTTGTTCCTGAACTCGTGAACAGCTATGCTGTGTTTGCATGGCTCCTGTGAACCTCAGAACTGCAGTAAAACACCTTCAAGCCAGACTTCCATATGTAACTGTTTAATATAGTCCTAATAGACTGCACTGTTTTGATTTGTCTTTCTGTGACACAGTCCATTTTTTTAAATTTTGCGCATGTCAATGAGAAAAGTTATTTTCCCCTAACAGGAAGGGTCTTTTTTGGTTATTTTTCTTTTAATTAACTTTGCAAAAAATGCTGTGTAGTAGTTCATGACCGACAGCACAAACATAGTGAGGTAAACGGAAGCAGACCTTGTGCTTGGAGCTAAAAGGTGTTTCCAGTGGGGCCTTTGAGTTCTCAAGTCTGGATATACTCCAGACAGTGAGCACTTCTGCAGCCAACAGTAGCAATGCTCACCAACACATGCATTTGACAAACATATTTTCAGTTCCCCGGGGACGTGTTTCAGAGTGAACTATATAAAAGTACCCCTAAAAGTGCCCAGGATTAAGGGATTTATTCACCAAAGCCATGGGAAAGACATACTTTGTTATTGTGATTCATACTCTGAAGTCTGTGCTCACTCACAGGAATGTGTATCAATGGTTAAAAATTTCCTGAAACAATTTATTTCAGGCTGTATGCTGCTTTGGTTTATGTTACAGATTACTGTTTCACAGGGTAAAACATGAAGAGCCACACAGCCCTCCTGCTTCTGCAGCTCTGGCCCTGCCTACTCTGCCTGTGTTATCTTTTATAAGCCAGTTTCGGAGGTTTGAGCACTGTGGTTGTGCACTGCTGGACATACTTGGGCAGCGCCAGTGCAAAAGTCCCATTCCGTGTCTCTTCTCCAGGCTCCTTTATTAATCTCCCTACTAGTGAATAACTAATTTTACTTTTGTCAGTACACACAAGACTTGTATGCTACCAGGTGTTACTTACACATTTAGACACTTTTCTATTTGACATTCTGTATATTACCAGAATTTATGCTTTTGGAAACTTTTTTCCAGCCGACACTATTAAAAAGTTAGAAGAAAGGAATTCATTTCACCTAACTACATTAAAAGTAGTTAAACTGGCTTGCGCTCATTAGCCAATTGCATCTTTTAATTCATTTAATGAAATCAGTCCTGGGAAATGAAACTTGATAAACATTAATAATGCAGAGTTGCTAACTGTGTCTTGTTTCTTCACAGACAGTTGCTGCACGCTATTTCTATAAAGCTGCCCAAGGAGGACATATAGAAGGGACTTTACGATGCTCTCTGTACTACATCACAGGAAATATGGAAGAGTTCCCTAGAGATCCAGAAAAAGCTGTAATGTAAGGAATGAAACCGTTTGTTAAAGGCGAATATATTTCTGGTGGGATTATTTTGATTATTGGTGATTTGTAAGTCCATAGTCTAAATATCTTATACTTCATGGAGCTTACCTCCTTGACAAAAGGTTCTTCTGCAGAAAAGTTTGATCCACATGTATATGTGTATTATTTAACTGACCGGTAGATTTTGAGAGGTGCTGACTACTTTTAGTACTTTTTTTCCAAAACAACTCAGAGAGGTTGTATTCAACAACTCAGAGAGATTGTATCTAATAAAGCCATGGCTCCTGATGTGATAGAACTGATATTTTGCATCAAGAAAAAGGCAGATAACTAGTTAATAGCACTTAGTAACTTGTATTTGTTTTCTGGAAAAAAAAAAAGGAAGGTAATTTTGCTAAGAAAAAACATAGGATGTCTCTCATATGCTCGTGTAGATGAATGGACAAAATGTTCTCCTTCAGTCAACAGTTACAAGACTGATACAGCAATTACTGTGAAATACCATAGTTTGTCTTACGTAAGAAGGCAGAAGGTGATCCCATATCCTTTTGTGTCCTTTGAGTCAGTGTGAGTTGGGATAACTCTACTGAAGCACAGTTGTTCATTTTTTATTGCTTGTCCTTTTCTACAGCTGGGCAAAACACATTGCAGAGAAGAATGGCTACTTAGGTCATGTCATCAGAAAAGCTCTCAATGCTTATCTGGAACTTTCATGGTATGTTTGTTCTGTTCTCTTCAAGTTCACTTTCTGTTTTTCACTTACTTTATCACGATAAAATAATTAACATTGGGCCGTCACCTCAAAACCGTGCAAAAAACACTGACGTGAGTAGCAAAAAGGGAAGGAGGAATTGACCCAAAGCGTAATTCAACAGATCTGACAGAATCAAGTGACAAAGAGTTTGTAGAGTGAAATAGTGTTGCACCTGGGAAGGAATAACCCCATGCACCACTACAGGCTGGGGGCTGACCAGCTGGAGAGCAGCTCTGCAAAGAAGGACCTGGGAGTGCTGGTGGACAACAGGCTCACCATGAGCCAGCAGTGTGCCCTTGCGGCCAGGAAGGCCAATGGCATCCTAGGGTGCATTAAGAAGAGTGTGGCCAGCAGGGCGAGGGAGGTGATCCTCCCCCTCTTGTCTGCCCTGGTGGGGCTACATCTGGAGTACTGTGTCCAGTTCTGGGCTCCCTGGTGCAAGAGAGACAGGAAACTACTGGAGAGAGTCCAGCGGAGGGCTACAAAGATGGTGAGGGGGCTGGAGCATCTCTCTTATGAGGAAAGGCTGAGAGACCTCGGTCTGTTTAGCCTGGAGAAGAGAAGACTGAGAGGGGATCTCATCAGTGCTTCTAAATATCTGAAGGGTGGGTGTCAAGGGGATGGGGCCAGACTCTTCTCAGTGGTGCCCAGTGACAGGACAAGGGGCAACAAGCACAAGCTGGAGCACAGGCAGTTCCACCTGAACTTGAGGAAGAACTTCTTTACTGTGAGGGTGACAGAGCACTGGAACAGGGAGGCTTTGGAGTCTCCTTCTCTGGAGATATTTGAAACCCGCCTGGATGCGTTCCAGTGCACCCTGCTCTGGGGGCACCTGCTTTAGCAGGGGGGTTGGACTGGATGATCTCCAGAGGGCCCTTCCAACGCCTGCCAATCTGTGACTCTGTATCTGCTGTCTGTGATTTTCATCCTGTAGTGCTGTAGCATGTAATGTGCACTGGATTAGCCAGAGGAACGCCTTTCACTTTTAATATTCCCTCTGTTCCAAAAACTATACTTGGCTTTCTCTCTTCTATATAGTTCCATGTCATGAAAACTCAAGGTGCTGGATTAGATTTGTTCTTTTTTCTGTATATGGTTAATATTATCTTTTCTGTAACGTATAGTAGGAGGCTACAATGTCCAATGAGCCAACCAAGAGGTTTCAAAATAGCCTCCAGGTTAATATCCGTTCAACTTTATAATCAGTCTTGAACTTAGAGTACACGTACACTGGAGCTAATCCAGCTTCAATGCAAGAGAGAAAATACTGCAGGAGCCAGCGTGGCTCTTACACCAAGCATTGCCAGCAGATGTAGCTGTTGCATGGGTTCACCAGCCTCTTGCTTTTAAACCTTGTACCAAAACTTTGCTCTTAGGCAATTTTATGAATTTATTTAGTGGGTTTTTTAACTATAACTAAAATGCATGTTATTTTTTTATCTAACGTTAGGCATGAAGCTCTGCTGCATTATGTCTTAGCAGCTGAAACTGGGATTGAAGTGTCACAGTCAAATTTAGCACACATCTGTGAAGAAAGACCAGTAAGTAAATGTATTCACAACTCATTATCCTAAAAGGAACACTTGTTAATAATAATGTCATCCTAGTCTCTGATCTGTGATATGAATGGATCAATTATTTCCTTACAGGACCTAGCAAGGAAATACCTAGCAACTGATTGTGTTTGGAGATACTACAATTTCTCTGTTTCTCAAGTCAATGCACCGTCATTTGGTATGTATAAGGAATTCTTTCTGAATTTTAATTTTACCTTTTATTTAAATTTCAAAAACTACGTTTGTTACAACTTTTATGTGAGTGAGCAAGTTAAGGGAAGAGTAATCCCTGCTTATCATACATTTCCTTTTTAGTGTTTTGATAGGAATATCAGAGGAAAAAAGTTATTTTAAGTGTTGTATTTCAGCACGGGTTTTCTGAGAATTTTCTTTTTATGGCATACGGATAAAATTTGAATAAAATAAAATAAAAAAGCTAAGCCTTAAGGGGCTACATATTTAAGAGCCTGAGGAATTGACTCAAGGCTTAAGAAAAAAAAATCACAGTAGACTTGGAGCTCGTGCTGTTTAGTTTATCAAAGAGAAAATCCCAAAGCAAATATACTTCCACATCATAATTGAGTCACGAGAAGCTAATGAAGGCTAAAGTGGTCGTTATCTAATTTATTATGAGTTTTTCTGTTAGGGTACAGAGTTTATCAACACTGGCTCAGCTTACCTTGGGGAGCAAAAGGATTCTCTGTTAAAAGGAAAAAAAAAAAAAAAAAAAAAAGAAGGTGGTTTATTTACATGTAAGTTACATTCTTCCAGGCTTAAATTTTACTACGTCTGTCACTTCAGTGGCGAAGTAATTTTGGTGCCTTTGAAAGAGTTATTTGGTGTTTGAAAACATTGATCTGATTCTCTCACAAAAAAAGATTTACATGCTTTTTAATAAGTATGTGGAAAAGTGGAGTGTAAAAATAATTTAAGCTATTCGTTTAAATACACAGCAGCACGGAAACTGAATACCACATTGATACAGCCTGAAGCCACAGGACCTGACAAACCCTGTTAGCTTTCGTGAGGAGTTTGTAGACGCCTTAGCAAGGTGCAGTCTGGTTGACCCTTTGGCAGATCCGCTGGTACAGTCTTACATTAGAGAAGCTTCTGAAGGTCAGACTCATGGGGTGAGACTGTGATTCCATTTAAGTAAAGGAGAGACTTGCTGGCTTCAGCAAGGGAAGGATTTTATTACTTTGTGTCTTCCTTACATGGGTAACATAAGGGGAGTTTTATCTCTGACCCCTCTGCAGTAGTGGAGGATCAAATCCCCAGTGCAGAGCCTGGGATGGAGAGTCTAACCCTGGCAGCAGAGATTTCCAGGTCTATGTTATCAGTGCACACAGGGTGACCTCAAGGCCACCGCCTATGGCGGGAGGGCTCTCTGGGCCAGGGCTGGAAGGACGCAGTTGGTATGGTTGAGGGGAACTCTCTTCTTGATGATTTGCTACAGCGTTCATGGCCTTCCACTCTGCATCTGTGCCAGCCCATCCACATAGTCTTTCTGCCTTTACTGTTGGGTCAGTGATCGACTTGCTTCCTGGCAAACCTCTGCTATAGTCTGCTGTGAAAACAGGTGGGATTTCTAGGTAGCTGCCATAGACGCATAAGGCAGGGTGTAGAAGTGTTTCAAACCATTTGCGGAAAGCTTAGGGTCGGATAAGTGCAGACACAGTTGCGGAATTTTTTAAACTCTAGCATAGATTAGTGCAGTGTCACGCTTGCTCCTGTCTGGGTCAATGCCCACTCCGTTGGCATGTTTCATTACTGCGTGGTATCACAGAAATATGTTTGTAAAATATTTGCTTGGTGTTGCTTCCTTCTAGACCGGGAAAATTCTATACCTACCATGGTACCGGGTTGGTTTGGATTTGAAACTAATGAAATTATCGTCAGCAAAGTTCTGTAACTTCTAGGATGGGTTTAGCCACTGTAGTGACAGGTACAGAGCAGACAATTAGACAGCATGTTGTTAAGTCTCATCAAGTTAGTAGGGCTAAGCTGAATAATCAGGCTACAGGTTGCCCAAAGACAGATTCAGGAAATGAAGAAAGAATGCAGTATAAAGTCTCTAAATCTCAGTTTTTGTAAAAATAGCAGTATCACTCACTAAATTCATTAAAGAGAAACCATGAGAAATTTCACCCAGGATAAATATTTTCAGTGGGCAGGCTGATGTAAAATAGCCACAGAGACAAGCAGAGAGGAAGAGTGCCTTTTTTTTTAATATGATGCTTTAAATAGAATTACTATTAACTTCTCCGTCACATTAATAGTTGGTTAATTCTATTTCTGCAAATGCTCAAAATGATCTGCTACCGGTTTCTTCCACAGCTTATTTGAAGATGGGTGATTTCTACTACTATGGTTACCAGAACCAGTCTAAAGACCTTGAGCTCTCAATGCGGATGTATGCACAAGCTGCATTAGAGGGAGATTCACAGGTGAGTCTGCAGCTGTGATGTGTTTATAAAACATCAGAGTTTAGAACAATCTGAGGATTTTTCTGAAACTGGTTATTCTACTTGGCTACATCTGCACCAAAGAAACCTGCTAGAAGTTATAATTATTTCAAAATACCTTGTGAGCCAGTAGTTGCTGTCTTGTGACAACAGAAGGTAAACCTAGCATAGATGAATAGTCTTAGAATTAGGCTGTTTTGAAAGCTAAAGGTGAATGGCCTGATTCAGTGCTACCTTACCTTGACACAACTGATTCTATTGTGACCTTGGTATTTCTGCTTCTGCAAGGGGAAGAATTATAGACTGCTGAGATGTATTCCAGTCCTATTCTCTGCTATTTTAGGATATAAATAAGAAGGCTGGCTCATTTCTAGTAGTATATTGAGTGAATCCTAGGGTGAATTTTGTTCACTTCACCAACAAATAATTCATCTTAAAGTGCTTTGTGGTTAAAACATACACCGTATCACATTACCAAAGACATGCAGTGTTTCAACACTGAGTTTCCTGCCCTCAGACCCTCCTGAAGTGTCCCGGGTGCAATATTCTGTTCTCCCTGTCCCTATGACAATGTCTCCAGACAGTATCTAGTATGTGAATTTATTAGAGGTAGCATAGGTGCGTTCTGTTTTGAAGATATTGGGACAAAAAGTTACTACTAAACTAGCAAAGGAAAGAAGAGATGCGTGAACAGTTACTTCAAAGCGTGAAACCCAAATTGATGGGGAATCCTCTAATATGTCTCATGTGTGTTCATCTTCATGGCTCCGAAGAGACAGAGCCTAAGACTTGTCCAAGTAGGGAAAACTGTAAAATTGAGGACTTACATTGTCTGGAGGAAATTTCTGCTCTCAATTTCACAGTTCAGATCGCTGTTGCTCTGTAGACCTAGCTGGAGGGGAATTAAACAGGAACAGGAATCCATTTCTGCTTTCAGTCTGTATTTCCCTAGTAGATAAAAGATGACAGTTTGATATGGTGGCTGTGGTTAAAGAGCAACTAAAAATGAGAAAGCTCAGATCTTTTTCTAGACAGTTTCTAAGAAAACAGTGTCACAACAAATGAACACTAATTCTTTTGCATTTTCAGGATTTGCTCGGGGGTATATAGTTAAGAGAGAAGGCTCTCATAATTATTCAGTGAAGATCACATTGTACTAAATGAATTTATAGAAGATGGTTATAATTATTTTCATACTTGATGCTTACAGTAGACCTTAAATATACGTATGAAAATTTAGCTGTTAAAAAGCGTGCATGCTTTCTTATTGTTAGGGTTTCTTTAATTTGGCCCTTGTCATAGAAGAGGGCAACTCCATACCTTCCTACATTCTGGATCACTTGGAAATTGATCAGGCATTGCATTCTAGTAATACGTCACTTCTTCAGGAACTTTATTACAGGTGAGTCTTTTTTTCCGCTTAATCAGCAGCTTCTGTTTTTCCATGGGAGTAGCATTTGCTCTGGAGAACAGCAACTCCTGTAATTATTAACTTTGTTCACTTGTATGATTTAAGGCAGGTTAAGGTCAACATGCTTGAAATGCTTCAATTACCTAAATATATTTCAGTTTATGCCTGTTAAAGACACCTGATTGTATGTGGTTACCTGAAATAGCAGGAACTGGATTTGATGATCCAGGTCTTTTGCAATTTGATACGTTTAAGTTCCTGAGTTAGGCAATGGTAATTTGTATACAGTCCGAAACAATCTTTTAATGATAAATATAGCATAATGTAATACAGAACTTACTTAAAAGTATGCAACTGGGGTAATAGCAGTCCTTCATATTTATTCTGCAAAGATGTTCCAGCCTGGCACAGAATATTAGATATGTGAGAAGGTCACAGGTTTGCTGCCTGAACAGCCTGTGCCAGCACTGTTCGCGCACAAACCACCTAGAGACCTCTGGTTCCACTGCAGAACTTAGGTTTCCTTTACCTGGATAAAGCAATGTGTGTTGGAAAGCACAGTGGGCATGTGAAGCTAGACGGTATTTGGTGGATTTGTGGAATTGCCTTTCAGATATTTAAAGAAGGAGGAGCTAACAGTTAATTCATGAGGCTATGAACCAAGAATTAGTGGTTTATCTTCTGGTTTGCTACTGAGTGTTGCATGACCCAAAAAAAGTGGAGATGATACCAACATTTGCCGTTTCACCAACAATCCGCTGAAATTGTTCTTCACTGCAGTTAGCCTGAACTTGTATCCTAAATTACTTCCACTCCAGGAGTCAGATAAATAGGGCTTCTGGACCAGCTGGTCCATCTGGGATTGTAAGCTTGAGCCTGAATTCTGCCTTCAGTTGGGCTGAATCCATCTGCTTTGCAGTGGGAGCAACTCCAGAGTTGACAGCACTGCAGGCTTTTCCCATGATCATATACTTTCGTCCAGAAGGGCACATACTTTATTAAATATATATATATATAAAATATATAAATCATATATAATATTAGATACAATTATGTATTTTTTATAGAGAGAGATTTTTATATATGTATACACACACACACACCACCCCTACTAACCCCTGCCTCCTCAGCTTGGTAGAAATGAATCAATTAATTGTAGCTTAAGATAGGTGCCTGTGATTCAGCTGTCTAAACTACCCTAGTAGGTGAAGTCCTAACTGATGGAACTGAGAAAGCAAGCTGCTCAGCTCACCCCTCAACAGGTATCTCGTAGCTGGTCAGCTAAAGCACTCTTCAAGCTCTGACTGCATTGTATAGTACTCCGTTGCCTCTAAAGGGGGTTTAGGATGCAGTGTCCTGTGTAGGCAACTACATTTTGTACATATAATCTTAAATCAAGTCCTACTGCTGTTGACTTGCATTAGTCAGAACAAAGCATCTTGGGTACAACCTTGTACTGTGACTGCTTGACAAGGGTGGCCTGGACACTTAGACCCATTGTTGACTAACAAGTAGGTAAAATCCTAAGGTGAGGTATTCCATGCTTAATGAGGACAATTTGGTGTTTCTATGAATTTTTACTTTACTAGATGGTGATAGATAATATCTGCTTGTTTTTCTGGGTTTCTGAGGCTTGCTCCAAACCCAGTTGAGGGTCCCAGATGACAGATGCCACAAAACTGTAGAGGATGACTAATCAGTTGTTTTAATGTTCTTCTTGTAGGTGCTGGAATAATAGTAACCAAGAATCAATTAGTCCATGCTCATTGGCATTGCTTTATTTTTACACCAGAGTTCTCTGGAACAATATTTTACAATCTACTCTGGTATGTATTGCTCCTTTGGTACATGCACAGTTCATCTGGAGCACTACCTTCGCTGTGCACTGCTCTAATCATGTTTTTAAACTTACTGTCACAGATCTACTTCATGGGAACCTTTCTTTTATCGATTCTGGTTGCATTTGCAGTACAGTATTGTCTTTCTTTATCTGGTAAGTATTTGCCATAGTAAAACCAAAGAAAGAGGAGTGATCTTCTTATTTCAGTAGAAACCTCAAAAATAAAAGCAAGAATCTTAGATGTGGTAGAGGTAACTCTGAACAGCAACTTCTTTGATACACAAGTCATTTTTTGATCATTGCAAAAGGGTGGATGGAGCGAGGCATAGGTTTGAACCTGTTGGTTTCTAGAGAGTTTCCCCTCAGTAAAGGAGATTCTTAATAAAAACATTAACTGCAGGAGACTATGACTGGAAATAAGAGATTATTTCCCATTTCTCAACATGCAGTATCGTTAGAGTAATTATATGACTTCGATTTCATACGTTGTCTCTGCAACATGGCATGAGACTGTATTCCCTGTTTCATATGACTGGATCCATTCAGATACAAGGTGGGAGAAAAAGTTGAGGTTCAGAGAGCCAGTACATTGGAATAACTTAGGAGGAGGCAGTTCAGCCTCTTCCAACCGGTAACAGAATCAGTAAATACATTCAATCAGCATTTGCAGGCTCTTCCTGTCCTGAACTAGAAAGGTTTGCTGCATGTTCTCTTTTCTGATGGGACAGGGACTATTAAGGGACAGAAAACCAAATGCCGGACTTTGATCTTTTTAAAATCCCATTATTTTTTACATATTGAAAGAGGTATCAGAGACAAAACTACATTGCTCACAAAAGGGGAAAAAAACCCTACCATCACATGCAAAAATAATGAGTCATCTTTTAAAAAGCATCTCCAGCTTCAACCAAGTGTTTCACTTCAAATCCCAAGACAGGATCTTGATCGGGAAGTTATGAAAGGAATATTACCAGTTATTAAAATAATTTCTTCGACAAAATGCATTTTCTTATGTTGTGGTTTAACCCCAATAGGCAGCTTAAGCCTATGTCAGAAAATACAGAAAAATTACTGTCCCCATTGACAACCTACACCTATAGGGAGAAGTATCTTAAAAAATCCAAAGCACCATTAAATATAAAAAGATTCTTTGAATTTTATAATTCCTAGATAGCATTTAAGACATTCAGCTGTGAATAATATGCTGACTATGGAAATAATTCTGAAACTCTGCTTTCTTTAGTTACTAGCTGTAATTTATGTAACTTTGTACACATGTAGTGTGATTCCCAAGTATCTAGTTAAAGTTACAGGTATTATTCTTTCAATATTTCCTAACCTTTGAGCATTATCTTTGTATGTGATTTTATATCCACATAATATTTAAATATTGATGAGTAGACTTCTAGACACAGTGGGGTCTTTTTTAATAATTTCTTTTGATGTTTTTCCAAAGCCCGTAATTCTCCTGGAACAAGATCAGAACCATCGTCAGATGAACCTTCTTCCTCAGGGAATAGCAGTGAGGATGCTACCAGGCTAGCACAACAAGAAGATTCTACTTTTTCAAATGATTTAGCACAGCAGGAGTCAAACCCTCAGAATCCTCCTGTTACGAGCTGAAGTGTAATTTTCTTAAGGTTGTTGTCCCATCGGGAAGATGGGGTATGAACAACTACAAATGTAAGAACTGGCAACCAACCCTAGTAGTGGCATTAATAATGCAGTCCAACCGCCAAAATTGCAGGGAAATTCACTGATCTGATTTCTCCACTGTAGAGGAAACTCATCCCTATAATTTATTTAACACTCCAAACAGATAATGCAGATTATCTCACTATACCCAACACATGATCATACTGTATTTCATTGGAGGTCTGGAAGAAAACATGCAAAGTCTTTGCCTAATTGAAGAATGAGCAAACTTCCCACCCGTTTTGATGAAGAAGTTGTTTTACTCACATGTTTAATATCTTATTAAATTGCCTTTACTGCATTGATCTTATTTTACTGGTGAAGTTACCAGAGTTTTCAAAGTTGGAAGCATGAAAATTACATAAAAGTGAAACCCAGCCAGCAACACTTTCGAAGTTCCATGGCACACCATCCAGGACTTTAGTACATGCAGTGAGAACAATTACTTTTTTTGGCATTCTATATTCCATCCTAACTCTTTGAGGCAAAAAATGTTTTGTAAGAAAAACACCAGGAAGATTTACAATATGATCATAACACAGTAGGTCTCCTGGCTGACCCCTGGTGAAAGTTTCACAAGTGTCAGTCGTTCCCTGATGAACACAACAACAACGTGTTTCTTGCTCTGCCAAGAGCCACTGATTAGAGAAAGTAGCTTCCCTAATGAATATATATAAAGGAGTATGTAAGTGTGAGCAGGTGACACGAAGTGAATGAACAATTTATTTTTGGATTCTTCAGTAGATAACATTGGAATGGTATTTCATGTTCTACAGTAACTCTTAAAGACACCTATTTAAGTGAGACTTTATTTGGTAAGTGTTAGGTGGGATATTTGGATAACAAGTATGAAGTGCAAATGCCTTCTGTCTGATTTAAAGCTGTCTTGTGAGTGGCTGTAGGCAAGGTCTGACCTTTAAAGCAGGTGTGCATGCACCTCTGCAACTGATGTAGATCACAGACTATAAATTGCATCAATCTATGCATTATTATTGAGGGTTAAATCCACTCTCCTTGCACTACATTATTTACTCCTGTAAATAAAAATATTTTTCTAATTGACCCTGTATGTGGAGGATTTTTTTTTTTAAAGCACCTATTAGATGAAATAGTATCTTGCTGTTGCACATTCTCAAGAACATTCTTTAGCCATCTGTTTCCTTAGCTTCAGATGGGACCATCAACCTTTGCTTTCTTTGAGGAATACAGCGTTCTCACAGAGCAGACCTGGAAGAGTTTTGTTTTGGTTGGGGTTTTGGTTTTTGTTTTTTTTTTTTTTTTTCAATCAAGACATAGGAGTTTTCAGTAACAAAGGAATTAATTAAAAGAAAAAAAACCCTCCAACTTTCAAGAGATTTTTTTTTAATATATAGACAAAAGTGTGTATACACATATCATCAAGGTATGTTTCACTTGCAGAAAACTGAAAATTCGAAAGTGTTCAGGTAAGAGTTGATGCTTTGAGGTAGCAGTTCCATTGAGTAAGCAAGGCGGAAAAAACTCAGATGTTGAAGCTTCCCCCCCTCCTTCACCCTGCAGCCATATAAACAGAAAGTTAATTAGGTGTTCACAGTACTGAGTTTTTCATTTATTTCAGCAAAAACAGTGCAAAGAGTACTTTGCAGATACCTATTTTGTTCTTTTTATGTGTAGCTAAGTATTTTGAACTGTAAGAAAGAAGCTTCACTTCTACATACTAAAGCGTTGTTGACTTGGCAGAGTTTATATGCTGTGCTTTTAGCATACATTGCAAATGGGTCACCAGCGTTTTTGAGTTGCAAAAACTTGTGCAGCTGAATTTCATTATATCAAATTCCTTAACACAAATGTATGGATATTTCAAAAATCCTCTCAACTTTACTTTTATCACCTAATAAAACATTGTCCATTTGTATTAAAACTGGGGCAGGTTTAGATGGTAAACCCAGAAGTACTGCAGAAAGTCAAGTGTAGCCTTTGAAGACAAGTAGACAGTTGTCAGAAGACAGGCATGATGTTAGGTACCAAATGGCACACAGTTAGATGGTCACACAAAACTATTCAGACATGCACGTGCAAATCTTGCTTGTAGTAAGCTACACATGCAAGACATTTTACTACGTGCATCACAAAATTGAAGCCCCTAGGGAAACGTTAATCCCATGGGAGTTTGTCAGCAGTGGCGTGATCATAACCCACATACTGAAATCATCGGGTTCTTAGAGCAGCAGTGATTTAGGTTTTGTACATACAGGCCAGAGTTAATGGTAAGCGGTCAGGCTGACTGCATTTTTCTCTCCAAAGTAAGCCCACGTTCTCAACTGTAGTAATTGACTAATTTGAGGACGTCTATCAGATGTATTTCAGAAGACAATTACCAAAGCTGCAATACCTTTCTGGACACCAGCAGTTAATAGTTGGGTCTTTGTTTATTGTTAGCTATTACATCGAAGTTCTACCAAAGTAAAGTACGTTAAGATAAGCAATTCTTCACAATAAACTGGCAATAGTTAAGGCTGAAATAGTAGTAGTTAATATTATCCTTCACTTCTTATAAGATCTAGGGGGCTATTATTTAACAACCTAGAGAATCAAACAATTCCCAGAGAGAAAGAGAGGATGGTTAGTTAAGCAAAGCAGCTACATCATTCTACATCCACAAGGAAAAAAAAAAAAAAGAAAAAAACCACTTTGTATCAATAATTATTTTTCATAAATTGAAACAAGACCACTGAAGTTTATAGTTTCTGCAGCCCGTGCTGAGTGGTCAGGATGGGAGTGAGGAAATAATAAATCACAAGTATAGAGCTAAAACGCTTCTTGTTTACGCACATTTCATAGAAGCCCAGCTGTCTGAACAACACAGGTAGTGCTTAAGGCAGTGTAAGTGATGGCCATTTTTCTCTTTCTCCCTTGGTTCAGCCCAGAATCATCTTTAGCAAATAAATTAGAGACAGCAAAGAATTTCAGAGTGGTTATTTACAAAATAGGTGCCCAATTACCTAGAATTAATGCAGTTTATACCAAGTAAGTAGAGATGTGTGTTAGAGCAAGCGATAAGGGAGATCAGTTATTGCATACAACATATTGAAGTGCTACAAAGAAAACTGAAAATTACATACTAATACAGGTTAAGAAAGGGAGGTAGGTGAAGATAAGCTTAAAAAAAAAAAGTCAGTGTTGAGTAGTTCTGAATGGTTAACGACTTTAAGGTTATGTAGTAGGCGATTCAAACCACTCATGCAGAATTTGCAACTATGCTGAAAAGTTTGTTCAGCTTTGAAGTACATAGCAAGGTAGTAGCAGGACAGACCTGCATGCAGGCACCCTCACATGGGTGACTTCATGACCACTGTATGGTGCTGCTTCCCAGTCCATAGTGGTGAACATTACATCGTAATACACAGGCACGAGTGCGTGCTTAAAGGTATGTATTAATGCACATTAAAGTCATACCTTGCAACAGAAATGTATTCAGGGATAAAGTCGCCAGTACATGGAAATTAGTCCTGGCACGCTGATTATGTTTTTTAAGTATACCCTCTGTTGCAAATTTCGTGTTGGGCTACTGGGAAAGCATAGATAGTCTTTAAAAGCATGTGAGAAACATGTATTATCTGTGAAGAGATTTGTTTTATAGCAGATTGCTCTCTGTGTAAGCTGTCCCCATTGACTAATGGACTATGACGTTTAACACTGGCTGACTGTTGACCCTTATGCTGGATGAAAGGCAGCACAAAGGTATGAAACAGGTTGAATAAGCTTTGACTGAGAAATCCACCCATGCACCCTCTCCTTCCTCCCTAAGTACGTGAACTGTGTTAGAAGACTGGGATGCAGAAAGAGAACAGGAGTGAAAGATTAAGCTGGAATTTTTGGAGAACAAGCCCAAGTGTAAGGAAGGTAAAGAATGATGAGGAGAGTCTGAGCACGGAGCAATTTCCCACACTGTCTTCTAAGATCTAGGTGACAGGAGCTAATTCCTGAATAATCGACAGAACATTGTAAACAAAAAGCAGCTACTGGGATATAGATGTGCTGGAAATGCATCACAGCTTGCATGTTTATGAAAGGACCTAATTCTTATGCCAGAAGGCCAGATTATTATTTACAGTAAAAAAAGTAACAATGAGTCTATGCCTAAGTACAAGGCATCTGTGTTTAAAGCAGCCACATACAGATAAGTGATCATCAAAACCAGAAAAGATCGGGAGCAATGAGTAGCCAAATCGGAAAGGAAAAAGATCACTTGTGTAATTGCAGTACGTGCTTACGTTACAGTAAACATTAGAGTGTTAGGGAAAAAAAAAAAGCACAACACAAAACAAAAAAAAAAACCCCAAACGAACAAAAACCCAACTACTTGTGGTAGATTAGATATTCCGAAGCACTGAGGTTCCAAACTTATATTGCACCAGTGCTGTGTGCCCATTGCCTTAAGGGACTTGGGTTGTTTGGTAAGTGCTATCAGATACCCATCCACCTTTGGGCATCTTAATAGCCCCTTAGAAGAAAACTGGCTGCAACAGGTTTGTTTATAACTCTGTGTTCGGTGATCTTTCCTCTCTGCTAACGTCTTCCTTGACCTTGCTTCCCTCCCCAGTTTGCATTTTCTGATTCCTGTTGTTCACCTTCATTTGTCCGCATTGATCTCTCCCTAATCACTCATCAGCCTTCCAGATAGCTCCTAATATTCAGCATTGCTATTTGCCCTTACCAGTTCCGTCAGGTGAACAGAGGAAGCATGAGCCCATTAGCAGAGCCTAGCACCGTTTTATGACAGTCTGCCAAAGCAGGAACAGAGATACCTGCGCAGCATTTTCTCTCTCTTCATTATGGCACGGCCCGAGTCATGGATTTACACAGCAAATATCTTTAATTGTGCAAGTTAGAAGGAAGTCTCCCTGGCTAGATTTGTATTAATGAACTAATGAAGGCCAGGCTCCGCTATCTGTGTGTGAGCAGTGAAAATTTTCCTGGGAATCCGGTTGCCTCATGTACTGCTTGTTGGGACCAGTCCTGGTCCATAAAACCCCCAAATGGTGCCTGGCCATTGTCTAGGGGGATTCTACTCAAATGGGCTCAAGTCAGGCCAGGAAGCACACCATCAAATAGCTGAGATGATTGTGAGCCAGTGCCCAGGCATATCCTTCAGGCCTTGTTTTGATTAATCTTGCAGACAACCTGAGACTGCTGGCCTCTGTTACAGGCTGTGAGACTCCATTCCGCCCCCAAGCAACTACTGTAGGATCAGTCCCTCGGATTTCACCAGCCTGTTTATCAGTGTGGGCCTCCCAGCAGCCTGTTGTGGTGTAGACCCTGCTCCCCCCTGCTAACAAGCCGCATTGCAATGTCAGATCAGTCAGCACCATATAAGAACAAAGAGCTGGGATAATTGGGCACTCTACGACCTTGCCTGTTGGTACAGTGAGCCAAGATGTGAAGTGATACGGTACCTCTCTGTCCCGGGATGAGCACAGCGAGTTGGGACAATTAGGCACTCCCTGATGGCACCTGGAACTCCTGCTGCAATCACAGTGAGTTGAAGTGATTGGGCGCTC
>VZSC01004436.1:689988-722792 GCA_013398225.1 Steatornis caripensis
TAATCACATAATTTAGTTTATTATTTACTTTAGTAGTGTTAAGATACCATTTATTGTTACTATTAATTGTTATAAGACCCATACTTACATGTTAAATCACTTTCACTGAAATCCCCACACTGCACTCCTTTAGTTATAAACCGTTGACCAAGTCTGGGACTAGGAGTGGATTCAGCCACACCTAGACTCCTCTGAGAAGGAGTTTAGAAAGCAAGGGGGTCCACTCCGAACCTCGTGACTCAACAGGAGGGCACTCCTTATACCCTTTTCCCTAAACCCTGTACACATCACTCCAACTCGACGCTGTCTCAGTTTCCCCTATCTGACCACTCTAAAATCACTTCTCTCTGCGCCCCCCCCACCATTCACTGTGACAGTTGCACCTAAGCACCACTCTGACCCAATTCCCTTTCACATTCCCTTCACACAGTAAGTAATAAAGCGAATCTTGCCATCGAATTCTGTAAAGTCGCGCTTTTTTTACAAACATAGTAAAAATCACCTTTCCCTCATATCTTTGGTGGTGATTCTTTGAGTGACCGTTAAACCTTAACCACACTCCCCCATGACACAGCCCAAACATGTTCAGAGCTGTTCTGAAGGATTGCTTTCTTGAGAGCAGCATGCTCAGCACGTGTTTGCAGACCACAGGGCAGCCTTTCCAAAACACAGCAGTACTGACTGACTGGAACGATAAATCAAAGTCTCCACTAGTGCTTTACCTTGTTCCAGGAAGACCAAGGCATAGTTTTCCCCTTCTGCTCTGCAGAGTTGGTTAGTGGCAATAATGCTGTCCCTGCCTTCTTGTCCCTTACCAACTCTGTCTGCTGTCCTACCTGCTCCAGACAGCAGGACTTATCCACAGCCACAGATGCTTTGAGGTTTAACTTCTGCAGCGTGGACTGCTTATCCTCGGGCCACGATCCCTCCAGAGGTGCACCTGCCGCAGCACAGACATAACCACAGCCACAGATGGTTCAAGATATACCTGCTCTGGCATGGGCTTATCCATGGCCACAGACGCTTCGGGGTGTCCTGCTCCCACATGAACTCATCGACCAGTCACAGACCCTTCGACTTGAGTTGACACTGGAGTTCCTGCCTGGCTGGTACAGCAGCACAGAAACAGCAGCGATGCCCTGGCCATCTGCCAGCCCAGGTGCATCACCATTTCTGATAACAGAATGTTCCCAGGCACAGCAGAGTAAGACGATAAGCACTACAGCAAGCACCAAAAGCAAAAAGGAGCTGCTAACGAGCACAAGACTCTAATTGTCAGTAAGGCAAGCAAGCCCCATGGCAAGTACAGTAGGCTGCCAATGAATACCTAAACAGCAACAACAGCTACACATTCGATCTAGCACATTCCAATTGAATTTCTCATCATCTTGAACGCTTCGAGCCCCAGATTGGGCACCAGAAAGGACTGTCGTAGTTTAACCCCAGCCAGCAACTAAGCACCATGCCGCCGCTCGCTCACTCCTCCCTGGTGGGGTGGGAGACAGAATCAGAAGGGTAAAAGTGAGAAAACTCATGTGTTGAGATAAAGACAGTTTAATAGGGAAAGCAAAAGCCACACACACAACCAAAGCAAAACAAGGAATTCATTCACCACTTCCCGTCGGCAGGCAGGTGTTCAGCCATCCCCAGGACAGCAGGGCTCCATCATGCGTAACAGTTGCTTGGGAAGAAAAATGCCATCGCTCTGAACCTTGCACCCCTTCCTTCCTGTTTCCCCTGGCTTTATATGTTGAGCATAACGCCATACGGTATGGGATACCCCTGTGGTCAGTTGGGGTCAGCTGTCCCAGCTGTGTCCCCTCTCAATTCCTCATGCACCCCCAGCCTCCTTGCTGGTGGGGCGGTGTGAGGAGCAGAAGAGGCCTTGGCTCTGTGTAAGCACTGCTCAGCAGTAACAAAAACATCCCTGTATTATCAACACTGTTTTCAGCACAAATCCAAAACATAGCCCCTTGCTAGCTACTATGAAGGAAAATAACTCTATCCCAACCAAAACCAGCACAACACACAAAACCATCATGCCAGAATGTGGTGTTTTAAATTGAAGCTACCTGAAAAAGAAAGCCATTTTTGTTCGGCTGTGAATAAATGGAAGGAAGGGAAAAAGAAGGGAGAAGGACACATAAAATGAACCCCAAACCCCACAACCACTGGAGTCCTGAGAGTCTTCCAAAGCCTTTTAGTCTCCGTCACTCTTCTATCCAGAAAATAAGAGCAGTTCTCTGGGTCTTTACTGCAGTTCTCTGATAAATACAGTGACTTTATTTGCAACAGCACAGGAGGGCTTAGAATATTCTCCTGTAAGTCTATGTGTAGCACAAGTCAAGCTAAAGTAGTTCAAGGATGATTAATCAGCGTAGCTCCTTGCGTGGGTTATCCCACAGCAAGTTAACATCTACCTGCTCTTCAGCGCAGAGATAACTATCCCTTTTCAGCCAACAGCACTGGGCAAAGGTCCAGACAGCTATAGTGGTTGAACCCTGGTAGAGTTTATAAGCCATGTTAGATCGCAAATGTTGAGTGGTAATGCCACAGGGAGCAGCGCAGAGTTTGAACACACATAATTGGTCCAGGGCACGGCTGGACTGTGATCTCGGGCTTGTACCCTGTAAATTTATCGTAGTGTTGGCCTTGCCATAGTTTCTGTTCCACCAACCCTAGCATATCTCAACCACTCGAGGCTAGTCCCCGCCAGCATACATTTGTTGGCACAGGCGTGTGGCATGGGGTGCATAATCTGCACTGCAAGACAAATTTGTTTTATCTCCGTCAGATGAAGAACACCAAGTCACTCCCACAGTGTCCTCCTTCAAGGCTTCTGCTTGCTAGAAAAAAAGGCAAGAATTTGTCCTCAGGATTTGTCAATAGTAACATTATGAATTAGATTGTTCCCTTGGACATTTGACTTCCAGATGAAGTATTGTACACATTCAGCAGGACAGTTTCTGATAGAAATGGGTTATTATTGCAGAATAAAATAAATAAATAACAAATAAAATAAAATATAAACAAATAAATAAAAACACAAATAAAACAGTGCTCCAGAGCAGTTGCTCTCACTGTAGTGAGAAATATCACGTGACTGTCCTTGTGTTTTACGACAGAAAACTGAATTACTCGGCTAGACCTGACTGTAAATGTGAGCCTTTACAGGAATCTTTTTCCTGTTCAAAGGCCACGGGAGAAAGGCCTGCAGGCCTTGGCAAGCGTGAGTATTCAGGAGCTTAAGTGCAAATTTGGGAGCTGAATGTCCAACTTCATTAGAATTTAATATTTCTAACAGTTTCTTCCACATGAAGGTAACACTTGGGTAGTAGATTTTTATGAATTCAGAATCTCAGTCCAAGCCTTTTCCTGCCTTACAAGCTGGAATTCAGACATCAAATTTTTGAAATCCGTTTGAAATACCTGTCCTTATTTTTGTCTGATTTGCTCCAGCAGTCTTTAAGGCTCAGAGAAATAGCACTAAGGAACTCAAAACTCGGAGATATTTGTGGTACATCTTTCTGACTAACTTTGACCGCAGCTTCTGGCTACCGTAAATACCAAAAGCCCGTCTGTGTGAAGGCGCCCCGGTGCCTGGCACATTCAAGAACCTGCTGCTGTACTGCTGCCTTTTATGTATATATAAATAAAATTAAAGATGTATACCTATTATACTGATAGGGCCGTGTGATTCTACTGCTGTCCCTGCATAAAAAGGCAGCTTTTTTATTATTGAGAACGGCTTTGTGACTGGACAACCTACCCAGGACAGAGCAGCACTCAACAGCCTGTTAGTCCAAGGAAGTTCACGTCTACATCTGTAGACGTCCATCTACTGCACAGAAAACTGCCCTGCCCCTACAAATTATTGATACATCAGAGAGAAACGTGAAGGCCCTGTCAACATCACCTGTATTTATGCCACAGGAGATATGAATGGGAGTTTGGCTTCATAACGCATCTAGTCCATAAGCGTCGTTCTCGGGAGTTGTTTTCACTCCAGTGCTATTCAAACCCAGAGCCAGAGTTTTGGGCACTGCTGGTATTCACGAGTGCTGTCTTGGTTGCTGCCTAGTCCTGCAGAAACCACTACAGCACTAAGATTTCTACAGGTGGCTGCATACAGAACCATCAGCATTAGCTTAGAAGGTGCCAAGGGGCTGTGCAAGGCTGCCCAGCCTAGCAGCCACCTCACACATGGCCCCAGCAGGATGATTCCCCAGGAGTTTGGTTTGGGGGGTGGGGGTTGTTGGTTGGGGTTTGTTGTTTGGGGGTGGCGGTATGGTTCTTTACTTGTGGTGCATGATCCTAACGCACCTAATCCACATGCACCTAATGCTCTTCCCAAAAGACTAACAGGAAAAAAAAAAAGCAGTCACCACCTGCTTGTTATGCCAAGAGCTCCTAAATTCAGCAACCTGAATTCATTATCTCTTTTTCTTCTTAGAGCTTTTGAGCCAGCCCTGAGCTAGAGACACTGAGGCTAGCTCACAGTAAAATCAAGCCCCTGAAGTAGTATTGCCACTTCACATCATCACGGAGGTGACAATCCATGCACACAGTATTGCCATGCAGCATATAGAGTACGTCACTTACAGCTCTGGTACTACCTACCTGTCACTAGACGGGAGGACCTCAGCATCGCACGGCACTAATCCTCACCTCGTTGTCCTCTCCAGTGGTTGGCTTCCCGTGCCACGTGCTGGCTCCTCTCTCAGCTGCCTAACTTTCCTTCCTTTGCACAGAGGCGCTCAAATGCCTGAAGCTAGGTAGTGTAATGCCAAAAATTGTGGTGCTTCAGCTTTCCTTCCAGTACAGGAATTCTGCCATTCAAGGCAAAGGAAAACAGGTTGGATTTTTGCTGTATTAAATGCTGTATTGCCTCACAAACTTGGGTTAACCATACCGTAGCGTTTGTCAACTCCGTTTTGCTTCTGTAATCCAGTATACCGCATACATTTGTAGCGAAAAGACTTTCAGGTAATAAATAACAGGTTGTGTTCCTCCAGCATGTCAAGACCTTTGCCAAGTAATATTTTCTGCAAGTTTATATTCGTGTGTAATTTGTTTAGAACAGCAGCATCAGTAAGTAACTATATGATTCTCAGATAGTTTGGTCAGAAGCCGTCCTAATCTCCTGTCAACAAAGTGCTTCTGGCCATTTACTCATGTCGCTGTTATCCAGCAGTTTTCCTGGCCTGCTTGTGGGCTGCCCTGCCAGCTATCAGCCCTGCGTGGCACAACCCCAACCCAATCCATCCAGAGCGCCACCCAAGCAGAGAGTGTCTAAACTAGATTTAAAGACTGCTTTGCAACCTCAGTTAAGGCTCATATCCATTTCAATCCATTGGAGAAACCAGCACTCCCTCTTAACCACTTCACAGCCAAGAAAGCCACATCCTTTTGAAGCATTTTGCCACACAATAAAACTGCAAGCCTTGTTCAATTTCCGTTGTTTTTTATGGGCTTACAGAGCCCATAAACTGGTTTGGTTCAGATTCCCTCTTCCGGCACAGCATGCGCTGGGTCTTCTAGGAATAGGCTGGGCCAGTTTTAGTCGATGGTCCTGAGCAAAGACAACAGGCAGATAAGGAACAGACATTGGCCTGCATCAGGGTCATTTTGGGTGGAATTTCCTCATTGCTTTCCTCATTCGGGCCCATCCCTCCCTCCCATGTTTCCTCCCTCTACAGGGACAAATGCTGTGGAGGGGTGGGTGCTGACAGAACAAGTGCAAACACACTTGTTGAATCTCACACAATTGGCCCATCGATCCCTCTGAAGACCCTTTCTACCCTTGAGCAGATCAACGCTCCTGCCCAACTTGGTGGCATACGCAAACTTACTGAGGGTGCACTCGACCGCCTGCCTGGAAGTATTTAAAATATGCGTGNAGGGGTGGGTGCTGACGGAACAAGTGCAAACACACTTGTTGAATCTCACACAATTGGCTCATCAATCCCTCTGAAGACCCTTTCTACCCTTGAGCAGACCAACGCTCCTGCCCAACTTGGTGGCATACGCAAACTTACTGAGGGTGCACTCGACCGCCTGCCTGGAAGTATTTAAAATATGCGTGGATATGGCACTTCGGGACGTGGTTTAGTGGTGGGCTTGGCAGTGCTAGGTTTACAGTTGGACTCAGTGGTGTTAAAGGTCTTTTCCAACCTAAATGATTCTATGAGTCTATCATTTTCTGTCCATCCCCAACTAAAACTCTCAGCACCTCAGTTCCTCAAACACTTTTTTAGATAAATTGTCAATATTGTGTAGTGATGGTTAGCCACACTTTATGCCTTGTTTTTTTTTTTACCCACAACAAAAACTGCAAGCTTTCTTCAGAAAGACAAGCATTCTGCTCTGTACTTGGTAGCACTCAAAGCACAAAAATCTGATCCATCTCTCCTAAACCATTATAGCGATAATAAGCAATAAATACATGGAGATATCTATTGCCCTAATTCTTTTTTCCTGTCTCTCTTAAAGACAGACTAAAGCCTTAATTAACATTTATCCACCACGTCCACTATGCAGCTAGCAGAGCAAGTTTTGATTGTACATAAAGCCTTCACAGAAGTTAGATCATGACCAGGCAAGAGAGAAAAGAATAACACTCCTGCAATAAAAATCAACACAAAGACCCTCAACGAGTACATCTTTCAGAACATCACTGATGTGCCCAAGAAAAAATATCCTCACCTTCCCCCAAATCTCCCCTACTGCAAGAAAATGCCCTGAGTAGAAACTGCATTGCATTCTGCTGTAGTACAATGGTTTCAGACCCACTAGTGCCAAATGATAGAAAAATTAAACACTTACCTCCTCATTAAACAGCCATGGTCTTAAACTATGTGTCTGGAAGACAATCCTTGCCTACCACAAGCTTCAGGCCCTTAAACACGTAGTTTCTGGCTCACACCCTTAAACCAGAAGCTGACTGCCTATAGCAAGGTTGGGTTTTTTTCCTTCTAGCCACTTTTCAGCTGTTTTCAATCACTTCCTTTTGCTTTAAAGCATCACCAGCTCTACCCCAGGAGCCCTGATTTAGCTATTTGAGGTAGTTTGTCTCACTAGGACAGGTTTTATTATCCTTCCTGAGCTGAAATGCTGCCTGAGGCTTTTTGGGGGAGGGCAGGGGAATCCCCAGCCCAGCTTGAACGATGTTCATTTGTAACCCAACAGATATTGGGTAGCATTTTAAGTGTTTATTTATTATTTTTCATTTCTACTTCATTTGCTTGTTTGCATGTGTGGAAATACATGTGGTTGTCAAAAAAACCCAAAAAACCCCAAAACCACATTGTGGCTGTTTGTGATACCTTGCACAGCATCAGTTATCCTACTAGTCACTTGCAGACCTAAGACTAAGGAATGCCTTCCGTACAACATGCGCATTCAGGCATAGGCACGCTTCAAAAATTGTGCCCTGTGGAGGCCGATGTCAATGCCTGTTCCTGAGGCGAGCAAGGCACCTGGCCCAGGTGAAGCAATTTTAAATTCCTCTGGGATTTGCATCTAGGCTAATTGCCAGCACATGTCAACAGATGGTGCTGAAATGGCCCTTTCTACTCGTCAGATGCGAAATTCATTCTCAGCGCTGTGATAATTTCCGTTAACCGTGTTCTGCTTTGCTGAAGATGCTGTCCATATGCTGAAGGAATTCTGCTGTCCAGTCTCCCTTGTCATCTTTTAAAAGGTTACTAAACGTTTTAGGAGTTAAATTTGATGTGAAAGCACTAAGTGTTCAGTCTCTAGTGAGGAGCAAGGCATTTTGCAAAACTCATCTACCTGACATTTTGGCTTAAATCTGCCCATGAGCAAAACAGGGAGGAGCCCCCACTGGGCTCCCTCGATGTGCCTGAGCCAGCCACAAGCCCTGAGTCCTGGTGTCCAAACCTCAGGAATCAGGATATCCTCAGGACCTGATGGCTCCACCCTGCTGGTGGAGTATGTACGGGTAGAGTATGGGGACAGCCCCAGGAGAACATACCTGGCTGTTGCATCCTGCCATATCTCCTGAGTCTTCACTGCCCTACAAATGCCCCAACACACAACAGGGCTTATGCTTTGCCTTTGTGGATGCTCCAGCCGAGGGATCCTTCCAGCTCTTACCAGCTCAGGTTTCTGACCCAGAACAGCTTCTGCAGTATTATCTATAGTGTCCCTCTAGTAAGACTTTTTTCATTGACCTCTCATTAGTTACTTTTATTCAAAAATTACCCTGTGATGTGTCCTCAAACAGACTATTCATTAATAGTATTTGCCTCTCAGGGCTTATACCTCTCTGACTCAGGTCCAAGAGGGGCAGCTGATAGATGCCTCGGGAACAAGTTCGATTTACTGACAGAGGACTGCTCGTGCTGCTCTCAGGCACTATCCATATCCATCACAGGACAACCAGTTGCAATAGTGGAAGACCACTTAACAAGCAGAATCTCCAAATTCACCATGAACCGGACCTCTCATTCTCTAACGATGACCATTAATGACCCACGCAATAAATCTGTCCAACTGTTTTTCAGTTTTCCTTGCTGTATATATCTCAGCTTTATCATCGCTGGTGCCTGGTTACTTTTTCACATGGATCATTCTGTCAGCTGCAGGTGTATGTCCTAAACGTACCAACAGCTGTGCTTGCACCCAACACGCCAGCACCCCTCTGTGTGTGTATGTATCTGAGGAGATATGTCCTGGCTGCTGTCCTGCAGAGGGAGAGACGTCTCCTCCATCCCTCCCCAAGCAGTGCCCAAGATGAAGCCCTGTGATGGGATGCCCCTGAACATTGGGCTGCTTTCTCTCCTCAACAACCTCAGCGAATGCTTTGAGCCCACATTATTGAGATTATGAATGCATGACAGGTGGTCTCCTACCTGACTAGTACGTATGGACAGAAGGTGCTCCATCATATCCGTGACCATGAGGTACCTAGGGAAGGACTGCCAGCTCCATGAGCCTGGTCTTAGGATGCCTTGCCGGGCTCACCAGGTGTTTTGTTTTACTCCAAAGGAAGTAAAACAGATTCCTTTCCCTGTATTTCAAGCTAGTGTTGAAATTGCCGATGATGAATCCAAAGTGATCTCTGCCTGCTGTGATGTACATGCAGTCATTTAACCACCAGGTCCAACCTGTCACCCAGCTCCAATACCAATTTCACCTCATCTGACCCCCAGAAGTCCTGCCATACTTGGGAGCTTTGGTCCCCTGGCCCCACTCCTGCTGTCTGTCGTTCGTCAGCCCCAGCATCCCAGGCTTGCAATGTTGGGGAGAGAGGGGACAAAGTTAAATATCATTCCCTGCCCCTATTTTTCCCAACCTGGGTGAACATCAGCTTGGGGGTTCCTTGGTTCAGCAGCATTGGCATCTTCGAGGGGAGGGGAGAAGATCTGTCCCAAGCACACAGGACCGAAGGCAGAGATGGGGTCCCGCCTGAGCCACACTGAGCCGCTTGAATTTTTTCCAGCTCCTTTTACACTTTCCGCTTTCTTTGAGAGAGGAGTCAGCTCTGAGGGCAGTGCGGACATGTCCAGCCTGGCCAAAGGAGGCAACCAGGCTAAGCAGATTTCCCCAGGACATGCTTAGACCTCTTAAGTTTCTTTCAACTTCCAGCATGCAAGCCCACGACCTGAGCCATTGCGCTGCCATTGCCATCAGAAATGCTCCTTGTGTCACACCCGTCCTCCAGCACGGGCCAAAGGACACTCTGCGCCCAGCGGGTAGGCAGCGGGTAGGAGTAGCCATATGCTTCCCACTGTGCTGGGGAGTATTTGAGACTGTGTTCTAGCACAGTCTTTGATGAAGACAGAGAAATTACACTGATAGGTATCTTTTCAGGCAATATAACAGCTAGAAGCAATAAGCCATAGCCAATACCATATGTTTGTATTACACAGCAACACCAGAGCTAGCCTTCTGCTGACAACCATTTGAGATCCAGTGCCTGAGGCCATTGCGTTAGTCAGTCAAAATAAGGCTTAATGCTACCGTAGTTCACACGTGCACCAATTTTCCTAATGTCAGTTATGGTTGCATGTTGCCTAACCAAGGGCAGCATTTGGTCCATAAACTGTTTGCGTGCCCTGTAATTTATGCTTTTTGCATTGTGTCAAAAACCCCAATCTATCAACTGTGGTGTTGGTTGCAAAATATCTTCTCCTGTAATTACCCTTATTGTTTATGTCATGGCAATGTGTCCTTAGACGTTGAGCAGTGTAAAAATATTGATACACCCCAAAACTGTAAATGGCAATTAGGGGATTTCATCAGGTGCTGAGTAAGACGGAATGTTTGTCACACTTTAATGCGAGGCTTTGCTCTGTTTCTCCATCTTGCTGAAACACTCGGATCTCAGTTGTTAGGGGAAACCTGCTTAGGGACAGCTCAACGAAAATCAGTATAATTGCTGTCCAATATGCAAAGTAAACAGCTGTCTCCTATGAATCATGTTTCCTTTGTAGTAGAATTGTAATGAAGGGACAAGATCTACAGAGTATTCACTGTAAAAATATCATGAGTGGGTTTACACATACACCGTAACACCTTTGGCTTGTGGCAACACCAGGACTGGCCATTAGCTAGAGAAATAAACATCCGAGTGCAGATAAGGTGCTTCCATGGAAGCACAGCCTACTGAAATTATGCAACTGAAGTGTGGCCTGGCATTCCCTTGTATCTGTATGGAGTATAGCCTCCCTTGCACAGCTCTTGAAATAGTGGATTTTTGCTGAGTACTACTTGCTAATAATTTTTAACGGAGGGGATCAGATCCTTCGCTACTGTGTGTTTGTTAAGCTACTGCCAATGGTACCACACCAGTCTACACCCCCAAACGATTTGCTGTAAATCAGAGAACAGCCTTTCTCAGCGGCATGGCCAGCGGCTGTCTTGGGGACCTGCCTGGGTATCCACCACTACACGGTAAGCTGAAGAAAGAGATGATGAAGCGTTTGACCCGCGTTTCTGACTAATGAGAACCCTCCATAGCTGTAGGCCCAGTGCGGTTAAATGCAATGTTATCAAGAATTTGAAATGAGGAGAAGTGAACACAAAACTTCAGCAGAGGGAAAAAAGCACAGGAGCACCAGAAGGAGCTGAGGACAACGTGGTTAAGTCACAAGCGGAGAGGAAAGAGGACCAAGACCAGTCGCAGGAGCCACTCGGCAATTCGCTCAAGCATTATTGCAAACGTTTTGAAGGTTTCTGATCAGTGCAGCACTTCATGACATACCTGCTGTTAAATACCTATAGGCGTTGCTGAACTTTGCCCTAGGTAGCTCTGCAAAGAGCTTGGAAACGGTGAGGTGGATGGCGCAACCTGTGTGTGTTTCCTGGATGCGCTTTGATTCCTGATGGAGAGTGAGTCATGGAGGGTGATGGCACCCAGAATTACAGTATTTCTGCATGGGCATAGGAAGCTGTAAGTTTTAAATCACGGGCCTAGGGTGCTTATCGCTTGCATTTTTAGAAGACGACAATTTACACTGTAGTGCGTAAGTATTTGTGTTCCAAGAAATTCTTCTGTTATCTTCATTTCACTAAAATATGGTGGAGTTGGGAATGACAGTTGCCCGTGGGGCTGGTTCCTCAGCTACTGTTGAGCTCGTCGTTAGGAAGTCTAAAGACCACTTATAATAATCTTTAAGGCATTTAAGGACTACTTTTTATTTCTCGCTGTCTGTGTGATTTTAAGCTCCATAGGTTATGTGTGATTCAAAAAAGGGTAAGATGGATATTTTTGCCCAATTACAAGCCAGACAGCACTCAGGGCACGGGGTATAAGGAGCATTTTGAAAACACTCTGTTGGCCCTCTTTCATGTAAAAATGCATCATGCATCCCGCTGTTACAACAGGCCTGGCTTTGCTTTTCCATTACCTTCACTGCGGACAGTCTGCAGAACCCTGCTGGAAAGTATCTTGACGCACACAGTTGCACCGAGCGGTTGTTTTTGGTTTTCTTCACATGAAAATCTCTCACTCATATGAAGATGTTGGACACACAAGCCTCCGGTGGTTTTCTTTAGTGCTTGATGCTAACCTCATTTCTTGTACATTGGATGGGCTCAGACTAGAACTTGCCTGCATACTTATTTTTCAGCAAGCTTCCATATATTTTTATAAACAGATATTGTGGAAAGAGCTTATTTTTTAAAACTTCTCTTTATTTTGACATTCAATGCACGAGGACAGACAAGAGGAACGTTAATGACAAAGCATAGAGCCACATACTGCCTCAAAACAGTTAAAAGAAACAGTGTTTAAGAGTTTAAAAAAGTATTTTAGAAACCTTGTATTTCCAAAATTCCTCATTGCAGAAAATTCAAGTCTTTTAGAAAAGTACAGTTCGATATCCTTGTGCATTAAGCCATATTATGAAAGTATGTAGGTTTTTTTCATCTTTACTTTAAGAAATCTGTCTCTGCATTGCTAACGATCTTTACATAACCTATTGATGGAGCCAACAGCCTCCATAATACGCAGTATACACAGTTACAAACAATTTGAAAAGTTATATTACAAAATATACAGTAGTTCCTTTTTACATCTTTATAGATAAACTTTGCATAGTTTTCAACTATGTAATATATAACACAATCACGAGCCTTTTTCTGTATAACTTACGAAAAATTCTGTACACTCACATAATTATAAATAGCGTAAATATCATTTGGTAAGGGGGGTGGGGGGGAAATATGCCAGGACATCTTGTGCCGTCAAATGTTAAACAGAACTCTTTGCTGTAATCTGCCTAAAACAGTGGCACAATATGGCCTGGAGCAAGGAGCGAGGAGAGTAAGAACTGAATATGTCACAGGGGAAATGTTACAATGAGGAACCTTAAAGTACTGATATGTCTGACTATTAATTATTACCCTGCTTCTTTTGTAAGAACTGCTTTCCCACAGCTGTTTTCACTGTGCTTGGCAGTTTTACTTCAAGATGCAAAATAAGGTGCCCGTCGTTTAAGAAATGAGTAAAACTAGATTAAAATGTTTCCTGCTTCAATGGGTGGTCAATGGAAACTTGAGATAACTTGGAAAGAACTCTGGATATTTTTCTCATATTTTTCCCAAACAAAAAGAGCATGGGAAGTGCATGCTGGGATTTCAAGAAACAAATTCTGAAAGCATCCAGAATTGTGAGAATAAAACAAAGAGGAATTATTGAAGACATTTAAATTCCACTTTAAACATGAGATGCTGACAAAATTCTGTTTCAACTGTACAAAGGACAAGGAAAATAATTTTTTAAAGAATAGTTTGGCATAACCCTTGCTCTCTGCTACTGAAGCCCAAAAGAGCAAAACCATACCAAAGCTGGATGCTTTTGGAAATTCACTCTGATTCTAAGCATTTTGTCACTGGTTCACAATTACAGAAACAGTTGGAATCTCAGTATGAATGCAAGTTGCAAACATATTTTCAGCAACATAGTTTGCCAGTTTAAATGTCAGTTAAAAAAAGTAAATTAAAACAATTTTCACTTCTAAAATGTACATATTTACCTGATAACTAAAGGCAACCTGCTGAATTCCAGAGCCCTGCAGAAAACAAACAACTATTCAGAAATGTGTTCTAGCAGCACTGCGTGGCTATGTTCAACTAAGGGTCTTCTCAGCATTTCCATTACAAATTTAATCTACAAGTCAGCCATGTAAGCTGGCTTTAAATGACACTTGGCCTACACTCAGCCACGTGATTTTTTTTTTAATGTTAGTGGTTGACTTCAGATATTATCCCATAGCCACTGATATCTAAGCTATTGAAGGCCAGCAGAAGTACTCAGTGCATCTTTGAAATGCTCGTTTCCTGGCATTGAAATTACGCCTTTTGTCAGACCATGATTCAGAGCAGCCTCACAAGCACTTACTATAACAACAGGAACGCCAAGATTTGAGCACAAGCAACTTCCCACCAAGTGCTACACTACCGACTACACATGGTACTGACCCACTACCTATGGATTTTATTTGGGATTTGGATTCCTACATACAATTGCCAGTAAAATTCACATTGCTTCCAAGGAGAGTGGTTCAGAGCACAAAGCGATGGTGCAGAGTGAACACTCCTTTCTCTCCGGTAAACGTTACCGTATGTCCCATGCTAGCCATAAGCAGCTCTCCAGGATCCCTCTTCTGTAGCTCTAAAGCCAGTCTCCACCGCTACTCCGGAAGGTCATTTTGTGGCTCAGCCAAACGGAGCCGCAGTTGCACACAGATCTCCTGGCATCAGCCCAGGCTTGGGTGGCTGTCTCCTCCCCTTGCACTGGCCACTTGTCCTCCCTCCTGCACCATTCCTCTGCTTGTGGGGTCACGTGGTGAGGAGGATCGGGGAGGACCACCTCGAGAGAGGAATGGCCACTCAACCACATCCTGAGTCCATTTAAGCACTTTGGTAGCCACTCTGTCTCCAAACCCAGTGCTTAAACTTCAGCAGGCAGAGGGATCAGCAATTACTTTTACGGCCTTTAGCCTGAGGTAATCAAAGATTATAATTCCTGTCCCCAGTGTTAAAGGAGAAAAGGGGGCTCAAAATGGGCTTATGCATACCCTTATGCCAGAGCAGGACTTCCAGAGCTTCTGAAGGTTGTCCCAGCATTTCATTTTCCTTCACACACTTATAATAATTTTTGTCCATACGGGGAAAACTCATGTTTTCTGTTTTGACCACTGCAAAGAGGTCAATGAAAATATTAGGAGCCTCTTTTTTTTTTCCCCCCCCATTTCCAGAGCTTTTTAGGTATTATAAAGTAACTTCTGCTGAATAAACCAGTACGTCAGAAAGGCTGTGCATTGTTTGTTTTTTAATAAAGTTTGAATTGATCGTCACTCCTTTCATCCCTGTGTTCATGGAACTACACCAGGATTTCTTTTGTTTGCTACTGATAGCACTGGATGAAGGTACCACAGAGTAGATCCTCAGAAGGCAAATCTGTCATTAGATTTTCAACTGATCATGGATTTTCTAGGGACTCTGTCAAGCTTGTTTGACGCTATGCCTTGAGGAGTGATATATCACTGGCTGCAGGAACCTAACAAGATGTTCACTCTGTCCTCAGGGCATTGTCCCAGGTGGTTTTCAAGAGCCTGACTGTCCTACGCTGTATCTCTGCTAATATGGGTTGATCCGCTACTATAAGGCCGTGTTGTTTGTGCCTGTTTTTTCAACACAAGCTGAAGCTGGTGCCCTTCTTCCACCTCTTTCTTCATCAGTCATCGCAATGGTGTTTTCATAAACCTCCACAGTTTTTAGCTGCTTGTCTTTGGCACCCTCCTGTTCTGCATTGACTTTGCAGCACTTGCAAAAGCCGCAGCAGTGTTTCCCACAAAAGGAGAGTGAAGCCATAATTACATTGTCCCAGGGCTCCAGGGAGTGCATCCAGATGGGTAGGAAATCCCAATTTTGGAGCTTCTCAGGCAGTGAATGTGGTCGCTTCGACTGCATAACATTAATTACAATCACAGCAACAAAAAGAGCGAACAGGGGAAGGCAAACACCCAAAAGGACTGGCCAGCCTGCCAGTGACAGACCAAGTACAAACAAAGGCAAAAGGAAGAAGCAGATGAGAAGATAAAATATAGCAAACCATCTGTACTTGGCTGTTATGTTTCCCAAGGTCTTGCACATGCGGATTGGCAGCCGGGTAAAAGGTAGCGGGTAAAACAGAATAATCCCAGAGACATTGAAGAAAAAGTGGCACAAGGCAATCTGGAAGCAAAAGCATTTGAGAAGTTCGTTAGCCTTTAAATGCTCCTACTCGCATGGTAATAACTTTCAACGGCACTAAGTCTCCATAGTTTCCCTTCCTTTGCTTCCCGCTGTTTTTTCTTGTCTTTCATGCTATTTCACTGCAAGGCCTTTCCTAGCACAAAGTAAGGACTCGGTAATACCTCAGGCATTGCAAAGATCGCCGCCTACAGAGGACAGCATTTGGACACAAGGCAAGCCTAGGGGTGGTGACATATTTCCCTGCAGACGGAGAAGTCTTACAATGCAGCTTTCAACTGCAAGAAATGGCATCCATCAGAAATAAAGCTGACAAACCAAACAGCATGTTGTTAGTAAGGTATGAGAACTACACAAGAACTGTTCATTATTGGCTTGTGCACCCATAAGTTTTCAATTAAAAGATGGGAAGTGTAAATTAGATATTGCATAGAGGCTATTGAGAAATTGCTAAGGGTACAAACTTGGATTTTCCAAAAATTAGCTAAAAGTTTCTGGAATGTGACTTTGTCTGGGTCTTTTGTAATAATTTGATTCACATACTTCACGTTTGTTTTTTAAAAAAATAAGCGTGAAGAGACACTGACTTGCTAAAGCTTTCAGAAGTTGCTTACTGAACTAAACAGTACCTTCCCTGCTCACCTTATCTTATTTCCTTTCAATAACTGTTAGCAGACTAAAGTAAACATGAAAGTAGAGGGGTTTATTTTTATAAAAAATATTTTTATAAAAACAGCAAGTTATCATGAAATCCGAGCTTGCTCAAGATGATAGTATCTTCTCATGATTACATCTGTTCTATCATGCCAGTAAAAAACATTCATCCTATTCACAAAGGAAACGTCATTATCTTTTCACTCTTTGATGTAGAGGGTTCATTCAAATGTTATCATCTGCTGCCTGGACTGTTCCTTACTGGGTGGTAAATGGGAGCCCAAAGCCAGGCTGCCTACTTTTCAAATAGCCTGAGGCAACAAGGAATTCAATAAAACACACTCAGAATAGATTTACAATGAGAAAATAGATGCAACAATGCTCACTGCAACCTCAGGTAGGCAGACAGCTTGCCATTTTATGGGTTGTATAGCCTTCACTTAGGTTACAGTAATCCCTACACCCTGCATGAACACTATTAGGGTCCTGAGAAGGGAATTTACAGAAATGAGTAACCCTCATAGGGGGCTATCTGAGAGGGCTGTCAGAGATGTGGGCATGGAATTCCAAGCTGCAGAGACCCCACGGTCAGGGGCCAAGTGGCCAACCCTGTCTCAGTTCTGAAATAACTCAATCAGATCAAGTCCAATTTATGAAAGCAAGATTGTACTATATGACGACATTCTGAGCATACTTATTCAAAGCTTTTTGCTCTAGTAGTTGAAACTAATGAGCTGCCATTAACAGCTCAAAATCAAGCGTGACATTCACGGCCCATTTGCATCACAGCCAAGCTTGTCAGTTTTTTCTTCAGAAAAGTCGTAATTTCCAAACAAAGTCAAGGAAGCATTGGTTTATACTGACCTGTAATGAATATTTTAATGTACTCCCTGGACTTGCTAAAGCTGCAAGAATAGCTGTTGTGGTTGTGCCAATGTTAGCTCCTAAGGTAAGGGGATAAGAGCGCTCGATGCTTATAACGCCAATGCCTAGAAGAAAAGAAACAGGACTGAGTTATTTTAGAACGACAGAGGAGATGATAAAACATGGGGTTAAAGAATGCAGTATTGACAACTTACCAACAAGGGGTGTAATAGCCGATGTGAAAACAGAACTGCTTTGGACAACGAAGGTCATACCAGCCCCTGCAAGCATAGCCAGGTACCCAGCTAGCCAAGTAAAAGGAAATGGGAAATCTGAGAAAAAATAGAGGGAGAACATTGTCTTTAGGATAACAGAGTAACATAGCAGTAAAAAGGCTATTAAGCATTTAAAATGTAAATACATTGTTTGCATATTTTCTCTTACATGACAATTTTGGGTCAGAGTCAGTTCTACTACTCTAATTTACGGGTACTCCTTCTCCATCCTTCCACCAACAGACACACTTTGAGATGGGTATCAGACTAGGGAGACATTTGTGCTGACCCAGGGTAGCATTTATGTTGTAATTAGGTACCAGAAACATTTCTAAAGAGCTCAATACAACACCTTCTAAGTGTCTAGAGTGTCTTGGTTTCGGCAACCAGGCACTCACTACATGGATTCCATCCTCAGAAAGCTCTGAAGACCATCCTGAGAAAATCAGATTGTTTGTTCCAACCAGTTTCAAGCCCATGACCTCCTAAAAATTCAGTTGTTAACTTTCACAAAGAAAAGTTAATCACACTGATTATAGAAACTAGGCACAATGGTCCCCTGTATTCTGCAGATTTATGAGTGAGCCAAGAAGTCAGGAACTACTCAGTTGGGAAGACACAGAGGAAGACAGAGTAGATCACAAATGAACAGTAACTGGCAGCTGATTACTGTCTAGCACTCATTTTTGATTCAGACAGTGTTCCTTGCCCAGGAGAAGAGAAGACAGCATGCGGACTACTTTGTTGCCTTCCTCATTTCCATGAACCCTCTCTTTAACCACAACCAGAGACGTGCCAGGACTGCTTTTCTGTGCTGCAGGTTCTAACCTCTCCGTTCAAGGGAGGTTGAAGAAAAAGCTGCCAAGGGAAAAAAGAAAAAAAAAACCAAAACCAAAAACAAAACCAAAAACAACCCCACAACATTTGCACTCAGTGGATCCAGGATGAAAAAATACCTGGAGAACACAGGGAATGACAGAAAGTACGGCTATTCAGGGCTGCCTTATCCTTCTGAAGAGAGGGTTAAGCAGTGGAACAGGGCAAGTAAAAGGAATTAGATCATTAATCGCTACAAACTTTTTTTCAACTTACTTTAGAAGAAACATGCAGGCTCTGTGCCAGAGAAGGCAATCATGATCTCAGCACTTCAGTACTATCTTTTGAGGATGGGAACATTACATTTCTAACAGCTAATCATTATACATCAAGAAACAGAGCCTGGACTTTGGTCTCTGTTGCTGTTAATCTGCTGCAGTTCTCAAGCAAGCTGTTTGGTAATAGATTTTTAAAAGAAAGAAAATAACACACTTGAGAGAAAAAATGTTGGGGAGGGGGGACTACTTTGGTTTAATATTGTTTTCTTTGAACTGTGCTGTAATATCTGCCAAAACAGGATATATCAATAAATGTGCTCAGTGTCCTTGTCATTCCTGAAAACAATCTTCAGGAAAAGCAGATAATTACCAGTGTTGATTGTCTTCTTGATAACACTCGCCACTTGTCCTTTAAGCACAGAGTTTAGTAGCTTAACAATCATCACCAAACAGGAGCACAGAACAAGCAGGGACAAAGCCAGAAGGATGAGACCGATGGCAAGATCAGGCAGGTCTGCGCCTACGAAGAGATGCTGGCCTGAAAAAGAAAAGGAAAATTAATTGGCCTAGCCAAGTTTTTGTTTCTGATCCCAAGCCCAGCTCTGGTTTTCATACATGCCCCTAAGAAAACGGGACCAAAGCACAGAGAGCTNGAAAATTAATTGGCCTAGCCAAATTTTTGTTTCTGATCCCAAGCCCAGCTCTGGTTTTCATACATGCCCCTAAGAAAACGGGACCAAAGCACAGAGAGCTTGAGAAGACGACGCAAAGAGTGACGATGCCACCTCCCTTGCTCCACAAAAGCCATGTCTGAGGTGGGCAAGAGGCGCTTTTGCATGGACACACTTATAATATGCACAGTGGGCACCCGTACAGGGCAGGCAGGAGCTGGGTGACCATCTTCCTATGAAGGCAGGCTAAGAGAGTTGGGGTTGTTCAGCCTGGAGAAGAGAAAGCTCTGGGGAGAGCTTACAGCAGCCTTCCAGTACCAAAGGGGGCCTGCGAGGGAGCTGGAGAGGGACTTTTTACAAGGACATGTAATGATAGGACAAAGGGTAACAGCTTTAAACGGAAAGAGGGTAGATTTAGATGAGATAGTAGGAAGAAATTCTTTATTATGAAGGTGGTGAGACACTGGCACAGGTTGCCCAGAGCAGTTGTGGATGCCCCCTCCCTGGAAGTGTTCAAGGCCAGGTTGGACAGGGCTTTGAGCAACCCGGTCTAGTGGAAGGTGTCCCTGCCCATGGCAGTGGGGTTGTAACTAGATGGTCTTTCAGGTCCCTTCCAACACAAACCATTCTATGAGTCTATGGTTTTATGTGCAAGGGAGAGGAATACAACAGTGTGAGGAAATTTTGGTGTGCCACAAGCTCGATGGTGGATCAGCTGCTCCCAGAGATGGCTGCATGCCCGAGAAGGGCCGTTGAAAGTCCTGAAGGGCATGCATAGGGATAGATATCTCCAAGCAACCATTACAGCAAAGTAACTGTAGCTCCAAGTCACCTGAACAGCGAGGGTGACATGATACTGAAGACATCAATTACTGATATCAGGGAGCATGGAAAGAGATCCATCTGCAGCTAGATACCATGATGATGCTGGTAACTCCAGCTGTGTAGCTATAACAGAGCACGGGCTGCTCTGACTGCACCTGCAGTAGTACCGTGTGTCCATATACAGGCGAGTGCCTCTCGATAGACCTCTGAAGTGGTCTATTAACACCGTTAGAAAGCTATACACATTTGTAAAGATATCACCAAAGGAGAAATAATTCTACTACTTACATTTACTGATATATTCTGTTTCAGTTACATTCTTGATGGTCCATGTCACGTTTCCTTCAGTCCAGCAAAGGTCAGGAGTTGTGCAGTTTTCTGAAGGTGGAATTGTGACATTCTGCAGTGTCTAAAGGTTGCCAGACAAAGCAGATAGCTCAGTCACCTACAACCCTTCACTAAGAGCTCATGCAAAGTTCTAGGTTTTTACCACAACCAAGCATTCATCAACTAAAGGCAGATTTGTAAGCTGGAATGTTGAGATGGCACCAAGTTATTGACAAGGCAAAATTTTTTGCATTCCTGAAATAAATGATGTGCTGTTACCCAAGTAAATCAATACAATATTTAAAAATTACAATATTCGCCAAACCTTCTGCATTGTAATAACCATAGCACCAAGTGGTCAGCAGCTAAAGACCTTAACTACTGATGTCAAGGTCTGTGGAAGGAGGCTTGTGTCTGGCTGCAGCTGGGGGCAGCGGCATTCTTTTTCCAGCTGGTGCCACAGCTTCCTTGGGTCGAAGACCTCTTTACTGTCATCTCAAGTGCAGTTAATGCTCTGGCAAGTACTGCACAGGACTGTGATTCAGAGTACCACAATACTAGTGCAGCCTCTGTTACTGGATGAGCACAAGCTGCTCACGTTGCCTTTCCATGCCTCAGTTTCCCTGCCCGTAGAAATAGAAATGCTGCTACTACTTCCCTTTTTAAAGCTCAAACGCTATCTAAGAGCTAATTACTAGCACTATGACTAGCATTAGTATTACTCAGCTAAACCCTGAATTTCTACTTATACCACAACAAAACCGTCCTCGTAAGAGCTCCTAGCACAGACCTATTGCATTCTGAGGCTAGGTCCATAAGTCCTTACGCAGGTTAAAGGAAGAGTTTGCTGAATGAACTGTACTTCCCCACAAGAGCAGCTAACAGCCAGGTGGACTCTGAACAACACTGCTGAACAAAAGTATCTTTAAGATGTGTTTGACTGTTTCTCTTTTGCAGAAACAGGGAAAGACAATCATATTTTCTTGCTGGGCACTGCCTGCAGACACCCGCATTCGCGTTCCCCCTCAAGCCGGTGCAGATGGGCAAAGCTGGGGGTGCCCCCACATCCCCAGGGAGTGCCCGGTCTCCAGCCTGCCCCGACATGTCGGCCTTTACAGACACAACACAATGTTGTTTCTCACCTTCCTGAATTTTTTTCAGACATCTGAGTTTCAAAGCAGCCGCATTAGATCAAAATGTTTATCCTTATGCTTATCATTATGTTTATCCTTATGCTTTGCTTTAAACATACGGGTCCCTGCCATAAGTCTGTTTTAACCATTTTTGCCAGAAATGAGCTTAACCTACTAGGAATGTAAATCATTTAAATGCTCTTCCTCTTCCCCCACCAAGTTCAAATCAAGCTTGTAGGGGTTTCATGCGTTTTTATATGCTTGGGCAGTAGTTACACAGCCAAAATATAGCCAAACAGAGAAGAAGTGTGTATATGGAAATGCAACCCTCAGCCTACATTTTCCATGCAGTTGCTTGTCTTCCAAGAGAGGGGGGACTGCAGGACTCAGGGGCTCAGACCTCAGAGTTCGGCTTTTCCTTCCCTGGGCACCGCGGTGAAGGAGCAGCCAAGTGCAGGCTGGGGGCCTGAAAGCAGTACAGCTGCCCCGGCATCACGCCTCCCCTGAGATGAAACACCCAGCTCCTCAGCCGTGTAACCTGAGTGGTGTTTCACGTTAGCCCAGCTCTGCTCCTGGCGCTATCTCCCCGGCTAGCATTTCACTGGCCACCCAGACCGTCATTCAATAGGAGCTGGGATCCTCTAAAATACCAAGCACTTAATTTTAATCTCCACTGTGTGTCCTTAAGTATCTTCTGCCTCAGGACTTCGCGAATTACTTTTCTGTATGTGCCAACAAGTAGAACAGTCTAATTAGAGATCCAAGTGATATTTAACGCTCTAATTGTTAGTTAGCTGAACAACGCAAACCAAACACTCAGCTCCCACTTTACCCAAATACTCATTGGTGTCGATCTGGGCAAGAGATTCCTTCAAGATTCAGTGTTGCTTGGGTGAAGAACAACGGGACGTAGCCCCATGGAGGCTTTCTCCGAGGGCAGTTTTCCAAGAAAGCTGCAAATAACCAGCTGCCACCAAGTTGCCCTAACACACATAAGACTAAAGCTGGTTAGATCAATAGCTAAGCGGTGGGCAAAAAGGTATTTTCTTTGGCCTAAATTGCAGATGTTTTCCACTTTCAGGGAGATGGTAGGAGTATCGCAGTTTAGAGGCATTTGGATGTGAAAGGAGTAAAAGGCTTGGCTCCAAACCACCAGTTCTGATAAGCAAGGGCCTGCGTGGTACCGAAAGCAACCAGGTCAAGCTCACCACTGGTACGGCATCCTTGGTTTAAGTGTAACATAAACTACATTAAATTGTTTTCATTCTTTTTCTGTTGAAAAAAAACCACCACTCATTTAAAAATCTGATTTCGCAATCCTATGATAGGACTGCCAGCTACAGATCAGTAATACATTTCCTGAGGAAGCCAACAATGAATTGAGCATGATGATACTCACCACGTTGGTTTCAGTTACACACCAAATCTTTACCAGGCTTTTGTTTCTTGCCGATTCATCATTTGTAGCAATTGCATTTATTACTGATTTATCAAGCTTTAAAAAAAAAAAAAAAAGAGAAGAAAAAAGCAGCATTACTCCAACTTCCATCAAGCATTTCTGTTCTGCTCTACTCAAATAACTCCCTTTGGAAGCTCAACCACATAAAGCCTGCATGACCATCTCTAATGCTGGAGCTGCTGCCTAACACGCAGGAGGGGGCTTGCTCCCAGGAAAAGGGACAACTGTGCGTGCACTAGCACTGCATTTCCTTCTCCCCAAATTATCCACCACCTCATCTCACGCTTTCTGTTTAAACAGCTACACTTATGCAACTGCCTAAATGCTTTTACTGTCATTTTAGGAGCTGTGCACATTCCCCTGGCCTCCAGCTGTCCCTGCAGATGTGTGCGAGTTCCCCATAATTTCAGTGTCATCTCTTCAGGTCCCATAAAGATCTTCTGGATGTGCTAGGTGGCTTCAGCTAGTACTATCTGCCAATGCCTAGGCAACAGGCTGCCATCCCATCCATCCCACGTGGCTGTATTTGTCCTCACCTGCCTTCCCAGTCCTCCTGGCTAGGTCTATCATCATTAAGGTGAAATGTGGGGGAAATAGGAAATATAAAGCTGGGGCTTTGTGAAATGTGAATAAAAAGACCAATCCCCCTGCCAGTGAGTTTCACCCCAAGGGCACAGTGAAGCGAGTGTGAGCCCCCTCCCATACTCAGAGCATTTTGATGAGCTGCGAGTAAGCAGCTTCCTTGAAGAGAGAAAGAGCTTACCTCAATGATGAGCTTCGTAAAGGGGTCCGTGATAACTTTTAGTAGCTCAGGGGCATCCTCACCACTTTCAAGATGAAAGGACTCAACTATAACGTTGGTGAGATGGTAAAGATAGCCAGAAATAACTTCAATGGGCAACAGTGCAAACACAGCAAGCCAGTTAAAGAAATCATGGATCGTTGCCCCAGCAAAGGCCCTGTGACAAGGAATTAAACAACAGAGCTGCTTTTAATTAAACGACGTGTGCACAACATCAATTAAATATGAACTCATAGAAGTGGGGATAAAGCCCATTTCGAGATGGGAATAATTTCATTTCTGGGGTTGTAGGAGACGGCTACTTTACTACAGAGCACTGAGTTTTCTCCACACCGTTGACCAAGTGAAAGAGCCAGCCAGGTGAGTGAAACAAGACAAACTAGAAAAGGCAAAAGTGATCCTTAACACAAGGCTGCCAAGAGTACTCGTCTGAAGAAAGAAGTGGCTGTACAGCCTACATTCGTTTTGCCTCTCACTCATTTTTGGTACATTTAAATCCTCAGCCAGGCGTTGCCTCTGGGACCTGTTCTGACTGATGGCAGAGGATGGCTCTTTGCAGCCGTCTCACATGTACTTGCAAACCACTGGTGTACAGCTCCCTTCCAGCTTCTCCTCCACAGCCTGAGGAGACGCAGCTCTTCTCTCAGAGGCTTTGGCTAAGTGTATTTCGTACATCTGGTATGCCATAAATGGCAAGGTACTAAAGTCTCGTATGCCTCCTAAGTTTACTGCATATCTCTAGTAAGCCATGGCCTCTTTCGGTGATAATGTCAAATTGCAGTCTAAAAGTTGTCACTGCATGTATTTGACAGCGAGAACACTTTATTTCTCTACACTTACCAGCTCTTGCTTACTGTGGGTTTAAAAAACCTTCAACATTGAAGTCTCTTTTAAGGAGACTCGACCAAAATACTGTAACATTAACTTCTTGTACAGCCCTCCCGTAATTAAGAGATAATCAAAGGTGGGTGGTATAGTGGGAGCAGTTGAAAATTCATCCTTGTGTAAGAAAGATCACGTTAAACATGGTGGATTCTTACGAAACCACGAAACTTTTAAAGGAACCCAATACACTTTTCTTCAAGTATATGAAGCCATATATCTAGACAGCATTGTACCTTGGCTATGGCCATGCTTGTGACTTTCTAACTAGACNCGGGAGCAGTTGAAAATTCATCCTTGTGTAAGATCACGTTAAACATGGTGGATTCTTACAAAACCACGAAACTTTTAAAGGAACCCAATACACTTTTCTTCAAGTATATGAAGCCATATATCTAGACAGCATTGTACCTTGGCTATGGCCATGCTTGTGACTTTCTAACTAGACGTTCAAGTTTGGGTCAATAGAAAGGTTGAATGGCTGTAGTTGTGATAGGGAATATACAAGAAAACCTACAAAGAAGGAAGAAAAGCAACATTTCATATCTAGTGTTTAAGTACAATACCTTCTAAATTCATTCCTGTCCCCGGCTTGCATGAGTGCCACAATCGTGTTTGTAACTGAGGTGCCAATGTTTGCCCCCATTATGATAGGAATAGCTGATTGGACAGTCAGCACTAGAAAGCAGAAAAGGAAGCACTGAATGAAAAAATCAGATCATCAGCAAGTTCTTTGCTCCAAAGAAAACTAACTTTTACTAATGTCACTGGACCCCTGACTTCCTTTGACGTCACTGGGATTAGGTGCTCCGATCCGGATATGTTTGCTTTAATCAAGCCCCCTGGGAACATGGTACTCCCATAGTCCTGTGATCCCCGCTGAAACTGCAGCCCATGGTTGTGCCTTTTTACCACATGCTAGAGGGCCAGAGAAAGATAAAGCCTCTTCTTTCCCAGGCATTTTCCTACTTACTGCAGAATTTTGAATTGAGGCCACAGAAACAAATGAAGTTCAGTGCCTGGCTAACATGAGAAAAGTATGCAGATAGATACTTCCAAAATTTATGCTTTCAGTGCCGAGGCTTCCAATGATTTTCATTGCAGTTGTGGTCTTACTACTACTACTACTACTACTACTGCTATCGTTATTACTTTTAAAACTTTTATTTTATATCAGGGCAACAGCTGTGAAAATCTTTTCCCTCAGTGTCTACCCTTACACCCAAAGCCTCTACAACCTGAACATAGGTGGGAATGTTTGCACCCCAAACCAAGATTTATGAGTGATCTCTAGGAAGATACTGTAACCAGACTTACGTGTGGAGGACACCATGCTAACCACAATGGATGAAGAAGTGCTGGAGCTCTGGACCATAACGGTCACCAGAACGCCGATCACCAGTCCCGCGACAGGATTAGACAGCACTGAATCATCTTGAAAAATGTCCCCTGCTGCTTTACCTACAAAAAACATATTCGCTAAGTGAGGGAAGTGCAAAGTAAAGTCCATAGGAATTATCAGAGCGTTTAATTAAAGATCACTCAACCATTTAATTGATATATATAGCCATGCTTGCCAACCAAAAAATGTGCAAGATGATGTAGCCCAGGGATCCAAGTTCAGGTCCTGAACTCTCAGCTTCTCAGTTATCAGAGAATACTTTATATTCTCTCATTTCAGTGACTGAACAAGCTCTACTGAGCTGTGCAGAGAACCATAGAAAACCACAACCATCAGAGGAAAGACTGTAGGACAAAAAACCACATGCATAAATTTAAAGGCTATTACTGCCTTGATATTTTTGTTTACTGCATCAGGGAAAGCTATTGTAATGATCCTGAGTAATTCTGTTCCTGCAGCTTTCTGTGTTGCCAAAAATCCCCCAAATCTCCACAGAAGCTCTTACATTTCTCTAATAACTGCTTCTGAATCCATCAGCAGACTTCCAGCCTTGGAGATAGGTAAATGTAAAAAATACATTTCAATTGTTTTCATCTTTGAAGGATTTGGGGGACATTTCAGTGCTAGATGCCTTGATCAAGAGTGCAATTTTCATATTTCACCTTGTTGAAATGTCTTTCACATGGAACAAATTTATGCACAGTTGTATTCACGCAAACTGTCACTAAAATAACAGGAACCTACTAAGAAATCAGGGCCAATAATCCCTACCTCAACAGCTCTTTGGAATTGGAGAAACAAAGGCCGTTTCAGACAAATGAAGGTCAGTCTTCAATCAGAGCTACTTCTTTTTCAATCTATATCTCAACACATCAATCTATGGAGAATGTTCTTGAATATTCTTGATATTTTAGAGATTTCCATACCTCCTACCAGTTGAAAAGCAGAGCTCAGTACATCCAGAGAACACACGAACAAGTAGAGTAATCCAAGTAGCATAATAAACTTCCCTATCCCGTAGAGTACACGAATGATTTTTCCTTTTCTATCCAATTCTGCAAAACAAATACGTTATGCATAAAAGACTTGCTTGATATATCTGGTGTTCTCTCTGCAACAGTCTAGCACACAAGCAGAGACTACAGAGTCAGAGACAGTGTTGTGACCGCAGTGTGTTATTAAACCTGAAATAATATTGCTCTTAATCAAATTTTAACTGCAGAATCAGGTACTTCATTTACCTAGTTTTACCATGTAAAAGCTTTTGGTATATGACAAAAGCCTTATGAAGTCTGACATTGACCTTTGGTTTTATGCAGACATCCTACTGGGTAAAGAAGGACAAATAAGAGCCTGGATAAAAAAAGTATTAGTTTTGGATTGCTTTCCATATATCTCCTTGTGTTTTAAGGAGGGTAAGCAGCATGATTTCCAGATTCTTCTTCACTGAGTAAATAGAACATCCCCATTCAGCATTGGGAAAGGTGAGACAGAGTGCAAAGCCTACATCTGAAAACTCCTCAAATCTTAAATGTAATTATGTAGCAAATATAATTGCAGAAAAATAACCAAGACAAAGAGGGCAGAAGTGATGGGGGGAAAAAAATGCAGGTAACTTATTTACTGAGAAATGGCTACCTGACCACTTGACCCCAGTGTCCTGCAGTTCCGGCAGAGCCCATGGGTCGTCTTCTTCTGGCCTTGTCTCATCTATCAAGGCTATTGTGGAAAACGCAGGTTGAATTTCCCGTTTATTTCCAAGTGAAGCCACGTTGCCTGATGAAATAGAACATTAAAAAAAGGTTTAATTACTTTCCACCTTCTTCAAGGAGCCCCAAAATGTATGTATCTCTGTAACTCACAGGTGAGCACACACTACCTTTGTGATTTTCTCCTTCTTTCCCAGCCATGTTCTGGTTTTGTTTGGAAGAGTCCCCAATATAGTTATTGGTTTCAGGCTTTTCCACCTCAGGCCAGGGAGCCATGATCTGCAACTAACAAAGTAGCGCTGATTAAAATGCGCGTGCAGTCAAAATACTCAACCTACAACAGGGTATGTGAGAAACTTGATTAACTTTAAGAGCAAAAGAGATGGAAATAGAATGGAAGCAATATGTCCTTGAACATAGCTTTTGCCTAATCTTGATGAATTATTCCTTTATTTGTGAAACTGATTTCTCTATTATTTTTTAAATCATACGGTTGATTTATTTGTGCAATTTACACAATTCAAAAACATATTTTCATCTCATGCCTGTATTTTTGTTCACTTTTAACTGTCACGAAAGCAAAGATTCCTCTGCTTTCCAAACCTGAGGCATTTCTTTTCTTTAATTCACTTTACCTCCTTTCACTAAAAGGTCAGAAGACTATTGTACTTTCTTCCACCTTCTGGATTTAACTGACTGCCTTTACCAAACTGGTAAAGACTGTAGTGAAGGAAGTTCTTCCCTAAAGTATTGCCTAGTTTGGGTCACGTACGCTAAACACAATCTTCTTGCCGCCTTCACTGATTCATTCCTACGGAAGCATGGAGGAGAACGTGAGCCTGGACAAGGTGGAGGAAGACCCCAGAGTTTCAAGCTCCAGAATGATGCTTGCTGAAGGACTGGACAAGAGCATAATTAGACAGCAGTGGCTATTTGCAGGTCTATATTTGTCTGTAACTCGCAGCTGATGCTGCGAGTGAAGCTGAATTCGTGGCAGCAAGGTCAGGCTCACCCGTCTCTGTCTGAACCTCTTCCTTCCTCATCCCTTTTGAGCACATTTGACATGCATTGTAATATTAACAAATAATAACTTAAAAAATAAGACGTCAACGGCCAAATCCTGCCGCCACAGGTACAAGCGCATGTGACAGACCTAGCCTAAGCCCAAGAGGAGGAGGCAGCTGTTCCTTGAACCAAAACCCGCAAGAGTCCTACTTACTTACTTGACCAGTATCGGAAGCCAGAGAGAGGGACGTGAAAGAAAGGGAAGGTGACCATGGGGAGCCGAGGCAAGAGATGATAATACTTCTACCTTTCCAGGCTTGAAAGGCTGTTGGTCAGCTCAGCCAGTGTGACCGAGAACTCAGTGGAAAGGATGGCAGAAGTGAACCCTATCCAGAAAAGCCTCACCTTCAAGTCTGTCTCTTCCATCCTCTCTGCCACACGAGTCGGTCAGCGCTGCGGGCAAAGCTGCTCCGCGGCCGCCACGTCTGGCACCCGCGTGGCTGAAACATCGGTGAGGGAATCTGCCTGCAAAGCTCCTCTTAAACAGGGCACCTGCGCCCAGCCTCCAAAAGTCAGTGTCAGCGCTGGTATCACGCTCCCGTAAACAAGGTTCACCTGCATTTAGCAGCCACTCTAAGGGAGTATAATTAATCATTCATTTAATCATAATCCTTTATGCAGCTGATGGTGAAAATGTTTTGTCCCTGCCCACGTCAGTAAGCCACACATCCTCCTCCTTTAGCTGGGAAGGAAATGTCACAGACAAAATCATTCATGTCTTACTGTAACAGAGGAGGGTATTGTTTTCTGGCACTCCACAAAGAAAAGAGTATCTCCCCTTCCACATTAGCGGGAAAAATTATTCTACAATCCCACTAGCAAAAACTATGCTTTTACACGTTCTTTATCTGTGGTGTAAGATCCAGAGCAGCTCCCAAGATACACAAAGAAAGATCTCAGAACAGATGGAAGAAAATCACTCTTGCTTGTTTCTACAAACGTTCCAATTTGCTTGAAGCAAATTCCCATATTTTCACCCATGCCAGAACAACCCCCAAGCCCCACCCATGCCGGAACACCTCCGTCTTGTTAAACAAGTTTCATTTACACACGTTCAGCATTTAAAGAGCCCTAAAAAGAATAACTGCTCAGCACAAGTGCTTCTTAAGTGAAATACAATCATGAAAATGCATTGGAAATTCAGATGCGAAGTTGTGTTGACAACATGTTCCCACCATGGAGAGACACAGAATATGCCGGACACCGCCGGCCGTAGCGATGCCATCAGTACTTCTGCAGCTCTTCGGTTACGCTCAGTATGGAAATGAAGGATTCAGCCTGCATGATTACTGTGTGTAAACGGAGCTGATGCGTTCACTGGAGAAACCAGAGCTTGAAAACTTCAGCAGACAAACAGCCTCTATGTATCCGAAATAAACGCTCGCGTTCGAGAATTCAGCAGGGCGTTTTTTCATGATAAGCATCTCCCGTGCTCCTGAGGTGCTCAAGATCCCACAGGTACGTCATGTATTATTATTGGTTTTGCTTTTTGTGATTAAATACCACAGAATGAGACCACCTCTGTGGAGGAAGGTTTTTTATATGTATGTATATAAAATTATTCATACGAGCCCTAGTCAACCTCTGATTTGGGAAGGTAGACTTGAATACTGGAGATCTTTACAGTATTTGCCTGGTGCATTTGGGTTTGCAGAGGTATTACTAGAACAGCTCATTCTGTGTGATTGGTATCAAGCACTGATGAAAGCAGAACCATCTAGATCCTTGAAGCACTACCAAAGCTGTCAGCTTTCTCCAGATCCTGATTCTTGTTAAGAGGTATAGCTGAGAAGATAGTTTACAGCCACCTGATACTCTGTTCGCTAGAGTCCTGGCCACAGCTACTTACTGTTAATTAATCGCTGTGCTACAAGGATAATCTTCGTTCTACAGTTTTCCTTTCAAAGAATTCTTCCTTCGTCCAAATACAGACATCAACATCTTGAGAAAATACTCAGAATAAGATCTGGGTGCTGCAGAGGAGCAGAGCAGTGGGGTGACAAAGCCAGCTGCATCATTCCCTGGCAGCTGACGTGCGCCTTTGGAAAGGCTGACGTCAGGCACGGTATAAAAGACCAACATCATTTGACGCAAGGTATAAATGGCAATGAAAACTCTAATAGTGGTTTACTTTTGAACACCAAAGACATAACTACGCTGCAAAGAAACATGTTAGAGAACGGGCAGAGGACGGGCCGGTGACGACGCACACCGCAACAAGGAGCTACGCTCAGCTGGACGCACCAGTCCAGGTCCAAAGGCAGGATAGCCACAATTGCTGGATGAGGTGCCCAGAGTGATGATCTCTGCCCATCCCCGTGCCAGCACGGATGTCTCAGCACCGCGCGTCCGGTTCCCGCCTTAGCTGGCAGGACGCCGGCCAGGATGCCTGCACCCAGGGTGTAGTCGTGGAGCTCGTGTCTGGATAAGCATCGGCACTTTGGATATCTACCTGTCCGGAGCTGTGCTGAAATGGGAGTCAATTTCCTCCTGAAAGCGGCAGGTCAAAATATGCTATGCATATTGCAAAGGTCTGAAAGCCAATGCCTGCACAAACTGTAATCCATTCCGTTTCAGTGAACCTCACGGCAAATCCTCTCACGCCATCACATGTGCTCCTTTCGTTCTGAGTATAGTCTTTCCTCGCCTTCGGAAAATGCTAACTACTTGTGACATCCTTTCTAACTCCAAAAGAAACGGAAACCTCCCGCTCCTAAGAGGGAGACAGACAGAAATCAATGGCATTCAAATGCTGAAGTAAAACGTGCGAGAAAGTCAAAGCCAAAGTGGGCTCCCACGTTTTTTATAGCCATGTTCACTCTCTCACTGCAGCATTTCAAAGAGTTAAAGTCTCTGGGGAATTATTTCAGCAACACTAGGTGCATGCAGTTGCCCTATATTGCATTCCTCAGTGACTCACTGGACTGTAACAGCATTGCCTCGGTTGCAGGGCTAGACTCTCAGTGCTTTTCGGTTTTAAATCAGAAACAGTTGTAAATCTATTTATTTTGCTGGACTTAACACAGACAATATAAACTACCACTTGCATGTGCCTGGATAGTATTGTTTGTACTCCTCCACCCGTGACAGCTCACGGAAAGGCCACGTTGTGCTTGAAATAAGAACTATGAAGCAGTAAGCCTTAAAGAAATCTCACCTCCATGGGAACAGACCCAGTCAAACCGAGATGAAACAAAAATACGGAGAAGACAGCGGTATTTGCAAAAACAACTGGTGATAACTGCAACAACCTGCAACGTGACTGTATGTGTGCCTCAGGTTGCTTAAGAAGCTCCAAATCAAGTTTTGGGTTCAGCCATGCTTTTCCCTCTCCCTCTCCCCTTCTCTATCAGCTTTTCTACAAATACACTTCTCTTTCTTGTCATTCACAACCATGCTACCATTTTTATGTTAAAAGGGACTTATCAGCTGACCTGATATCTTACTGTATGTCTTAGTAAATATGGATATTTACCACACATACTTCACAAGAGTAAATACCAAGCTACATAGCTTGGTACGTACACAACCTGAAGAAATACTGGGGTTTTCCAACTCAAAGTGTATCATTTCCAACACAGAAGCACATTATGTGGAAACAGGAAAGGAAAAATCCTCGGCCAGCACAGATTCATTCAGTAGCTTTACATCAGCTGATAATTTTGCCCCAGAACCTGTTCCATGGCAGCCACAAATTCCCGGGTGCAACAGACCAGGCAACAACTTAAATAAACACCAGCAATGATTCAGCCTTGCTAGGAGCAAGTCTCGCCTTTGCTCTGGCACTAGCCACTTCTTTGGGGCTTTTTCTCTTCGTAAGTCAGCGTGCTTAGCCAGAATGTACATTTACAACTAATGCAGTAGGAAAGGAAAAAGTAAATATGTGGAAGATAAAAAAAAAAAAAAAAAAAAAAAC
>VZSC01004436.1:722899-739138 GCA_013398225.1 Steatornis caripensis
AGCAGTGTGCTCACTGTTTATTCCTATGGATCCCTAAGACTTACTGCTCACAAGCTTGAATCTAGCATGCAGTAAAACTAACAAATAGATAAAACAAACTAGTAAAGAGAACTAATTTCTAAGCTAGTGCAGAGAGAAAAGGAGTCCCAAACATTCATTTTTGCATTCACGACCAAGCAAAGCACGGGACACTGCCACTGCCAGGAAACATCAGTGAACTACTTGAAATGCCTACTAGTTATTTAAATAAAACAATTACTTTTTTTGAATAAAACAATGAAAAGAATAATAATCCCACCAACAAGGAAACACAACAAATCTACCCTATCCCGAACACAAAACATGGTAAAGAATTGAGAGACAAAAAAGTAATGACATTCAAAAGACTTACTGATCGAATGGAAGAGCTGCTAATAAAAGTTACTGAGAAACCAGTTGATTTCTGCCTACTGTCACATTAGTTGAGCTAACTACGTTAGACTAATGTATTCCTTTTACCTCAGTGTATCAAACGGAATTAGCATAAGAAAATATTTCCATCAAGAACAGCCTGACACGGCATAGTGCAGCACGCAGACTTTACACGCTATTTATGCTAACACATGAACTGACAGTATTTCCTTCCAATGTTTCATTAATCGTACCCTAGACTTTTTCCAGTATCCAATACCACTGATTACTGACTTAAAATCTCACTTCTTTTCAATCCAAATAATAGTTAAAACAATGCTTTCTTGTGCTAGAGGCATGCACTTCTGGTTTTTTCTCACAGCTACTCATACAATGCTTTTTTTCTTTATCGCCTTCCACAAAAACAAATCTAGCTATTCACAGACAAAAAGTAGCCCTGTTTGGTTTTAAAACTATGATTTTTTTTATCACTTCCTCAAAATACAAATGCAGTTGAAAGAACACAAGCTGAAAATGCTAACAAGTGCATGACATCGCACATGCCACTCCAGCTCCCCACGTTAGCTCTCTGTTGCCATCCTGTGAGCTGCAAAAGCAGAGCTTTGGATTTATAATCTAAGCAAGCCGAAAAAAGAAAACAAAACTTGGTCTTAGTTGTTCTTACTTACCGCTCCTTTCTTCCCAGACAACAGAGTGAATGGATGAACTGGGCAGCCACTGAAACCTGCAATATATATAGACAGGTGTTGAGCAAAGTTTGCTTTCATCACTACGCACTAACATTCCTATTTTACAGTCCAGAGGCACTGCCTACCTGCAACTTAATGATCACAATCAACCTTTTTTTAGCAGGAGTGGGCAGCAACCAAGACTCATAAACCTACAGGCTATTTCACACTTATCACATTCTAAAAAATGTCCCATCAGCATTTAACTACAAGTTACTAATGTGTTCATGTGAATGCTGGGGAACGGTTTGTTCCAGCCTGAAAAATTGCCATCCACCTGATCATTCAGTAATCTTTTTTCCAATAATAATTTTCCAAAAATATTTTACAATCTCAAAAGTCTGTCAAAAGGGTGTGAAGAAGATGTAGTACTGTTATTTGTCTGTTCGAGTGCCTATTAATCTGCCTAAGAACAGAAGTGAAGGAGAATCAGATAAAAAGCCGTGTAAGTAGGAAACACGTAAGAACTTCTTTGAGAACAGAGGATGGAGTTTCATTCTTATCGGTGCCCAATGTTTACAATTAAGGCAAGCTCATTAGCATTTTGGCTGCCGCTCTCCTTCTAAATGAGATTTAAAGATGTAAGGACACCTTTGATAATTGCGTTCAGAATGCTAGCGAGGAAGAAGACTACGTGATAAATAGATATGTTATTCAACAAATACGGTATGGTATGACAGATTAGACAAAGCAGTCACCTGCACTGCTGTCTGTTCTACTGACGAGATTAAGGGGGAGTGTGCGGGGGGCTGCGTTAGCCACCGTAGCTTTATTATCTTTGAATTTTTTTCTGTTTCAACATGCAATTTATACTGAGAAAATAAGCTGTAAACCAGCTGCCTAATCAGCAGATCTGCTTTGTCTGTGTGTACGCACTCATATCTCCCAGCATCTTAGTGACTTAGTAACCTAGAAAAATAAAACTCTTGCTTTTTGCACCTTTCAGTCCCGCAGAGACGCCCAGCCTTCGGAGCTGTGAGTCAGAACTTACTCTTCACCTGCGTGGGCATCAGAAACATTTAATAAGCAGTGATCGTAAAAGCCTCCGCAGCTCTGTACGCAGCATCACATCACGGCAGCGGAGCCACGAGCACCTCCCCTGGCCGCAGTGGCTCTGCCGGTGCAGACCCCACCGCCCCCCATCACCCTGGGCACAGCTGATGTTGGAGCCCAAGGATGAAAGCACCAGCACTGCCTCTGCCTTCCCAGCTGCAGTTTGCACAGAGATGGCCACGGAGAGGAAACTGATTTTTCTTCCGTGCAAAGCAGAGAACAGTCCAAAGTGGAAAGAAGAGATGGGAAATGGACCCAAAGTCCCCCTCGGTGGGTCGCAGGCTCAGTTTTCTCCACAGAAGTGTGCTTTAACATTGCATCTAAAAATAGGAGTTTTTCATTGATGCCCTACGCGTAGGAAATTAGACAAAGCTTTTAACCGGAAATCCTTGTGTTTCCCTGAGCTGTGGCTTGTTTTCTTCTGAGTCACTGCTTGTGAAGCCCAGCTCTGACAGTGAGAAGGTACACGATGGGCACGTTCCAGGTACCCAGTTAAGGCTCAGGCAGCGCGTGGTGACGTCTTCCACAGCATTTTTATTCCAACATTGCTCATGCCATTTGCTAAGCACAATCCTATGCGCTGACCATGTGGAAGTTTTAGGAAGGCAACAATCCTACATTGGACCCATTGTATTCCCCAAAAACCCTTTAGGAAATCAAAAACAGTCGCTCACACAAAGGCAAGCGATCCACAGTCTGTCTTTGGAAGTCCAGGGTGGACCTTCCACAGACTCAGTCTGGAAGAGTCTCCATAAGGAGATAGCCACAAAGGATGAAGGCAGGTGTTATTTGTCCCAGAAGTCTTTCCCTCATTCAGCATTAGAGGAGAAGAGGTTGGAAATCCTTCCTGAGACACCAGGGCAGTCAGAGTGGTAGTTCAGAGCACTTTTCGTGCATCTGGCACAGACCCAAAAGATGTTGCTGCTAAGGAAGAACAACCCAATGCTCTTTCTTCGCTTCAGGGTTTCCTTTGGAGCAACTGACCTAATTTCAAAAAACGTTCTTGGATAGGGAATATTTAATAAAACAAAGCAATTGAGCAAATTTCAAGGGTCCCAATTTCCTGTCACAAAGGTGCTGTATTACTCTGCAGCTACTCCGAATAGTACCTGTGATAGTCCAGCATTTAGCAGGAGGTGCAACCACAGAAAATGTCTCAAACACGGAACGAGAAAAAATCCCTGGCATGTGCGAATTCTGTGAGAGGTGAACTCTGTCCCGTCACTGTTATATGTTGCAAGAAGTTATTACACTGGCAAGAAACAAGTCTACGTAACAGAGATATGTGCTACAAGTTCCCGTACAGATCTCCCACACAAAAGGGATACTTGCTGTGCAAGTTTCAACCCCGTTCATCTTTAAGATCCAGGCCCTAGTACAGTAAAACGAGTGCACCTAAGTCACAACTAAAATAAAAATAACGAAAGTGAAGTAAAAGAAATTGTCTTCCATCCTGCAAAGATATCAGAGCAGCCCAAGATACATATATTCACTAACAGTAATATTCACATGATGAGGTTTGCTCTTTTAATAGACACAGCGTCAAAAGACGGCACACACGAGCAAGGCTCTCAGCTAACATCAGGAGAGAAACTGTCTCTCTTACAGTTTTATTTAATTTTCAATGTTCCACAAATCCGCGGAATGCACAGCTAAACACTTACTGTGCGTTCCAGATGTTGGGACTTTAGGAAACAGCTACATGGCTCTTTACTGCAGAGAATTGGTATTGTTTCCATCATTTGCAAACAACATTGTCTGTTTTAACTTGTTCAGAAACCTTGAGCAAATCTAGTTGTCTACATTTGGCAACTCCATTACTGTAAATTAGCCTTCCCTCTTCCAGATACGTAGATCACAAAGCCTTGATCATTAAAGAGAGAGACCAGTCCTGATTTCAATATAAATTATAGCCAAAACAGATATTTGGTTAAGGACTTACCCATACTCAGCTGAAAACCACCTTCCTTCTTTGTGCAGTTACCTAGAAGTATTTAAGCCCTGGCTTTCTCTATTGCCTGAAAAGTATTCTGCCTGTAAATGTTTTAACAATGAAGTTTATTAATGAAAACACCCAGTCATTTATGTTTTGTGAATACTAAATTCCATATTGATATACACCTGGGTATTTACTGGGGATCAATATTTGCAGCAGACTCTGAAGCTGGCATTAGACAGGATGCTTTGGTTCTGGATCAGAATGTAAATGCTACACCTTTATTGTTGACTCATTAATTTATTTTCCACTAAGGAGCATAAACTTGTCTTTGAAGATTCAATGCCTACCAGGAAATTGTCTGCTTTTATCTACACTGTCTTCTTCTGCTTTAGGTGGGTATGGCTGCAATGCACCCTCAGAACAAGTCTTCGTCCAATATTTCTGCTGTAATTGGGAATAGTAAAGAAGAACTCCTAAGACTACTTTGATAGCAATAAGAAAACATTTAATGTATAAAGAACCTGGATGCTATCACAAGGTTCTGTATTGCAATACTTCGCATTTCATCTCACATAAATGATACGCAAAAACACTAATGGAGTTATGGTAGTTAACATACTTCCAGAGCTGAGTAACTAATAAAGCCATAAAGAGGCAGCATTCAACACAGCCAACGCCAGGAACAGGACGGGGAAATAAAATGTGAAGTGAAGGAGTCACAAGGAGAAAAACTACAGGAAGGGCTTTCATACATAAAAAGGAAAAGAAATATTTCAATTCAGGGAAGACAGTTTTTATGAAGGAATAATATGGCAAACAGTTTTAGACAGACAGATTTGTTTGAAAGGAAAACGCGACTCTGTTTCGGTCTTCTAATAATTGAGCAGCCCCTATAGAACCAGTTTATTCTCATTACAACCATGCCTCGAATGTTTTTGTGAGTACAAACGCATCCTTGGGTTACAAGTTAGTGGGGACATTTTGTTGACATCCTCCCTGACAGCTATGTTTTCCATTGAAGTCACATATTACCATTGTTTTTATTCTTCCTGGAGTATCTTAACTTCCTATTTAGTTGCTGTTTTGCTACCAACATATACCAATACCCGTGCTCAACATTTACCAAAACGTTGGACTAGATGATCTCCAGAGGTCCCTTCCAACCCTTACCATTCTGTGATTCTGTGATTCTGTAAGGGACTGCTCATCCCGAGCCTGCCGTGCAAGGTTGGGAGCGGTGGGAGCTCTGCCCAGTGGCAAGCGCTCCCTACAGGGCAACAGGCACAGACTAAAACAGGGCACAGGTTAAAAAACGCACCAGCAGTAGCCTGAATGTGATTTCAGCCAGAATGCTAAAACTATGAATCATATCACATGCTTTGACAACTAAAGCCCATATAAACTTTTAATTTTTTTTTTTACCATAGCTGCTCTAAATTTTTATTGTTGGTCTTGAACGTTTAACTAAAAGGTCTAAGAAATGTCCATTAAAAAAACCCAACCCCAAAACAAAGATCTGCTGATGCTTTAGGGTAAGAAATTTTTAATCACAAAAGAAACCCAATATTATTCCCCTCTTGCTAACCTTTCCTTACTCTTTTTATAGTCTCCCCCTTACCTCTCCCCGCACCCCACACCCCTTCTCGTCCCTGCTCCTGTTCACTCTCTCAACCAATCTTGGATTCCACATCCTCCCGTTGCCTCCCACTTTGGACACATATTCATGAATGCAAATAGCATCTTCCCGACAAACAAGTAACGGGGAAGAGGAAGAAGTGAACAGAAATGTGAGAGGTCTTAAATAAATAATAATATTTACACCCTTATGTAAACCTTAACTTACAGATCTCACGCTGCATCGGGAAAGCAGGCAGTGTTGATTCCTTTATTATTCACAGACAGTTCAAAGCTTTTTTGTTTTAAGAAACCCATTGTTTTCTTGCTACACAATTTGTTAACCCTTGGCTGACATTGGACAAGGTGTTGCTGGTAGCAGGATGAGCAAGTATAATTCTGGCAGCCGGCTGAGCATCTTTACACCGGAGAGAAGACTCCTCTCACCTTTCCAACCTGCGTTGTACAGCCTGCTGGCCTCCATGCACTGCCAACGGAGCAGCTGCTCAGGTACAACAGCCACGCTTGTTTGTCTTCCACCNGCTGAGCATCTATACACCGGAGAGAAGACTCCTCTCACCTTTCCAACCTGCGTTGTACAGCCTGCTGGCCTCCATGCACTGCCAACGGAGCAGCTGCTCAGGTACAACAGCCACGCTTGTTTGTCTTCCACCTAAATGACTTCTGCTTGAAAGACAGACCTGAGAGTGACTTAAAATGAGGATTTTTGCCAGAATAAATAATCTTGCACTAACACGCTACTCTTTCCAAGGCCGTATATGCGCTAATTCTGTACATTCCAAATAAAGCATTAAACACCTCAAACTCTTAGTTAAAAATCACAAATTATTTCATCAATGAAACTACTTGTTACTTATTGTTGCAAAATGGTTGCCAGTATCTCCTTTCTGAGCCTTCATCCCTGAAACAGCTTTTGGACAACTCTAGGTGAGTTACCTAAAGGCAATCTGTTGCCATAAGGTGAGAGAATAAATTTCTTTTCTTTGAACTTCCTTTCCATACAACTAGTTATCCAACATGCTAATTCTGTACAGATCTTTAAACTAGCTCTGCAAAACTAACAGCAAAATCAAACCATCTGGTATTTAATAAATCTTAAATACAGTAACTTCACTTAATATATAGTTCATGAGCAATTACTCATGATTATCATCTAATACGAAGGTCCTTAAATGCATCCAGAGGAGAGCAACGCAGCTGGTGGAAGGGCTGGAAGGCATGTCCCGTGAGGAGCGGCTGAGGACTCTGGGTTGGTCTAGTGTGGAGAAAAGGAGGCCGAGGAGCGACCTCATTGCTCTCTACAGCTTCCTGAGGAGGGGGCATGGGGAGGGAGATGCTGAGCTCTTCTCCCTGGCATACAGTGATAGGACCCATGGGAATGGTTCAAAGCTGCAACGGAGGAGGTTTAGACTGGATTTTAGGAAATATTTCTTTACTGAGAGGCTGGTCAAGCACTGGAACACGCTTGCTAGAAAGGTGGTCAATGGCCCAAGCCTGTCAATGTTTAAGTGGCATTTGGACAATGTCCTTAACAACATGCTTTAACTTTTGGTCAGCCCTGAAATGGTCAGGCAGTTGAACTAGATGATCCTTTTAGGTCCCTTCCGACTGAAATAGTTCTTTTCTTTTCCTTTTCTTTTCTACTTCTGTTTCTGCCAGAATAATCAGTAAAAGACCTCAAGCCAAGTCAGATGAGAGGACGGCTCTCTCCAGAGTCAGCACTACAGTAATTTTCTTACTGCATGAGACAAACTAGTTTTGCTGCATAGTTGTGAGATCTTGCAATTAAGAGACCTCTCTGTGCCATGCATCGGAAAAATTTTCTCCTTCTGTCACACCAACTTCTCCCAGTGATGCCGGTGCCACATAAACTGTTTTGGTCCAGTCCTACTGTCACCTGTAGAAACTGTGGATGGTTTCGGGGGATTTTATTCTCGGAAACACGACACAACATGTGGTGCAGGAACCATCGCCACCCTCCTTGCAGTATAATTTAGATGTTGGTCCTCAGCCTTAAGTTACAGATGGAGCAATGTAACGATTTTTCTTTAACGTAATTCTATTCCAATGGACTTTCTATGGGCTTCAGGTGCCCATCTTTAAGATGCATGTAATGAGTGACTTCACTAGAATAAGACAGTCTTCATCTGTTAACAGCATAGCTTCTTGTAAACTATTGAGAACTAAAATCTACCACAGACACATAATTACTGTTCCTGTTGACTTAGAAGAACTTAGATGTACGTATGTAAGTCATCATACGGACCAAGGCGCACAGGCAGTAGTTGCTTTTTAATTGTTCACAGTTCATCCTTTTACACAAATATTTTTGGCTTTATAAGGGGTAACTAAGGGAGTAACGAGTCCAATATTTGCTTTTCCAAAGGAAGACTGTAATAGACACAATGTAAACCCACGGAGGAATCCCAGACAGAAAACATTTCCTCACAGCCCTCAGCCTTAGCCCACATGCAGGGTTTTCCCTGCCTCTTTCCCTTAAAAACCTGAAACGACCCGAGCATTTTTACTGCAGTTGTGTCTTTTTACAAGGGAAGTATCTAACAGCCTTTGATATGGGGCACACAATGCCGAACTCAAAGGTATTGAATAAACCTCTGAACCTTTGGGCTCAGTGCTGGCAGACAGATGGTTCCAGCAGTCAGGTAGGGAAAAGTAACTGAGGGACTTACTTAAAAATCAAATCACAGCAAAATATTCTCTGTCCTTTTCTTAAGCTGAATCCGTGGAATGGGAATTTGAACATTTCTTGGAAACACAGAAGGGATACTTCAAGGATACCTAACTCCATCATTAACTTTTTTTCCTAATGCGAACAGATCCAAACCGTGGCTGATCGCGCCAGCCCAAAGAGGTAATAATACTACAGCAGAGACCATCATCTTGCCGTAAAACTGGATGTCATTAACTATTAAAATGATTATGAACAATTCCTGTGCATAGGAAAATATATTTTTACCTCTCAAAAAAGACTGATTGACAAACCTCTGGATGTAATGTTCTGGCTGCTCCCTAAAGCCTCTTCAAACTTAAGACCAAATATTACGCTTATTGATGAGCATAAATTTCCTGGCATAATATGACCTAATTAAGCTGTTGCTTTTGAGTCTTGCTAAGTATCTCTGTCACTCTGTGGGAACATAATCTTAACAGTCAGTTAATTTGCTTTCATTAGAATTGCTGCGGTATCAATAAAAATGACAATATTGCAAACCTAAGACTTCTACTACTTCAAAATTGTTTCTTTGTTTAACTAACAAGCACAAATTAGTGCAGCGAGAAGACAGGAGTTGCTTCTTAATTGTACTGGAAGGATTTTTTTTAAAACTTGAAGGTAACAAGTGTCATTTTGCATATATTAAGATTTAAAGAGGTGTCTCTGTTACAGCCGACGTGTAACTCAAGACTTAGAGAGTTGTAAAACTGTAACTTTATGCTAATTTCATTAAATTATGTATAGCCCATTTACAAATACGTTACATGATGTCCTTGATCCCCATACCACGCTCGGATTGGTCTGCTATTTATTTATCAGCTTGGTCTCCGCAAGCCTCATAAACTATTACTGGTTACAAGAAATAAGATTTGACTTATCAGCCTTCTCCCCTGTTAGTCACAGCCAGGGTTTTCACATGCCATATGCCACAGAGCACTTTGTTTAATTATTATGTGAGTTTGAAACTATAGTCCATAGAGCTTCTTTCTTTGAAAAATATTAATGAATAAAATTAAAGAGGATGAAATATAGAGCTTGTGATACGCAGAGATATTCAAAACAGACATTTCAGGTATATGACTTTTCCACAGACTGAAGCCCTTGATTAGATTTAACTGTTCTGTGCCTGCAGTTCTTCTTTTCACTGAAACTTAGCATCAGGAATTATGACCAGGACTGTTTTCAGCCCAGGTGCATTAAGGACACCAGGGCACACTGCGCCCGGGATGGAAGCCCGTCCAAGGCACTTGCAGGGAATGGCAGCCTGCGGGGACAAACGGTGCCAGGGATGTGGGCAGGAAGGAGCTGCCTGCCTGTGCCTGCTGCCCCAGGCTGTGCCCCAGACGTGCCCCTGCTCCTTCGAGGATGCTTAACGCACCCTCTGACAGCTACTCCAAGGCCTGAGGGCAATGAAGCACCCATTTCCAGATGTGGTGCCTTGGGAAACGCATGCTATTTCCCATGAAGGAATCACAGAATCACAGAATGGCAGGGGTTGGAAGGGACCTCTGGAGATCACCCAGTCCAACGCCCCTGCTACAGCAGGTTAGCCTAGAGCAGGGTGCACAGGAACGCGTCCAGGCGGGTTTTGCATCTCTCCAGAGAAGGAGACTCCACAACCTGCCTGGGCAGCCTGTGCCAGTGCTCTGCCACCCTCACAGTAAAGAAGTTCTTCCTTGTGTTCAGGTGTTCCAGGTTGTGCCCACTGCCCCTTGTCCTGTCGCTGGGCTCCACTGAAAAGCATCTGGCCCCATCCTCTTGACACCCGCCCTTTAGATATTTATAAGCATTGATGAGATGCATTGAATAAGCATTGAATAAGTAGTGTGAGGAAGTAGAAACCCTGAAGAATGGGAAAATGGGAACACAGCAAACTGTCGAGGTTTCCAGTGGAATTTACAGTGCGCTTGCACACACCGAACAAGTGCACGACTCGTTCCAACTCCCTACCCTTTTACGTATAGAAGTCGCCCACATAAATGTTGTTACCAATTGCAGTTTGCCTTTCATGTCTGTACTACATCGTGCACTTGCCTGAAAAGATGAAGCACTCTTACGCAGCAAGATATTACGGCGATGAAGGCAGCAAACCATCACAGCAAAGGGCAGCATGAGGAAGGAGAAATAGCTCGTACAACCCATTTATATATCAAGCATGTTATTGTGTCTCTTTCATTGACTTACTGGTATTTCCTCTGGCTAGTCACTGCTTCTTGTTGTTCTTGGTCCCAGAACTTTCTGAAAGGTGTAGTATTTGCTGTGTGGCAGGTTCAACTACTGGTCTTGCACTTTGAAGATTAAAGCAGACCATAAAGGGTATTAATGCAAAGCCAGCATGATCTGTTTGGGAAGCATATAGAACAGTTTCCAGCACCTTTGGTGTATTCTGTAAACAAAATACATAGTATGTATAACAAAAACATCTGAAGGTTGTATAGCACATTTCACATTAAAGGGAATTAACCTGTTATAGCACGTTGAAATGTAAGATTAGGAGAGATATAAATGGTTAAGAGCAACTCCTGGTGAAGAAGTTAATGTTGCCTGGGATAGATACCATACCATACCCAAAATACCAACACGTATCTACTCTGCAATCTTTGCTTTAAACTTTCCAGATTTCAGGTGGTCCTGAGCTTAAAATTGTTTTTTGAAGGGAAGGACAGGGAGATGCCCAATTTGAACAATCATTTCTGAAAACTTTCTTCACTTGAAAGTACTTTCTTAAAAGAGGTGGATTAGTGGCAGTTTTACCAGTGCCAGTAAGCACAGGAACATTGGGGTGGCCAATTGAGAAAGCAGTCACGGGGCTCACACTGCTTCAGGTGCAGCGGGCGGCTGCTGTTCCATGGGATGCAGGAGCAACCCAGCACGTCGGGGCTGCTCACCCCATGCAGCTGGCCCGGCGTAATGCGCCAGCGCTTGCAAAGGTGGGCCACCCTCTGGGAACAAACTGAGGGTTCACAGCTCAGTGATGAGGAAGAGCTGGCAGGTCTGGGGAATGGTGGTGCCACTAAGACCCATAAACCACACGTCTGACAGCTTGGTCGCAGTTTGCAAGGACAGGCATGCACGGAGAGAGGGAAGGGGACGAGGGCTGAGGTGTTACCTGTGCAGCTGCAGTTGCTAATGTGTGAGCTGGTCCTCGCTCTCAGCCTCTAGCAAATCCAGCTGTACGGTAATTTGTTGCCACGCAGAAATGTGCACCAGCTCTGACAAAGACGGTGAGACGTGCAGATCTCATCCTCCCCAAAGAGTTTACAACCAGCCAGATGGAAAGAATGTTCACAGACCTGGAGGTTCAGGGAGTAACTTGCTGATGCTTCGTCTAGTCTGTAGATCCCAGTGATACAGTAAAACTGTTCACAGATAAGAAAATGCATAGTTTTTGCAGCTTTAGACTGCAGGGATTTCAAGAAAAGTTTGCAAGATACAGCTCCACCTTTTCTTTGTTTTTTCTGTTCTGAATTAGGACAATCTGGATGCTAAGGCCATTTCTGCCACAGTATTAACTCTGGCAGGTGGAACAAGCCTCACTAAAGGAATTTTAGTCTTGGCTTGAGATTCAAGAAGAGCTACAATGGAGTTTCTACTGTTGGAAGATGACTCCTTCAGTGCTACAGAGGAGCAGGGAGACAGAACGGCTAGATAAGCTACTCTCCCTAGACTTACTTCTCCAGCTAATGCAAACAGTTGACTGCTAGTATTCTTGCCATCCACCCACTTTGCATTTTATGTACGTTTAGACCGATTTCTAGTATTGCAGTCCTCATGGTTTTTTGGTACGATACTCTGAACCTCGGCAATACCGATTGACTGATCCACATCCGTCGGGTAGCTCTTTGCCAGTGTCACACTTCTCACACTAAAACTCCTCCAGATTTAGATACTACTTCCGTTCTGAGCATATACTTAGAGTTTCACAGCAGCACAGATAAGGAATTCAGCAGGCCTCAGAAAGAAATGTTTTTATTTGAAAAATCTGTGGGTTAACACAACCTACCTGCACTTGACTTTCCGTTTTATCACCTTCCAGGTGTTAATAATTCTTGCCTTAAAAATTTTTCTGAGGCTTTGCGCACTACAACCTGCCTGTATCGGTTTGATCACCATTTTCTCTCTTCTCACATGGATAACGTGCTACGCTTGCTATTTCCAGTCCTGTTGTCCCCCACCTTGGACTGGCAGACATTTAAGCCATCTGACCCCCCATTCCCTGTGCCCATCATTCAAGAACTTTGGCTCACAAGTCAGCAGCCTCCCCGGCGCACTGCTGCTCTTGCCACCATTTCGGGTATGGTCCATATATTGCCATACCTCTGACCCTAACTGTTGCCCTGCATTTTCCCCCAGGAAGAGTAGGGTTTTTTTCTTCCCCTTCCCCCCCCCCTCAAAAATGCACCGTTAACCTGGTGATCAACCTGGTGAGACCCAGCAACTCACCTAGCCAAATTTCTTTTAGTGGTAAAGAAAGGAAAACACCAATGCATGTTTAACAAATCCACTTACCGAAAGTCCATGACGGAGTAGATCCTCCCTGTGCTAGAGTTATAAGCAAAGACAAAATATCTGCTATTTAAACACAAAACACACACCTATCATATCCACAGCTAGAAAAATGTTGTACAGAGGATTCGTTCTGTTTTACACTCGTGAGCTTTTTGAGGGTCTGGGCTTTTGAACATAGTACCACTTTTAAAAAATCCTTTCTGAAATCCTGTTTCTTTAGGCAGATCTTGGCGGTAAGAACTGCCTTACAGAGCACGTCATCACCTCGGCTGCTGTTACATCAAGTAATAGCACGTAAGAGCTCGCTGCGTCTGGCATTGCACCTGCAGCACGGGAATTCGCTGGAAACCCTTACTCACCGAATGCAGTTGCATACAAAGCAGTGTGTCAAAAATGCCCGAGAAACAAAATGGGGGACGCTTTCAGTCATTACAGTAAATAATACTTTCCTACCCGACAGCAGAGAAATTTTATTTAGTGTGTCACGCAGAGTGTGTCACACAGCTCTTGCCTCTGAAAGGTACCTGCCCAGTTCAGGATTACTGCTCACAGCCAAAGACGCAAACAAACAGAGCCAGCTCAGGGTGGCTGCTAAACTTGCAGTGGCATGTCTCCCGTGCCCACCCTGAGATGAAAAGGTCAGGACAGAGGAAGCCTCTCAGGAGGAGGAAACCTCTCCAAAGTCCTTGAATACAAAACCAGAAGCTGGAAAAGCTCACAAAAAAGTCCTTCCACCTTTCCGGGGAACTTGGGCAGGCTTGCTGGCACAGCTTGAGCCTTGCCCGATACAGAAATCACTGGGTAGGAGAACCAGCATGGCAGATCTCGGGCACCCTGGGGAAGGCGGCAGCCACTCTACCGCCCTCCCTCCGCCTTTAAGCCCTTTCAAGTAACTTTGGTTTTCTTACATTTGATTCAAAACAGCTTGTATAATTTATTACTTGTATTTTGTAGAAGGCCAGCACAGTAAACGCGGGTTTATATTCAACAATAGTGTACATAAAAGTAATCAGGAACTTGGAACTGAAATTAGATATGTCAAGCCACTCACCACAGCTTGATGGAACAACACAGTACTCCAGTGTCTCACAGGCCATATATTCAGGGTTTTGTCATTTGAGTGCTTCAAGAGAAATGGGAGCAGATCACTCAAGCTGCCTTTCTGAAGCATTGCCTAAAACCACAAGGAGTCAGGAAAGGAGGTTAGAGTTGGACGTAGGTGTTTGGGACCCTCCACTTCTTAGAGAACACTGATTTGTCAAAACTCTTTGTGATTCATACATTTTATAACACTAAAACTTCCGAATGAAAGGTTTCTTGGACTGGGAATTGGATTGTTGTTCAAAAAAGAGGAAAGGTTTGTGAGATGAGCCCACAAACTTTAGTTCATGAGTAACTCCCAGTAAAGCTTGACTGTGCATTCTCTTCTAACCACAGCTATTCCACGCAAACATCTGTGGACAGGGTCATTTGAATAGCAATTGCTGGGGTCAAGAGCTACTTGAGCTCATTTTCACTTTAAAAGATTAGGAGTTGATAACCTGAGCAAGTGAGCAGCAGAGCTGGCTTTGGAGCAGAGGTGGCCATCTGGCAGGGGCCTGACGATACACCTCATTTAGCTAAGGCCGTTGCCATTCATACAATGAGACACTACCAAAATTTTCAATAGCAATCAGCGTACCAAATTTTGTATGTTTAACACCAAGTACCGGTTGTCTGGTGAGTAAGATTACAAAGGAAACATGATAAGATTAGAAATGTATTTGTTATATTCACCTAGGTGTCAGAAAATAGAGAAAACAATAGCCTTTTTTTTGTTGCTCATACAGGATGTGTATCTCTCTTGTATGCAAAAAGAATTGAGCGCCCGTGTGTGAAAGAAATTTTGCATCCTCATAACAGCAAGTCACAGCAAAGCTCAGGAAAAAAATAATTTATAGGTGAACAAAACACAAAGGTCATAACAAATGCAAGTTTAAAAGTCAGAGGTTCAAGGGAAGGACGAGGGAAAAACGATAATGGGTATAGACAATGATTACAGTACCGTGTGAAGAATGGAGTTAAATACCAAAACAAATAGATGTACAAAACAGAGTTTCCAATTTTGATCATTTCCTTAAACGTGTCTCTTCTGCTGACTCATAGGAGTAATTTGAGGACAATACCTTAAAGCGATGCTTCCATGGAAACACCTCCCTCATGCTGTTGCTTGCCATATATTCTAGATACATAAGCAAACCATAAGATAATTCCACTTTTCTTTGAACTTTAATTCATGTTAAAATTCCCTTTTCTCAAAGCTACTCCTTTTACATTCATATGATTCACTGAAATCTGATTAGATCTAACAGTGACTGTTTATAAGAACAACAAGCAATTGCCAAGAAGAGGTAAAAAGCACTTATGGATGTGACGAGTATCAGCAAAGAACTTAGAGATCTGCAGAGTTTAATGATATTATTAAAAGAAGGCATTTCTAGCGATACAGACCAACAAGAAAGTACGTGACCTTTCTAGTGCTGATCTTAACTTCCTCTGCTTAGAAAAATGCAGCTTCTCTGTAAATCCCTTCTTCCCACTGGAGAAGAAGAAAAAGATATTTCTAAATCTGATATTCACCCAAATGCTAGGCAATGAGACAAAGTAAAACCAATTCTTGAAAATTTGAAAAATGTTGAGCTGAAGAGAAAAAGAAGGCAAGCTTTCGGTCAGAACTTTCAATACTAGAAACTGAAGCTTCCCTCCATAGAACAGAAATAAAGGACATCATTGTTGTTACACGGAAACACATGTTGAATACCCAGTTTAAAAGCAGGGTTTCAGTTATAAGATATAGCTACTGAGCGTAACTACTTTACATAATTTCAACTTGCAGTCCTTATTTGAAGAGGACCTAACTACAGAGGTGCTAAGTTATTCTCGTAGTTCTGTTGAGCTGGTTCCTTGTTCTCATCCTTTCTCTCATCCTCCCAGTTGTAAAGACCCCCCCGGCCACTGAAGCAACAGAAACGCTGAGGTTCCTTTCTAGTCACTGGAAAAAGATGGACACCTCCAAAAGCTGTTTCATTCCCCTTTATAAAACACTTTACCTAAAATAGATTGATCTGCTTTCTGTTAACTGTAGGCAGCCTGGAGTACCACTGGTCTCTTCAGAGGCTAAGCTCAGTGAAATTAATACTGGCATAATAGCCACTGTCTTGTCATAGTCTAAAAAAAAAAAAAAAAAAAAA
>VZSC01004436.1:739265-779408 GCA_013398225.1 Steatornis caripensis
AAAAAAAAAAAAAAAAAAAACCCTTAGAAATTCCTGACATCTGTATTTTACTTACCTCCATGCAAGGACTCCTTTCAACCTATGGATAAGAAAGCTATAAAAGCACTAAGCAGTATACGAAGGTGCTGGAAGCAGTCCGTCTGCATCAGCGTGGCACCAGCCTGAGCCAGTTTACCTTCAGGTACTGGTGTTAGGCCAGTTCTTTCCATAGCTTTACGTTGAATGTGCTCAGGCCAAAAGAATTACGGGTTTCTTATCATGTAGGGTTTGTTCTGACAACATATACCTTCATCGCAGAAAGTCTTGGTGGTAATTTGGAAGGTGAAGCAGGTAGAAAGGCACAGAAAGAATATTTGTATTCCAGAAAGAAGAGAGAAACAACTGGGAATTGCAGAAGAACACACGGCTACATGCTTGCGTTAAAACGATTATTACACAAACGATGTAAAAACCCTGAGAAATGGTAACCAAGAAAGGCACTGAGATGGCTAGCTTTAGCCTCGCAAGCTTACTCTCCCTAGCTTCCAGTCAATCACAACCAACAGGGAGAGATTTGCTCTTCCAGAAGATGTTCAGAAGGTAGCAACATACCACAGCCCTCCTGCAAAAAAAGCTTTTTTCTCTGCTAACTGAAAAGGCAGCCTACAAACATTTGCTTATGTGAATTCTCTCATTTTCTGTACTAAATCAGTACACTGTGACCCCTGCTAACTGATGAGTTATGGCAGGGAATTAACCCTGGTGTCTTGAGCTCCCAGAAGGCAGTGATAAGCATCTTCCCTGTCCACTGGACTAGGCTAGAGGACTTGATGACTTTAGACCACAGCAGCAGTGAGTCTTCTCCTTGGGAAGATGGGGCTTCCTGAGCAAAGGCAGTGGGGTATGGCCAGAACACAGGGGAAGAAAAGCACTATGAATATTAAGAGACGATCCCTCAAGAAGGAGAAGAAAATTGAGGGGAAAAAACCCACAATGTTTCCAGGTTTGGTGTAGGCTGGACCGCGGTCTGAGCTTGCCTTTACAGAGCTCTGAGATACATTTACGTACCAAATAGACTCAATATTTAGGTTTGTTGACGTACTGCCAAACCAGCTCCAAACTGAAATAGTGTAACAGCATCACCTAAGTAGTGCTGCAGAGAGGACGCTATAATTACTCTGGGGATAGCGCCATTNGGCTGGACCGCAGTCTGAGCTTGCCTTTACAGAGCTCTGAGATACATTTACGTACCAAATAGACTCAATATTTAGGTTTGTTGACCTACTGCCAAACCAGCTCCAAACTGAAATAGTGTAACAGCATCACCTAAGTAGTGCTGCAGAGAGGACGCTATAATTACTCTGGGGATAGCGCCATTCCACAGCGGCAATACTCTTCAGGTGCCCTTGCGCTGCGGCCACACTAGTGCATTGTACCACACTCACCCGGTCTTGGAGAGTTCAGCTAGGATGACACATAGCGCTTCGCAAACATCAGCAGTTATCACCGGGGTGAAGAAAGATTGGGTGTTGACTTTTGAATTACACACTTCAGGAAAGAAATGTCATGGGATATTTAAACATACTAAATACTCAGGAACTCTAATTTATGCGCAACTCACAAGAAGGAAGCAAGTAACAGTGCTCCAAACCTAATGGCATGCAAAGTACGACAAAGGAAAGATTCCCCGTTGCTCAACTGTTGATTGTACACGCTACAGAAACCTCAGCTTTGCCTCTGGTGACAAACAGCATGCGAAGTATAAGGAGATTACAAACCAACACTCTCAGACTGCAAGCAAAAAAAAGGACAAATTAGATGTTTCCTATCGATGAAGAGATGCCATTCTCAGAAAAATGGCTAACTCCATAAAACATGTGGTGCAGCAGAAGGAACTAAGCAGCTCTTCTTTCCCTTTTAAGTAATTGAGGGATTACACCTCTGCACAGTTATGAGCCCAAACGAAGCCAAACCTAAGCAACATTGCTTGACTTCAAGCACGTGAGAGAAAGACTGGGTTTAAAATAAAGACACCCTAAAATATGTGTGTCATGTCTAACTCCACTGTTTTCATCCTTCCACAGCAGTGGAACTTTTTAGGTTAAAAAGAAAATGTATAACAGACTAATCTTCAGTGTCCTTTATTCATTCCCATAGCTGTTTGTATGGTTGGTCACCAACAGCCTTCCTGTCTCTGAGTATAATTAAAAATACATAATAAAATACTATAACAATAACATACATACAGCATAATGAAAATAGTTCCATTTAAAAACAAATAATAAAAATGAGAGCTAGCCTTGTGAGAGGAGAGGCATGGATGGGACTGCAGGCTGCGAGATGCAGCTCTCCACACCTCTGCTGCATGGGCAGCAGGACGCCAGAGTCACACTTTGCAGCTGTGCAGTCTCCAGAGCAACATCAAGGATGCTCATAATTAGCTGATGAGAGGCTTAAACTTTGAGGCATTGGTGGTATTAAATATTAAAATCTAGGCTCCATACATTCGCTTGCACTTCAGCACAGAAACCATGCAGAACCATCCCTCTCCTTTTCCGTGGCCCTACAGCCCTGCTATTCATTTGTTAAGCTTTTCAGCAAACAGATAATAAATTTTCTCCATCATTTATAACACCTATGTTCAGAGGGTTTTGCTAAGAGCTACTTGTTTTGCTCTTGCATTTCATCCTCTCTGCTAATAGCCTCGTAGTCAACAAAGGAGATGGAGCTGAAATATAGATGCAAATAAATCAGTAGAAAAGCGATGTTAATGGATTCCGCCGCTTCACAGAATGGGAGAACCTGAAAAAGCTCTGCCAGAATATTTTTTTTTTTTATGAGTTTTACTTTTCTTCCATTTTGCAGTATCCGAATGACCAAATGCCTCCAGCCGGCGTGGCAATGAACCGCAGATAAAGACGGACAAAGAAGCTGAGAAGCCTAGATTTTTTTATGGCCTCTGAAAATGTCAAGTTCCGCAGGCTAAGCCTCTCTTGAACAGCTAACATAGCTTCGTTCCGGCAAAGTATCACAGAAGACAGTTTTACAATCCAATTTTTTTTTTAAAACAGTGTTTTGTTTGGAAAGCTTGTTAGCCTTTCAGATAAAGTCAGCTTAGCTGCAAACCTATCTATCAAAGTTTCATTTGATTACAAATAAAAAATCCAAATAAAAAAGCCAAACAAACGCCACCCAAACCTGAAGGCTTACATACTCGGGGTTCCAGGTTATCTCCTTGTTTTCTTTGGCTTTGTAGTCATGCTTATTCATTACTATTTTTAGCACCAACAAGGTGCTTCTCTGAATATTAACAAAACAAGCAGCGTCGCATTCCGACGATGAAAGGAAACTCGGACACGAGAGCACCCCAGCCTAGTTCTAGGAAGACTATGCTCTATGGAAAGAGTACGTCCAAGCAAACGAGTAACACCCCCTGTGAAGTCTGCAAGTACTGTGCCTTGACCACACATGTGCAGGAACAAGCTGGCATATGACAGGACCCAGCTGTCTTGATCCCTGGGCCAGTGATCCAAAGGCGTGTTTCCCCGTCAGCAATGCAGGCTCACCGCCCACTGACTTCTCAGGGAAGAGCTGAAGCTTGTGCCTTTGCAACCAAAAAGAAAACAATATCCAGAGAGATGGCTCTGGATAAAAACAGCCTTTGCGAGAAATGCCTTAGGGAACGATAACAAATGAATGCCGAGTTTTAAAGCTGCGTTAACGTCCAGAACTGCAGGTATCCACAACGCTGGCCAATTTAGCACTGCATGCTCGGGACGTCTGAAGAATAGGTCTTATTTTGGAAAATTGAGGAAGTTGAGAGAGTACAAACCAGCGAGCGCTAGTTTGCATAACACACACTGCAGGTAAGGGGGGGAAGTAAAGGGCTACATTTTCATGTCTTCGCAGTAAGCAGCGCCTTTCTCACTACGGTAGGCCTGTTTAAATCACCTGTCCTATAGAAAAGCTTTCTCAACATAAACATCAGAATCTAATGGATGTATTTTCTATTTACAGACCTATATCTGCTCCAGAAAGACAAGAGGAAAGACTCCCCTAATAGCTCAGGGAGGGAGAACGAGCAAAGTGTATTTAGGTGATTTGTCTGTGGTAGAGAAAGGAGCAATGGCACCGGCATTAGTTTATTAACAGGTTGGAGACTGCTACCCGCTCTGCTTTCTCCTCCAAGCCAGAGACTGCAGCTGCTATACCTTGTTGCTTAATTGTGATGTTAATTTTAATTGTTTCAGTACCTGAGAACATGCGCTATATCCTTGAAACACATCCGAGAAAGGGTAGAGTTCCATACAAGCAACAACTGAGGAAAAAAATGTGGATATAAGGGGGAAAGATTATTTATTATCTCCTCTGATTTGCACAACTGCAGGTTATTAATTCGACCAAATGACTTTGCATCAAACCCACAATTTTAGATTAAGTTGAACCTTCTAGCTTACAGAAAATACCTAGTCTTGGTTTAAAGGGACCAGATGATGAGAAAGCAAATACGTTCCTGAATTAACTGTTTCCAGAGTAAATGATCCTCACAGTTAAAAATGTGAACTGTATTCGAAGCCCCTCTCTGTCCATCCTTAAGATCTTGAATATTTTTCTTGATGCAATGAAATTAAATATCTGGTACTATTCGAGTTCTAGCTTGAACTGCTGCTGACCTGCCAAAGGGAAAAATTCACATAGGCATTTAAAGAAAAAAAGGATTTTTAAGTAATTTTTCCAAGATAATTTTTTTACTTCAGAACTAAATGCTATCATCAAATCCATGTGCAAATTCATTTTTCATTTTCTGTATTCATCCTAGCACGTTTATAATTAGAAAATAAATTTCAATGGGTTTAGAATTGCAAATAGGCATTCACAGATAGGAAATATAAATTATGCTATCATGTGGAAGAAAAACCATTGCAAAAATTAAAGAATAATTTCTGTGTCTATCTGTTTTGTTCTGTGGTTTCTCCTCCATTATTTATCTTGCACATTTGTACTACCAGACCTTTCCAACGTCACGTAAAATTTCAATTAAACTTGGTCACTGAAAACTACGACAGCAGTGGCTGAAAATCGGTACGTGTACAACACGCTTTTTCCATAGCTGGTAAAATTTTAATTCACGTCCACCACGTATGTACATTTGAAACCACGTCACCTGGCACCGACTGACATCAGCTATGCTGCCTAGTGGTCAACGGACTCGTTTGCCAGTGGGCAAGAAGCCGAATCAGCAGACTTTGTCCACATTCAGCTCTGTTCACCATCCATCCCTCAGTTGTTATGTCACCAGAGATGCACCATAAGTCTATGTCNACTCGTTTGCCAGTGGGCAAGCAGCCGAATCAGCAGACTTTGTCCACATTCAGCTCTGTTCACCATCCATCCCTCAGTTGTTATGTCACCAGAGATGCACCATAAGTCTATGTCATTCCTTGCCTGCAAAAGCGGTTCCTTCCGGAGACAGCAGATCAATCTTGCAGCCATGGAGATAGTGCAGTCCCTCTGCCTAAAAACAGATTTCTGTAAATACACAGAAAACAACCAAGCATCTTTTTTTGTTACTATAACTGCTTTTTTATTATTGTTATTCTTTAAATAAAGTATTTACGGATATAAAAACAAAGGGGAGTTTAGTAATAAATAGTGCTGGGTTATGCACAGATGCCCCAGAAGAGACAAACGGTGCGAGAGGTCCCTCCCCTGCACCCACGGAGGAGGGCGGTGTGGCTGGAGACCCATGGGTGCCGCAGCTCTGTACCTACCAGCACAGCCCGAGGCAGGTACGTGGGCTCCCTGGCACAGCGCCTGCCAGGGACCGTGCACCTCCAGACGTTGCAGTAAGAGAGACCAAAGAATCCCCACCACACACGATGGAGTAGCCATCCACTTCTAGCCCCTGCAATGGGCGAGCAGGCCAAGGGTTCGTGAAGGGGGTGCCACGCTGCCCGCCCACACCAGCCCAGGTTTGTGAAAGGTTGGCTACTCCAGAATCAGGATTTCTCAAACATGTTGCTGTTATGTCTATACTTACTAAACAAAAGGTTTTGCGGCACACCCTATCTCATGGTAGGTGACGTTCAGATATAATGCAATACTTAATTTCATGAAACCTGTCTTGCCAAAGTCTGCAATGACCTCAGCCTCGGTGCTGCGTCCTCACCTCCCTTTGACACTGGCGCTTGCACCCTTCTGCACAGGATGTTGCCTTCCTTTTGCTTCACTGCCAGCCTTCTGCTTTTTCTTTTAATTCTCTTACAGTTCTGATCAAAGGTGTTTGCCTTTCTGAGTCCACTGCCACTCTCCTCCACTTTCTGTTAGCATCCTACAGGTCTTTGACCTTGCCTTCTTTCTCTTCATCTTCAAAAATTCCTCCTAGAATCTCAAGTGCAAACAAATTATAGCTACAATTTCCAGGCCGCTGAAGTCCTAAGGGTAGAGAGGTCTAATGATTTTTTTTTTAAAGTTACACTCATTCACAAAATAAAAACAGTGTCTTGTGTTAGAGAGCTTCTCCAATATTTTGGTGACTGGTGTTGTATGTGACCTCCCTAAAACTTTATATACAGTATAAAAAATTAATCAAGCCAGAGCTACCACAGAGCTGAATTCATTCATGTGCAGTCTTACAAGAGGCACTTCAATTTCATAGAGCATCTCGAGTTGGAAGGGACCCGTAAGGATTATCAAGTCCAACTCCAAACACACCTGGGGAAAACCCCCCGACCCGATAGCGTATTATTTGACAAACGGTATGTTATGTAACAAAGACTTACAGATAGCAAGAAGCAGCATGAATTTCACACGTGCAGGCTTACATGGCTGTATTGTGACTTCTGAGTACTTGCTACTTTTATGCTTTCAGTTAATTCTGAAGCTTGATAGACTGCGCTTGATAGTCTGCACTAGACGAGAGCATTGCTATGCTCACAGTAACCATAAGCACTCCCAAAGGGAGGAGGACAACACAAAAGCCTTTAAAAACACCAACAATAAAAGGAAGTAAGGGTTTGTACGCTTAAAGTCATCAGAGCCGGCTCAATCTCAGCACAGCCCTGGACTCCGTGTGCTCCAGCACTGCAAAGGACACGTCAGTGGCAGGAGCTGACAGCAGGTGGAACCAGTGCTGGAGCTAGGACTGTGGAAGCCTGGTCTGCTACCGGGAGAGCCATTTAACTTGGACAAAGGTGTGTAGAAACAACAGATTGGGAGAGAAAACAAATTAGAGCCTGGCAAGAATCGATTATCTAATAGTGAGGAGTTGCAGTCATAGCTGGTCATCGGGGTTGGCTAGATAAGGATTAGGGTTTAGAAACCAATAAACTGTCTAGGATGAGCAAGAAGGGAGCCAGATCTGAGGAGGAGTACTGGTAAGGCTGGTAAAGAGTGTGAGACAGAGCCAGGAAACGGGGGAGTTTTGAATAGAGGAGGAGACTGGGGAAACAAATCATGCTTGAGAGGGAGGAAAAGATTAGGAAAACAAGCAGTTAGGTGCAACAGGAACCAGCTGAACAAGCAAAACGGGAAAAAGCTATTGGGGCACTGACCCTGGGGGACAGGACCAGGGCACCCCAGAAAGGAGAGTGGTGTCTGGGGAGGGGGAGAGGTTTGCAAGTAGGAAGCTCAAAGAGCGTGGGTAGTGATTTCCATAGTGAGCTCAGGGGGACATCTGGACTGGCTGGAGGAGACTGGTAGAAGATGCCCAAAGAGAGCAGAGGAGATGACAAAGGAACCAGGGTGCACAAGGGACAGGGCTAGGTCAGGCTCAGATTGCAGAGGTGGGGAGGGACGTGACTAGCTTGGGGAGAGGGAGGAGATGAAGGAGCAATTGAGTCTGTGCCACCAAGCACACACTTTTCTTCAACCCCTGGGATGCAATCCAGTGCTTTGGAGCCTTTTCAGCCTTTCCGCCGCCGTCCAAGCTACAGTGCCACTTCCTATTTTAAACAGCAGCACACTTGCTTTGAATGGGAGTGCCTGCAGGAATTAGGAGTTTGGATGGTGTTATTAACCACCACCTAACCCAGAAGCGGTTATGGATCTGTTACAAGAACCCTAAGGTTTTTTGTACATCACTTTCTGGCTTTGAGTTCGAGCGGTGGTTTTTAACCTAAGTATAATGCTGCTTATTATACTAACCCTTATTATAGCAAGCGAGAACACAGAACTTGAAAAATTGTAAACAAGAACCATCGACATTATCTCACGATTCATCTAGCCTGGTTAAGGAAGCTGTATAACTCATTAAGTGTATTTTGGGAGTTGGTTTGTCATGAGAGATAATGCCAGACAGTTGACTTCCATAAGGAACATTATTTTCATCTTAGAAAATATTAGGATTATAAAGTATAATTAATCAAATCTGTTTGTTAATCTCATTAGTGTGGTAATGAATTAAATACAGCTAGCAGAGTAGGAAAGCACTTCTAAATCACTGTTTATCAACACGGATGAAGTTGAGCTCAGAAGAGATCACCTGAAACTGGACAATTAGATATTATCTTGATGAATTCATTGATTGCCTTTCTGGTCCGGCCACCAGCAGCTCCCAACACCAAGCTACAGGGTAAGAACATACAGCCAGTGCAGGGGGAGGAGGACAGGGCTGCATCTTGGTGACAACCTATTCTCAGATCAGTTTACATCAGCAATGAAGACTGACCCCCTTGAATACATCAACCAACTGTAGACCTGTATTCCAACAACTCTTATTTGTGCTTAGGAGAGTGACCATTACGTAAAACTGTTTCACTTGCAGAAGAAACAATTTCACTTGCATTCAGGGGGAAAAAAAAGAAGCCCTTTTTAAGGCCGCACAATTTGAGAATGCAGTTTTTCTGTTCTTCTTCGGATATGTAACTTATATCTGGCAGGCAAATAGGAATAGTGTTGACAAAAAAGTGATTTTTTTTTTTATAAGAATCAAATTATTTTTGCTACACATATGCTTACATATACATGCGCAAGTATTCTTTGCGAAAGACAGCTTGATAGCTGCATGTCGATTGTTATCTTTCGGGAAAGACAAAACCAAACTGAACCTACAGCAACCATAAAACAGAGTTTACTCACTAACCTGCACTGATATGTTTATGCCAAAACAAAATCAGATGATGATCATGCACTCCCCTCAAAGAAAGCACTCATTATTTCAAAACGAACTGTACAATTGCAAGTTGTATTTCCTACCTTATCTTCACGGACTTTCCTGTCCCTCCCCTACCTACCCCAATATTTAGAATGCCTTTCCCATGCAAAGCCCCGCAGGTGGTGCTTTAAGATCTCCCCTAGAGCAATGTGTCCCTCGCAGGAGAAGCGCTTGTTTTTAGTCTACCCCACTGTTATCCTTTGTGCTATGATCTAAAACTGCATCAGGTCTTGCATTCCCCACGCTTACCTGACCATAGCCCTGTCACAGGGGCATCTGAATACTTTTTTTTGTTTGGTTGGTTTGGTTTTTTCCCCAGATCTGCAGCACCCGAAGTTTGTTGATACCAACCTAAGAGTCCATGTCCTCTACCGCGCCAAATGATCTTAAAGACAAAACAAACAAAACCTTGTTTAGGAAGAATTCAGGTCAGGGTAGGAGACTGAAAACAAAAGTATCACAAGTGTAGAACACAACACAGCTGATATTTAGCTGGATACCTTCCAAGATGCTTTTGCCTCCCTTGCCCGAGAGTTCCCAGACGTATCTCATTAGCTGGAGCCGGGCACACAAGTTTTACAGCATCAATGCGTCAGCCAGGTGTGGGCCAAGTTCTGAAGGAGGAAGGCAGGTTGGGTCCCATCTCCTCCTCCATCAATTTTACAACTAGCATCACAACTGTAATTTTAATTTTGAACCTTCTTCTAGGTATAAGTAGCCTTAATATTGGTAAAGCTTCTCGGACAATGAATTCTATGTCAGCTTTCAGTGTTCCCTTATGTTTAAGATGTTAAGCCCAAACACAGTAAGATAAACAAGTTGCTAGTTTTGGTTTGTGAGCAGGAAGAAACTCCCTAGATGACACCCTATCTCTACTTTATGACTGTTAACTAATGCCTGTGCCTTATCATCACACTGAATTATCTGAAGACTGAACCCTGACCTCATGTAGAAGATACTATTGCACTTAGCTTCTGTTCTGGGGTCGGATCGTCTCACTTCATGGCAAAAATTCTGATATCCTAAATACATGGCTTCATCCTACACCATTTTCTCATCTCACAGCAGTTACAGGTTCAAAGCATCCGTAAAATTACCTGTGAATTTTTCTGTGTTTAACTATCTTCTTCCAGTGATGAAGTTTCCAAGCTTTTATTTATTTATTCATTTATTAAAAAATAATTTTCCTTCAAGTGAAACACCTGGGTTAGGATGCGTATTTCCAGCAGCAGGTTCCTTGTAATGGCAAATAAACCAAAAAGAAATTAGCAGTACAAATTCCTAATTCAGTTTCCTTCCTGCGACATCCCTCACTGCAGTCAAGTTCCTTCAGAATGAGACTGGGAAGCAGGGGATAATGCACAACCCTACCCAGAAGAGCCAGAAAACAGCAAAAAAATACTACTCTCATTTGCTCATTCTCGTCCTCTTTGCAGCGCCCTTTTCTTCAGAAACAAAGCTCTTCTACATTGTAGGCAGGACCTTGCCATCATCCCTCCTACACGCTTGGAAGCCCCTACTCTTTCTCTGGTACCAGAGCCGTTGAAATCAAATCAGGTGTAAGGAGAAGACCATGGAGCACTGGTCCAGACACAAGAATCTGAACAAAGTTTTGCGCTTGGGCTGTCCGTTTGACACGTACCAGAAAGTTGCTAAAACGTCCGAAGGAAGGTTAGCCACTTCTGAATGCTATTACAGAGTGCTTGGAACTAAGGACATGGCTTTGTATTTGGAGTCTGCTTTGTAAATAATAGCAACTTCTTTTCAGGATGCGCTTGCACCCACATGTAGGTGGGTTGCAACCCAAAATCAGAGCTAAAGAACATTGCTATCTTCAATCATGAATTCGACACTGGATCAGCAGAGCTCAGCAAGTCTGGAAAATCACCCCTAGAACAAGTAATTCATAAAGCTTGTGGTGTTTGGGGCTCCATATTCAAAAGGACACCGATTTATCAGTTACAGGAGGGACTAAGTGTATACACCTGCTGAAACACGCACAGTAAACTATACAAAACAGGCGGAAGGGACACAAGTGCTGTGCTGACTGGCGTGATGAAAATTTTGTTTTTACCTCTATAAAATGAATTAGTTTTGGTCTGTTTGTCCAACACAGCTACGTTACTTTCCTGCACACGCTGTGTATCAGGTCACTCTCCTACCTTTTACTTTAGCAGTGTTTGCCACCTTCTTGTCTGCTCTTCAGGGATGTCGCAGAGCTCAAGAACTTAAATATTAGCAGTTACATATTCTAAGGAAGTATCAGGAATTGAGGATATTCACTCAAGAAACATCATGCATCTCACTGTCTGCAGCCTCCTCTGGAGCGCAGTCGTCCTCCACCTCTTCCTCTGGGACCACTTAATGAAGATGAGTCAACTCATAACTTGACACGCCTAATTATTACATGCTGCTAACATTCAAGGATGCCGTCAGATAAAAAAAGAGGGTGTAGCCCCCATGCAAACGTGCTTTCCTGCTCTCCAATCAAAGATCTTCCTTTAATTAAACTAATTAATTCAGGTCCCATGAACGAAGCTTCACAGGCAAGGGCAAATCCAGACGAGGCATCATAAATAAGCAATACAAATCACTCTATAATTATTAGATGTTTTCTAAACAAGCCTTACAAGGAGGCTGAGGTCCCCTATTGTTTCTATCAGAAAAGGAAGAAAAAGGTTCTTTAATCACCTTATTTTCACAGAATCACAGAATGGCAGGGGTTGGAAGGGACCTCTGGAGATCATCTAGTCCAACCCCCCTGCTAAAGCAGGTTAGCCTAGAGCAGGGTGCACAGGAATGCATCCAGGCGGGTTTCGAATATCTCCAGAGAAGGAGACTCCACAACCTCTCTGGGCAGCCTGTGCCAGTGCTCTGTCACCCTCACAGTAAAGAAGTTCCTCCTCATGTTCAGGTGGAACTGCCTGTGCTCCAGTTTGTGCCCATTGCCCCTTGTCCTGTCGCTGGGCACCACTGAGAAGAGTCTGACCCCGTCCTCTTGACATCCACCCTTTAGATATTTGTGAGCATTGATCAGATCTCCTCTCAGCCTTCTCTTTTCCAGGCTGAACAGACCCAGCGCTCTCAGCCTTTCCTCATAAGAGAGATGCTCCACTCCCCTAATCAACTTTGTGGCCCTCCGCTGGACTCTCTCCAGTAGTTCCCTGTCTCTCTTGTACTGGGGAGCCCAGAACTGGACACAGTACTCCAGATTTGAAATATATTTATATAGAAGATGACTAAATGAATACAGTAACCTAAAAAGTTTAGAAAGCAACTAAGAGAGGTTTTAGAATTATTTTAAACAGCTAAAGCTATTAGAACTATGGACAATCAAATCCTTCCCCTTGAAACTGTTCTGGCAATTGGCCCATACTTCCTGATTATGGAAAGGCTGCTCTTATTTTTAATTGAGGCATTTCTAACAGAGGGAATCATTAATCCCTCCCAAACATCACATTTCACTGCATTCAGAGATTTGTGCTGGATGAGTTTACATGTTAAGTCCGAAATTCAGTGGTATTCTGGTACCAAGTGACGGATCAGCTGTCTAACCAATACTTAGCTACCAGTTTCCCATTTGCTTTGGTCCAAACTGTCTTTCAGCACATGCTATCCACCGATCCTGGCACGAAGGGATGGCAGAATGAGTTCAGCATTATTTTTCCAATCTTTCTTGTTCGGGGCAGCAAAGAGATGGAGCTGAAGGGTGCTTTATTCTTCCAGCTACGCCGGCAACACGAGGTGAATGAGATGAGGAGGAAGAGCGAGCTTCAGCATAGCGGGATTTCTGCAACAGGAAAACTGGCCTGTCTCTCTTTCTTTGCACCTGACCAGTGCTTATCTCCAAGGTAGTGCTGCTCACATGGACGATGGAAACGTAGCAATCGCTCTGGAAAGAAAGAGCGGACCTCATGCCATGGCTTAGAAGGTAAAGCCCTGTGCAAGTGAAAGAAAAGACAGGAGGCGTAGGGTCTCTGTTCTTATCTCTGGACACCCACAGCCCACCAGCTCTAGTTTATCTGTGCTAATGGAGCGCACTACTTTTCTTCAGGCTCTTCCAGGCTTAATGTTACTATTATTTAGCATAACTATTGGGTTAATAGAGAAAGCGTAAGGAGGCCTCTGGCAGGTCGTTAAGCAGAAGACACTGCAATATAAAGAAAAGCATTGCTTGAAGGCTCCCAGAAATAAATGTTTACTTAAGACGAAGGCAAACAGGAATTCAATAGTGGATTTTACACTTGGAGAACAATGAATAAGTAAATGATTTCCACTCATTTAATTTTAAAACAAATCCAGCTAATCCGTGTTCTCATTTTCTGCATTTGCGCTCTGTTCTTATTATTGCAAGCAATTTGAATGTTCTTAGAAACTGACTTTTAAGCAATTACTACAAAGAGATCGCTTTGAACATGGCGTAGTCGATACACACGCTGAAGGCAGACTGAACAAGCGTGGCCTAAACAAGCAGAGGGGAAAAAAGAAAAAGCAATTCTGTGTAGTCAAAATACATTAAGTAATAAAAGTAAGGGTAGAGGCTGGCTTCTTAAGGCCCATGTTCACTCCAGCCACATGCTCCCCCAGCTCCTAGTCTCCCCAGTAGCGCAGTAAACCCACAGAAAGTTTCTGAAATCAACTTCACAATGTAATTCCTCCTTTTTCATACAAAATACTGGATCTTAGGCTTCTTCCTAAATAGCTTTGTCTGCTCAAAGAGAAAAATACTCTGTCTTCTCCAGTTGGGCTCTCACACTCCTAACCATCCCAGATCTATTCTTAGCTGGGTTTAACTACTGAAGGACCAGCCAAGAAGGCACGGTAATATTCCTTTAGCATCACATCGCAAATAGTCAGCAATGGCAAAGTAGAGGTTTAATCAGAAATCTTAAGTCACAAATAGGGCCTTCAGCTGAAATAGAAATGACGTAAAGGAAAAAGGACAGTATTAAAAGCCTTCCATAGTTTCTGTCCCCTGGTACAAAGTTAAAGTTTGGCTTTAAGAAAGGAACGAATGTGCCAAACACCTGGACCTTTAAAATAATTGTAGTGCTTTATGTACTAAAACATGGAAATTATCCAGCAGTCAGGAAGCAGTACCACCAAATTTCCGAGGGGCTCTTCCCACACAGACCCTCTTCTTCCCCCTCTAGGTACTTTGTTTGGCCATTTCTCTGTGTTTTCTGGATGTTAGGTAACTGCGGCTCCAACGGAGCTATCGAGTATCTAGAAATCCATAGTAAATGGCCACTCTGCATACACAGAGCAATCCTACAAGATGTGCACAGTCACTGCAGCCAGCCGGTTGAAGGCCAGCCATTTTTTATCCAGAGGCAGTAAAAATAAAAGTCATGCCTTTCACCAAAATCTACACCAATGTGTTGTGAGCATGCATCAGGTCCACACATATTTCAGATGCGCTCATAATAGGAGCACATGCCCAAATGCTTCAGTCCCACCTTTCCCATATTTTCAGAGGTACCTGTCTGGTGCGCAGAACCTCTCACAGACACACAAAACATCCAGTTAGTCCTGGTGAATCCAGGAATACTGAGAACCAATGCAGATTTACGCCATCCAACAAAACTTGAGCATTTTTCCTGCACATACTCTCTGTCCGCTCATTAGAATTACATTAAAAAGAAGGTTCTGGTTGTTCTTTTACCAAAAAAAATTCTACTTGATAGAAATATATGAAGACATGACTACCTAAATGAGTCGCTGTACGCTAAGGTAGGGTGTGGATTGACGGCACACACATTTCACCAAAGCTGCCCTTGAGCATGCCCTTATCACATGGTGCCAGTGAGCTGACTCCACTGTCACTGCGCGGTAGCTACCTGGCATGTGCTATCAAATGAGAGTTGTGTGCGAAGGCACTCACCAGCCAAACCAAATCCAAACACTTCCGCCACTATGCCGTATGTTGTCTGCAGACCCATACACACTGGTCCAGATTTTTAAAGGACCTTAGGCACTTAACTTGGCCGTTAGGCATTTAACGGGTTGGCACAAGGCAACACTTGCTACGTCACTGCATATGCTACAACAAGGACAACTGTCTAGATTTTATTTTTTAATTAAGAGATGCAGCAATGGGCTTTTTAAAGCACAGCCCCACCTGCCCACATGAACCTTCTGAGTTACCCAGAGCTAAGCTAATAACAGATTGCCTTATTAGCATGCACAAACAGTACCGCACAGGTTTTGGGAGACACCGAAGAAGTGTGCTCTATTTCAAGTCACATTTTTCTGGACAGGTAACAAACTTCAGTTAGATTTTTAAAAAGAGGCATTACATATTTGGCATTGCATTAGTATTATCAGCATTTGCCTACAACACTTTGAAAATAAACCTTTCATTATGTCCAGACATGATTTACAGATACACTCCTTCAAATAGAAATACTGTGTTACTTTTAAGACAAATCCTTTCTTAGTCCAGATCTGATTTACAGTTAATTTCCTTCAAATAAAAATGTATGACGCAGATTTCCATTTGCTTTGTGCCAGAAACTTCTATTTTTAGATGCAAGGCAATTTTATACTCCTTTAATATGCCTAGACTGTACAGCAAACGGTGCACCTCAGTAAGGGCTGACACATTCCATTAGATAAACAAATTCTGCAGAATTGCTGACAAAATTGTATCAACACTGATAACAGCAGCAATGCGTTTGGACCTCCTACTTAATGGAAGCCTGCTAAAGAAAACTGCTTAACTGCTTTTTTTTTCTTTTCTTTTTTTTTTTTCTCTTTTCTTTCCTTTTTTTTTTTTAATCATCATTTTAATCTGTGGAAATAAACCAGAAAAATAAGTAGTTCTCTGGGTACACTCTATACTGGAATCAAATTGCTCTGACATAAAACGTCCTTCTGCATTTGTCAAGTTGGGGCTGCTCTGGAAGTCTTCACTGGCTCCCATTTTCAAGGCACAAGGTCTCACGTCATTTGCTTTGCCCAATATTGTCTCCACCTACGTCTCTCCCGTTTCCAACCACACTCCATGCTCTGCCCAAATAACTGATGACTGCCCCTTTGCATTCTTTACCCACTCCCAACTCTGGACCTTCTTATATCCCACCCACGCTAACTAGCAACAACCTCTCAGACACTATCTACCAAATATTTTCCCTCTGTCATGAGCACCCAGAAAACTCCTCTTCTGAAAAAAAACTCCACTGCCAAAGATTATCGGGATATGCAGAAAATATGACATTATACGTACTGTACCTCGTGTCTGACTCTTTGTCTGGCATATGTTTGGTAACGTACAGATAACAGAGATAAATATCTTCTTAGCTAAAGGAAAGTACTGAAGTAGTTTTCTTGTTTTGCTTTTCTTTTTCCCCAAGTGACAAAGCTGGGTTTAGTTTTTCAATGAAAGTGACAATTTGGCACACATTTGATACACACATAGGGTTTTTTTGTTTTCTCTTCCCTATCTCAATATTAAGTCAAACGGATTTTTCCTGATTAGAAAAACAGTTTTTCTATCTCTCTTTCCTTCATGATGGCCTGTGTTTTGTATTTTACGAAATGACAACTTCAAAAACACGTATTTGAACACATAATGCGGGAGGAACGTGCATTTACTGTTCTTTCTAAAACTAAGCCGCTTATCATCCAAAGTGTGGCAACACATACACAAAGGACTTCGTTTACTAATTTCATCCGCCAGAAGGCCTCTGCAACACAAGTCATGGCAGAGTGCAGTGAAGAGCGTGCAACTCAGATACCGTGTTTCAGGGATCTGCAACACCATTTCCTGCAAGCTTCTGGGAAAGAATCAACGGCTTCTGGTAAGGAGTTTTTCTCCTATTAGCTAAATGATTTTGAGTTATTTGAAACTATGAATATTTGCCCACTTGTTTACATTACTGAGCAAATGTTAGGTAAATTCCATCCAAACAACGAAGCAACTTCCAGCAATGAGTAACAGAAATAGTGCCTCCCTTACGTACCTACTTCAGTAAATGTCTAAAAGCAATCCCATAATCAGGTATTGCGATGAGAAATGAAAGACACTGGGAGGATCGCAGTATTTGGAACAAAAGCTCTTTCACCGTATCACAGATAATGTCTGTGTAGGAAGAGAGACTTTGTACTCACTATCATTTCTCATGGATGTTCTTGCTTATCTATTCTTCTCAATGCTTCCAAATTATTTCCTGCTTTGACAAAACAAAACTATTTTTAGAGAATTTCTCAACTCTGGAAAAATGTTGTAAAATAACACTTGGAAAGCCTACTGGAGTGAAAGAGACTCCCCCCCCCGCTTAGTCTAACTGGCACTACCAGAGATTTCCCATTTTATTTAAAACACTTTCATAAACCAAGAAAGCAAGATCCTGGAAACAATTATACTTAAAATAACCCACAATTCTGATTGCATTTGTGTTTTCACAGGATTTCCTACTCGATCTCCCTCAAATTAATGACCAGCTCCTTCAAAATAATCTATAATAGAACTGCAAGTGCTTAAAATTAAGTATTAAATTAAGAATTTTGTCAATGATAGAGTTATATAAGCATGTCCTTACTATTACATGGGTTAAAATCAGAGAACATGAGCACGGAGTACGCATAAAACAATCAGAACTGAGTTTTACCTATAACCAAAAGTTTAAGCTAACTAAGGAAACTATTTGATTACAAAACCACTGTTTACTTATTTTTGCCATACGACATTTTCTCTGTTTTCTAGAGAACTCATGAACCAAGTTGAAACAGGATTGTCACCTATGCAGCTTACACAGCCGTCTGCAACACTGAGTATTTTTTCAAAGTCAGCGCCGGAAATTTGGCTGGCTACTCATGACCTCACATCTCAAAACAGACCTCCAGCTGGCATGGAGCGACAGCACCTTGTGGCAGCCTCACATTTTCAGAGGGCTTCTAGATGTGCAGGAGGAGTACTGAGATTTTAAGTGAATGAAAAGTCTTCCTTCTCTAAAACAAACAAATGAAAAAATCACAGGCCATGATCTAAAGCATTAACAATAATGATGTGTGGAACTTAGGAACATTAATGTAAATAACTATGAAGTTTGCACTAGGATTAAGTAAGGTTATGACAGACACAGTGGAAGCAGTCTTCAAAAATCAGCCCAAAAAACAGCAACGCAGTGCCCTGATTGCAGAAACCAGCACAGGATTTCCACCACTGCTGTTTCCCTATGAGCAAATCCCCAGCCCTTAGAGAAGACAAATCCCCACCTCACATTAAGAGTTGGCTTGAGAAGCACACTTTCACTGTGTAAGTCTGCTGTATCAGAGCAGCAGTCGGAGGAATAAGAGACAAGGAAGGTACGATGCCTGGCACGATCCATGGCCTGCCACAGTTGTTTCTCATCCTCCAAAACAGGTAATAAGACTTCCCGACCTCAACATGTCACAGAGTGATGGTATTTTCAGATCTTGCTGAAGCACTGGCACACAACGCTAGTAACTCAAACTGTATTTGGCAAAGAGATTGAATTTGTTTCCTGAAGCTCCCTCTCCCAAGAGAGCACTTCGTTTTAATCTCCACTGACATCACTTCCCAGGGCTGACACCTTAGCGACATAATACCGTGATGAAGCTTTATTTTACTGACAAGTCTGGTATCCTCTCGTGAATCTAAATTGAGCAAAGAGGTCATCTTCCCTGCATGCTTACGACTACTCTTCAATCACAGGCAGCAGAAAAGTTCCTGCAAGCAAAGACACCTGGATCAGCTTATGCTGGATAGGAAGCGGTATAAGCAACATTGACTTTGCGACAGATCACCTAAGGAGCAGTCACAAAATCCATCCCAGAAGTGATGGTAACAAACAAGAGGGCAATAACTAAGAGCTTGTAAAGGTTAACAGAGTTACCAAGGCAAACAGCTGCCCAGCCTTTAGCGAGGAGTCAGGGAACAACGCTATCCCCTTAAAACACCAGTGGTGCTCCATGTAGCATCTAGAAGTCTCTTGTTCAACTCCTGCCTCAGTCTAGTTATACTTAATTTCTGAGATAGCCACCGCAGTTCGCTATAAAATGCCCCCCAAATCTCTCTTAAGGGTTGTTAGAGCTTTGAACTTACTTCACCTCTTTTATATTAGATTTGAAAATGAAGTCATGAAATTACCTGATAAAACACACATGCTATAAATCCATAGGCCTAGACCACAAATGAAACTATAATAGTCAACAAAAAATTATTTGAGTTAAAAAAACACCCACAGCAAAACACGCACCAAAACCCCCCTCACCAACGCGCCCAACCTTCACAGAACACCTCCCTAAAGCGAAGTTGCTGTACTTCAAGCATCCTAAGACATCAAAAATCACATGATATCCAAAGGTAAAAACCAATATTGTCGTAACTGGTAATATTGCCATGAAGGCATGAGTCTGGATCTTGCAGAACACCCATCAAGTGCTGATTTTGCAAAAGTCATGCTGATCCAGTCAGAAAGTGCATGTTCTCCTCGAAGCCCTGTGGAAAGGAGGCAAGTATAGTTTCCAGGTTCTCTGGTGTCAACTCAAAGGCTTCTTTTAAAATATCATCACTTGAATACAAACTTTGGCTACCTCCCCCAGGCACAGTGCGCAGAAAGAGAAGTATGTGTCCAGTCTCAAGTTGTGGAAGGATCCTAGCCTGAGAGAGATTTACGAACAGTGAGGACAGGTTTCTGTTAAAAGCATTTGCAGATGCGTGCAAGTGGGCTACCTGGTTCACTAAGTGACCTGCAGCTTCTCAGACGATCAAAATATTACACTTGGGAATAGTCTGGGGATGCAAGAGCTCCTTTGTGAGTTCAGGCTGTTGTCAGCACAACTTTGGAGCTGCGGGGCAGAGGACGGCAGTTTAGCTGTGGCTACAGCCAAGTTCTGCACACGAACCAGAGCTTAGGACCACACTGTATATGGTGAACAACAGACGAACAAGAGAAACAGACCGAAGGATACAAGCTGTTCATTTAAAATAGGCTTCACCTTGCACATAATACGACCTAACAAGCAAGCAATGTTACTTCCAGCCAGACGACTTCACTAAGAGCTATTCTTCCTATATACAATACTCCTTGTCTATACTTTGTGTAGTAGAAAGGGGACGCAACCACAGCAAACTGAGTTAACCTTGCTGGTCTTTTACTGAAATTAGGTCACCACAGATTGAATTTGACTTCCTGGAGAGGCATTGTCCAACTCATATTACAAATTCAACACAGCAATAACCGAGCCGCGTGCGCTGTTGTCATCAGTACATGCATGTTGGCGTGTTTGCGGGACATTAGGGAATAAGAAGTGTATATAATCTGTAATGCAAGTAGGAAAACTAAAAGGGAAGTTTGGGCCTGTTACATAACCTTAGACGTGAAAGTCTCTAGTTGTAACATGGAAAAAGAAAAAAGTTAATAAAGATTGTGGGATAAATGGAAGGTATAAATTTCACCTAATTTGTTCAGGACCCCCCGCCAAATTATAACTAGCAGAGATGCACTTGTTTCGAAGTTCTGCCTTGCTTCACTTTGAGACAACTCAATTCCTACATGCCTACAAGGACTTTGGCACAGCTTCACTTCGGTAAGAGACAGCTTTGGCAGAGTTCCTGATGGATTTTGTTCTACAAACTACGTAATCAGTGGTTTTGTTAATGCACTTTATTTCAACTGATTGTAAACATTTTTATTGTATGTTTCCTGCTGCTCTTTGACTCTTATTGATCATTAAGACGTGCATATTTTTGAAGTAAACCAGATGAGGATGTTAGCTGACATCATCTAAGCTTCGCGTTCATAGCTGTTCAGTATCAAGCTAGGAGGGAGGAGAGGAGGGAAGCACTCCCCCCTTGTTGGGAGATCTCCTTTGACCAGGACTTTAGAACCAAGGGCTGACTCTGGATCAGCGTTGCTGAGTTAAGGACAGGGTGGCACAGGACTTTGGTGAGAGCTGAAACTGTGCCAGCAAAATGTCAATATACTTGACTATGACAGATAAGATTGTTCCTTCACTCAGTATAAGTGATCAAGTTTCAGGTCAAGGAATTAACAGTAATCTACAAAGATAAAATATACTGGGGAGACAGGAAAGAGGGGACAGTTTCTCTTCATTCTCCTCCAGCTGCAATTTGTTTAAAATCCCTTACTCCTCGGTCATCTCAATCTATCACCTCCCTGAAAAACAACTCAAACCAACAGAGTACCATTCTTCCTGGGTGAGCCATTAGAACCCTTGATTTAAATCAGATCCTACTTTCTCTCAATATTCAGTAACTTCAAACTTCTCCAAAATATGGACTGTATAAGAGGATATCACATCTGTTATTTGGCATGCGATCATTTCAATACTTCTGACAACTACAGTAATTCTTCACATAAAAAAGCTCACTCTATTTTTAAAAGTATTTTAAAATTTGATAGGAAAAGTGAGAAAACCAAGACACACACCATAATTAGCCATGTATTTATGAATCGCTAGCAAAGTCCTTGAACGTGGATCTCCCAGGTATAAATCATGTCTTATTTGGGAGCACAGAACACCCAGCATTGTAGCTCTCCCTGCAGTTGAAACAATACTCAAAATTTAATCAAACTTAGGAAACCATAAAAAGCCAGGCAGCTCAATTTCACTTTAAAACAAAACCGATTTCCATTCACTCACACGCTCAGATCCACACACTTACAAGCACCTCCATGTGGTGTCCAAGACTCATGAAGCCAGGATGTCTGTCTAGGACTCGTTACGACAACACAGAGAAAAATGGACCCCAGCTATTGAGCTCTTACCACTTTGGGCTCTTCTTAGGCTGGCAACCGTGTGCTGGTTTTGGATAAGGCCTTGTTGTACTATTTAGGAACTATCAAAAATCAGTCTGTCCATCTTGTCCTGCCTCCAAGAGTCATCAGGATTTGCTCATTTGCCCACCTCCTTACCACCTGCACGCAGGCACATGCTAGAATTTTGATGACCTACTAATGTACGTGACTTCAACACATGCCATTCCTACAGCTCTTCTGCTGCTGCTATTCCTTCCGGTGCCTCTACTCCCAGACATTCTCATTCATACCAGTCTTAATGTGTCTACTACAATTCTCCAAAATTTCAGTGATCACCAACCATGGAAGAGAAGTACAGAAATTATAATTCTCTGCAAAACAGAGCAAAGAAATTGTTTCAGTGCACAGAATTTTAAGGCAAGAAGTGAACTAACCATAATTCGGCCATAGGTTATAAACAAGTCTTCAGATATCAGCCAGCCTTAAACCGTGACAGTTTCTTTAATAGTCTTCTATTAAGACCACACACATTCCATGTTACCTCTCTCAAGGGATTACTATACATTGAAAAATGTTCTAGCAAATAAACTAATTTAGAAGATATTTATTTCCAGGTACCACCAAAAAAATCCAGAACTCTCATCTGCTTTACTCACTAGTTCATCTTCCTGTCTTAACAATATTTTAAAAAACCAAACCAAACCAAAACAGGAAGTTAGGGCTAATAGTATGTTGTTTTTCATGGAACTGATCAAAACATCCTCTCAAACTGATACACGCTATCTGGAAACCACAGTCCCCACTGATGCCTTCCATCTTCCTTTTGCATTTCAATGTTCTGAACATGAGCCAAGTAATTGGAGCACTGAGCCTAGTACAGATAGGCTGAGGGAGAGGGAGCGTCACAAACACCACACATTTCTAAAAAAGAAAGCAAAAAGCATTGTCCATTTGCTTCTAGTCTAGTAGGATTTCACTATGAAGGGAACACGGTTAATTCAACATATGGAAAGATAAAGTTTATTGTTCTTCAGATTATTGCAACATTTGAAAAGCACTGGTCTTTGTGCTATCCTCAGGGAACTGTAGGTTACTTCAACAGTCTAACATAAATACACGACCAAATGAACAAATTCCTTACCTTTGCCCCCGTGGGTCTTATCTGTAGAGGCTGTTTAAGAGATGATTTTCAGTGCACCTGAGGGCAAGTTTTCATCTTTATTACAGAATTCAGATATGAATTCTCTTGAGAATTACAAGAAGCAAAATTAATCTCTGAAGACTTTAATAACTAATTTAAGAAAAAAATGTACAGGGAAAAATGACTGCACCTCTAAATCTGTAAACGAATCACTAGGGTGAGAAAAAGAAGGGTTTTTTTCAAATCATATTTTCTGGTCACTTCGGAAGGAGGTCTTGAGCCTCATGTTCTCAGGTGGCTAGCACATGCCCTAGCACATCCAGACTATAGAAACGAACATTTTTCAGTCAAGCAAACAAATAATTAGCTTCTTCAAAGCAGAACAGATTTCATGACATACTAAGAGAACTCCAACACCAGATCCAACACGCAACAGCTCTACTGCCATGAGACTGAATTCCTTCTGTATGACAGCAAGAGCATGGATTTGAAAATAGAGTCTTTTATTTCCTATACTAGGCCCTAAGCAGTTCTTTTATTTTTCTCTTAGTAAGAACAGGCTCACTTTAGGAAGTAGGGCTCCTGCTGAGAACTGCAAGAACTAAACCTGATAGGATCCTTTACTTTATCCTCTAGGTTAAGTATGAGAACTGCACAAAACCACCTCAGGTCTTCTGATTCACAGGAGCAGGCATGATTATGTTAACACACACAGAACTGCCAGCAGAGCTGTAAAACTGCCAGCCAGGAGCAGGAGCTGTATAATACCCCCTGGGGGAAGAATGCCCAAACACCCACACTCCATTTATATCCCATTATAACTTCCTTCAGCTCTGGACTTTGCTGACACCAATGGTCTCCAGACTAATTTGCTAGCGGCTCTATTACTTAATGTAGAGGTATAGTTAAATGCATCTGATTCACCTACAAGCAGCATTTCTTCTCTTCCGCTTCCAGAATTGGTGTGGGTGTTTTTCTTAGAATTCCTCCACAGTGACATTCTCCATAGAGATCCTTACGTCATTTTGCATCTCCCTCCTTGAAATTCACCCTGTGACAATTCCTTTCATCCCCTCGCCTCGTTCATATGCATTTTCCTTAGTGCTTATTATGAAGTGATCCATGGTGAAGTCTTCCTTCCCCTCTCTAAAATGTCCTTCTTAGACTGCTACCATTGACACAAGCCAAGGTAGCTCTTCCCTTAAACCAGCTTGTGAAGCAAGAAATTAAAGTCACAACTCCAAGAATTACAGCTAGTTTAAGGTAGCAAGATCGAACTCAGATATTACTGCAGTAACAAGACACATGAGCCAACACAGGCCACAGAAACTTAGTAAAGAACTTAAGTACTTACGTAGATGGTTTTCCCATTCCGTCAAGGTTTACATACAGGCTTAAACCTTTTTTAAGTAGATTTTTCAAAGCCAAGCAGCATTAGGACCAACTGTAGGTATTGTTACAAAAATATACATTCTTTCTCCCCCCCTGCAAAAAGAAACAGTTAACTAAAGCAAGCTTTCGTTCACTATTCCTCTCCATCTATCTCCCGTCTTTTTGAGCAGCGGAAGTGGTCATTTACAAAGGCAGGTGCAAGTGTGCAGTGAAATCCACGTAAGTGGGTGGCATCAGTACCACAGCATGCCCAGGTTGTGAAGCAAAACAGCACCAACTGGTGAAAGACTGAAGCAGAAACTTGGCAATGTGGCAAGCTCTCAAGTCATGGAGATCAGGCAGAAAAGGGATAGACAAAAGGCCTGAAAAAGGGATTACACAAGGTGAACAGCAGAAAATAAAAGCTGTCCAAGATCTCTACAAAACTAGAAATGCCACATACAAAACAGGTAGATACTAAAAAAGAGGCAGCAGCAAATGATTCTTAGACCCTAAAATTAGTACTACAAAGCGTGGATTGTGTGCACACTTGCTGAGACTATAGAAGTTCTTTTGACTACAAAACTATCAAGAAAGAATGAGAACTCACAGCAGAAAAAGGTTGAATGAGCCTTCAGTTAGCATAAAAAAAAAAAGATGAAGATCAAATTGGCAAGCGAAATCATTGCATCCAGACACCACCAAAATCCTGAAAAACTTCTAAATCAAATATTCCCTATCATCCTTATGAAAACAGATGCATAAGCACATTACTGACGTATTTATTATTACAGAAACCTGGTAGCAAAATAAAGGTAAGTTTGACACAAGGAATCAGCAATGCATTCAGAAGCACTGACATAAACTGGTGCATTCATATCGTGTCACTGTGAAATGCAGAAAGCACACAAGTACTTATCCAAGCCAGAAACAAAACTCCCATTGACTCAAGTATATCCAGGGCTGGAACTAGAAAGATGCACAGAATAACCTCGGGGACATTTCTGGAGGGCATGCCCCTGTGGCATGGGACACACCTGCTATTACCCAAATTTAGAAACAATTATGGGCAGGATAGATCAGATTTCCACATGCTCATGGACTAAAACTACTTAACAGAAAGCACAGAAAACCAATTGTTTCCAAGCACTCTAGTGTGACAATTCTTTAAGTTACATCAGAAGCAAAAGCTTCCTGGAAGAACACAAGGCCAGGCTTAGGCTAAGTGGGTTCTGTTGTAGCAGCAACTTCTCATCAAGAGTAACTGCTCGACTGCAATTTTGAACAGGCATTTCTGCCCACCCTGTCCTACAGTTTCATTGTGCCTTCAGCCATTAGCATCTGCTAGCTGAGAATGCTGAACAGCAAGCAGCTTGCAAGGAGGTTGGCAAGGAAAGGAAAAAATAAGTCTCAAAACTGAACAGCTTTGTTTACAAACAAAGCACTGGTCTCCCTCAAACAGTCCAAAAACTTCAGAAGTCCACTTTAGAAAACAGTTACTTAAAAATGGCATATTTCAAAACAAGAGAAAGAGGGTAAGTCTAGTATTTGATTTTTGCAATGCTAAATAGCAATTTTAGGAGATTTATTTATTTTTGAAGTACAGAATGGAGCACATACATAAGACCTGGTCTTCTTCACAAATAGAAGGTACATTCACTGTTCTGAAGGAAGCTCATGCATTTAGCAGCATAGTTCATTCAAAGAGCTGTCTTTTAAGTCAGTTAAGACTGACAGCTAGTGGGGAAGAAGGAAACATTTTAGATTTCTAAACACTGTTTCTAGCTTCTACTGCTTAGCACTATGCTACTCCTACAGCAACGTATAAATTGGCAAGGAACATCATTATGCTGAAGCTTATACATTACATACAATGCCACATTGGAATAAAAAAAATATATATTCTCTGTTGTAACTCTTCATTACAAAAATAACAGATGGAGAAGACAGACTTTCAGGAACAACCTCACAGAAACTAGGCAGGCTGAGACATGCAAACATTTGACAACATACACACACACATGAACAGATGTTACACTGAGGACTAAAGAACTGCACAGATTGAAATACTGTGTTACTGAGGACAGGTGTTATCAAAAGAGTTTTTAAAAGTAACAATAGTTAAATCTTGTTGTCTAACTAGTCTCATGCTGATCTGCAAGCCTGTTGTGGTCCATACACACTCTTAAATTTCAGCTCTACAGGAAGCTTCTGTACCCGTTATTAGAACATGAAGTCTGAGTAAAAAATAACTCGGTCCCGAGTTCTGTTGTTTTCACATACAAGTTCATTTTATCTTAATAACAGCAGTCAGGACTGAACAGGTTAACTACAAAAATGTCAGTTGGTATTTCTTTTTCTCCTCACCTAGAAAAAACTGCAAATTAGAAAGGTCTCAAGGAAGTTTAGTTCATACTAAACCACGTGCCAGACAAAAAAGGGTGAAATAAATGTACACTAGAAGACAGACAGTCTTAGCTGAGAAGCAATACAGAATTCTGACACACAACACCCTACTAAAGCCACTTGAGTAGGTACAGGATACATTGTCTCAGCAGCCTGAAGTTAGATTACAGTCTTGTCCCTTTACCAGTACAAAAGCCTATGTCAAGGATCCAGACTTGATTCGTGTTCTTCAGTTTCATCAGGTAGTTCTTCAGCAGATGCGCCACACACGTTGTCCTGGTTATCTGCAGACTGATTTAGCTCATCAGGTTCCCCAGCTGCAACCTGAGTTGTTTCCTCTTCCTCTTCTTCCTCAACTTCTCCATCATCCTCCACGTCCATTTCAAACACTCTCACATGACGGAGATTTGAACTTAGCTATGGATACATTAAGACATTTCTGTTAATAACTAAATAGATAAAAACACCAATAGAATTTTAAATGTCAGCCAATAGCTTTGAAAACAGCCTTTATCTTTGAAATGGAGGTTATCAAGCAAATCAGCATCTTTTTTATTGCTCTGCAGGCTGAAAAGTAAAGGAAGTAGGTCTATTAATTCCTGTTAAAGTTTTCCCATGTTGTGTTATGAGATAGGTATGACTGTATGCTGACACACTTATAACACATTATGAGAGAATAATCTACTTGTTAAAAAAAAGAGTTTTTATAAAATCTCACTAAATTGACAGAAACAGGTTATCGCTCTCTCCAGTCATAGCATGTTTTCTTTAATAGTTTACAGGCTTCTTCACAGATACTGTACTTACCACACAGGAAACTTTTCTAATGCCATTTACAGCAACATACTGAGCTTTCATATTCTCCAGCACTCTCCACTGATTCTCCAAGAAGACAGTACGTGTGGCTATCTCACCACTTTGTTCATCCAGCCTGCACATGGCCAAGAGGAAAAACACAATACTAGTACATAAGTAACAATTCCAGTACTAAGAAAAATCTCAAGTCAGTCCATTTTTTTTATGTGTAAGTTTCATTATATCATACACAAGGAGCAGACAAGCATTTGAAACCATTGTAACTCTGCCACAGATATTCTAGAGCAGAGGATCCAACTGTGGAGACACAACATGTTTCAGCATCAGGTAAAAGATGACAGAAGGTGAGAAGGGAGTTGTATGAAGCCTCATCTTCCTACAAGTAACAGCTACTGAGGATGAGGATGGCCTGCTTTCAAACCTCTCCTCTGCAAGAAGGGGAATGTCTGAACAAAGTCCTGGAAGCAATGCCTCCACTTACACAGAAGTTGGTCCCATGACCTTTAAAAGATGTATCACTCCACTCCCCACTCATAGGGACTGTATGAAGGAATTGCCTATTACAGTGGACAGGCTTAGCTTTAACTTGGTTTTAATATTTTCTGTTCATTCTTCAATACACAATTTCTTCGTGTAAACAAAAATATTTACAGTTCAGTATGGCTCTTTATTTTGAGGTAAAAATATATCTCAAGCAATCCACCAGAGAGGCATAGGGAGAAAAAAGAAAAAGCGAATGAGCCGCAACAACTAAGAGATGGATTCACCTCTTGAATTACATTGGCCTTCTCTGTATATGTGTTCACTTTCTCTACATGCTCTCCTCTCCGTAGGCCAACACTGAGAGAGGCATCATTTCTCGTGTTTCAACACTAAGCTGACAATAGCTGTAAGTGTGACTACCAGGGGAATGATAAAGAGTATCTTTCTTTAGTATTCTTATTACAAGGCAGAGGCGTAAGCAAAGATGCTAAAAACACTCTAAATTCAAGTATTCTGACCAGCAGCTAGCGTCCTCTAAAGAGAAGAAGATTTCTGTTTCAACAGGATGTCTTGGATTGGTCCTCCCATTTCATGAGAGCCACATACACAGGTAGTATTCAGTCTCAAAAAAGCAAAACCAATGCCAAACCAATCCACAAAAAAACATCAAACAATTTGTTCAGAAAGCTTCCACCTCCCCTCCCCACTCTCCCTAGCACAAAAAGAGCTTTTGTCTTCAAATCTTTACATACACACACACAGCACGCGTAACTGTACACTATTAGACTATTTCATTAATCTGCTTTTCAGTTCTGCATTTTCAGACTCGCTCAAAGCTTTTCCAGTACCTTTTAGCAGAATCCCAGATGAATTCCGTATCTTGGTCCTCATCTGTGTATACTGAAGACAAAGGCAGCTGAGCCAAGACTCTCTCCTTGCCCTCTTGTTCCACACTCTCCTTCAGAACTACAGTTACAGTTTCATCATCATAGAAGTGTGCATCTAAACAACTGTAGCATCTACAGGGAAAAAAAATCAGAAAGCATCAAGGAATAAAAGTGAATACAGAACTAAAACATGTTTAAGTTTCTGAAGGAAAAAAACCCAAACTTACTATCAATCTTATTTTTTCCTGTTTCAGGTGAAATGAAAGAAACAGTAAGCACAAACAGCAAAGAAAATTTAGAAACACAACTGAAGGTACTGCAGGCAATCACATCTGGCCTTTCCACATGAAAAAGATGAGATTAGTCTGCCACATCTTCTAAGATGCCTTTGTTCAGGCATATCAAGTTCACTCCATCTTACTTAAAGAACATCACGGATATAAGCAAGAGCTGTTTCCAGCTAGCTTTGTTTCTTGCATATGTGCTAAAGCTCTGGTTTTCAACTAGAAAACAAAAATTTACTTGACCTTGAGATGAAGTGCAAAATAAGACTCCCACAATCCTGCAGCTTCATGCACCTGTGCTATTTCTTAAAGGCTGACTCACTCAGGTACTACAAGCTGGTCCAGCACCTGAAGCAGTAACTTGTAGGATAAAAGCCAAACTGTAATGCCTGAAAAGTTAACTTAATATAAAATAAACACTAGAAAACATGGTCTTCAATTTAGCAACCTGCAATTACGGAGGAAAAATCAAATATACTGACCTGGAGTCTGAGCTCTCGTTTATACTGTTGTTCAAGAAGTTTCCAAACTCTACTGCAAGTATTCCATTACTGACAGACCTAGAAGAAGTGTTCATCATCTCAGTGACTGATTGCTTTTCCATTCATAGAGAATTCAAAATCTCTAACGGCAACTGTGGCAAGAGGTGGTGTAAGCCCATCTAAGCTTAGCACAACACACAGCTACATCCCAAGGTGATGTAACTGGTGGATAGGAACCTTTTGATTTCTTCTGCCCCTCAGCAAAATGTGACTAATGAAGTCAAAAGAGAAATGGCACCTGGCTTGTGACATACAGTTGTTCTTTGCTGAACTCTTGGCTCAACTGTCCTAGTCTCAGGTCCATTAAGTTACTTGTAATTCAGCAAACTAGTTTAGACTAATTTAGACATCAGTGAGGGAGGAAATAGGACAATTTTGTCATCAGCAACTCTGAACTGTAAACACAAAGGATCATTTCACCATGTGTTTTCTTCAGCAGTAAAAGTGCTTTAAAAATTCCCATCCCTATCACAGTTAGCTTCTCAAATTAAATGACACAGATCATGAAAATCAGTATTTTACAGAGAGGACGAGTTTTTGTTGTTTTCTAAACCCAGGTCATTTCAGTGATCCCACTGACACAATACAGCTTAAACAGTTGTATCAGCACAACTAGGCAGTGACAAACTGCATCTTGGAGACAGAAACTCCTGAAGGTACACAAAACTACACCCCAAAGAGATGTATTCTATTTGTTGCACCTATGGGTCCACCTCCCATATATCCTTAGAGTATTAAATTACAGGCTGCAAGGGGTTACTTAATTAATAATACTTACAGCCAGACAAAGCAACACTGAAAGCATGATTCCCTGTAATTTTTCACAAGTTTGCACAAGCAAGTAATTCTGTGAGGAGCAAAACTAAAGGAACTTGATTTTTTTTTTCCTAAGTCTAAAATCATCTTGGGTCTTGTGATTAGATTTTCTGAGTCTAACACAACGTAAACTCCTGCTGCAGTCTCCTACTGCACTTCCTAATGTCCTCCTCATTTTCTCTGGTATCCAAGAAAGATTGTGTTCACGCTGCTCATTGCTTCTTTTAACAAAAAGATTAAAATTGTAATTGCCTCTGTGCATACGTGCTGAAGCTCACAAACCACTTTTTCCGCTTTCTGTCATACCTGGAAGTATCAGTATGTCTTCTCAAAACGTATATTTTAGAAATAGAATTTTCTAATATGGTGAAGAGAACATAATGTATATTGGATGTTTTGTCATTCCACCTGCAATGTGGGAGAAGGAAATGAAAATTCTGGTCAAGTTTTAATAATTGGTAAATGACATAGAACAAAGAATAGCAGCATACTTACAGAAAAGGTAGTTTAAATAACTGAGGTGTGGAATCTTCACTGAAAAGGACAAAAAAAATCAAACCAGTTTATAAAATGCTACTGTAGTTTTGTGGAACGGAGCTTTAGAAATAATGTAAAGAAATACCTCTGAGAAGTTTTGTAGAGAGACATGCAGACTGCTTGATGCACTGACTTCCCAATTACATCCTAACAAATACAATGAAAATAGGCCAAAAAATGCAGGCAGCTATTCATAATTACACACCTTTTTAAGACAAAACCCCCCAAACAAACAAAAACACTTCAGTACATTTGAAAGAAAAATTTACAAATATTTATGCTGAAATAAACATCCTTATTGCAAACGCTACTTGATACATTTGTTTCATGTTTCTTCGGAATTATATATAGACTAATGTATTGCCAACTAACAGTTATCTAGTACATAACGCATACACCAAGCTAATTAATATTGAAAATAGATCTCAATAATGTGGGAACACAAGATGTGAAAGAAAAAAGCCCCCATTACACTCTCCCTAGTGAAAGGCTCGAGACATCTTGGCAGTGGTGAAGCTGGGCTACATGCTACCATTTAAGCTGTAGGCAACTCAAATTCAAAGATTAAAGCTTCAGGCCTTACTAAGCATGACTACTATCTTCAGTTGACTGCTATCCCTAAAAGTTATAATTTATATAAATTGTACTTACCGCTGGCTTTTGTAAACACTGATCAATGACCCCTTCCATTTGCCTTTTGACAAAATGCAGTGATTTCTCAGGATAGTAGGGAAACAGAAGCGGACTCTCTGTAAACAGACGAAGTTAATTTTAAAAATGCTTGTATCTCTATAAAAACATACTACATCATTACTAAAGCGATAAATTGGAATGAGTCCAGTGGATGGTCAGTAAGATGGTCAGAGGGCTAGAGCGTGTGCTTTTCGAGAAGAAGTTGAGGGGGCTGGGTTCATTCAGCCTAGAGACTCGATGGCTAACAAGGAGGAGCCCATTGGTCTCTTCAGCCGCCTAAAGGAGTAAAAGGAGAAGTGTAACAGTCATAAGCTCCAGCAAGGGAGATTCCAATCAGATATAAAGAAAAATAGTTATCACAAGGACCGGTTAGTCACTGGAGTAGGGTACTCATAAAGGCTGTGGAGACTCCATCCTTGCAGGCATAGAGGACTCGACTGCACAAAGCCTTGGGCAACCCAGCCCAGCTTCAAAATTAGCCCTGCTTTGGTTAGATTAGGTGAGCGTCTAAATAACTCCCTGATTATACATTCTAGCTCAAGTAGCTAACTGGATTACAATACCAAACAAGATAAATGAATGAGAAACGGAGGCTGGCCTGCCCCTTCAGCTTTTCAAAATTGCAAAAAGATGGAATTGCATTTATCCTAGTTGTCATGAAATATCTTGATTAAGCAAAACAATTTCCATATTTATAGTAGCTATGATTTGGCTTCAATAGGACTGATTTGTTCTTATGAAATGAACTACTTCATAAGATGATACTTAGCTTTTGAGATAAATCTCACTACTTAAGTACATGATCTGTTTCTTTTCCAATGTTTAGCTGGAAAAATGACAAAAATTACATCAACCAACAAAGCAATATAAAACACCAAAGGGTAGAAAGCGTTAATGACAGAACAGTTCTGCGAGCGAGACAAACACCTCAATACTTGCCAAATTAATACCAACAAAACCACTTACAAACCATCACGAATCTTGGGCAGTAACAGAAATTACCAGTCAAGTAGTCTACACATTTAAAGTATCAAACATATTTCTAAAGTGTCCTGGTTTGGGCTAGGACAGAACCAATTTTCTTTTAGTAACTTTTGGTTTTAGTTAAGTCTCTTCTGAGAAGCTGTACTCTCTGAAATTAACTGCATGTTTTTTCCAGACAGTAGCTGCTTCTAGCAGTGATAAGGCTCGGTGTTTATAGTTAGTGCTGGAACATCAGTAGGAACAGTATGCAGTAAGGCTCCTGCTTATAGTTATCCCTGTGGAGACCAAGGTCGATGCTTGCTTCTGCTAACTTTCTTATGCACTGGAGCTGAAAGAGCAGAGAAGTGGTCACACCTGCGACCCTGCGGTGGGGAGGAGCAGGTTGGACTGGTGACCCAAAACTGACCAAAGGGAGTATTCCATCCCATATGCATTATACTCAGTATAAAGCTGAGGGATCACAAGGGTCTCGCTCTCTTCTTCTATGGCTGGCATCCAATGAGGACTCTGTCCAATTCTTCTGCCTTCAATCCCGATCTGTGCGTTCCCAAATCCAGCTCCTGCCTGCTGCTGAGTATAGTCCGTGACTTTCCTGGGGCGTGCCCTGCAGCGTCTGGGTGATGTATTTGTCATCGGTGGGGGGGAGCTCGATATTGGGTTTGTACATATTTGTATATTATTATATATTTCATTATTATTTTTCCTATTATTATCATACATTATTATTGTATTTAGATTAAAGCTGTTTTAACTTTTCCAACCCGTAAGTCTCTTTCCCTTTTCTCTTTCCCCCCCACCCCATTTTGGGGAGGGAGGGAGGTAACAAATAGCATCTGTTGCTCGTTTAATAGCCAGCCCAGCTTTAAACTGTGACTCTAAAGTATGTTTAAAAATACACTTTCTAAATGCCAAACAAACTATGCCAAACAAACATGGGACCACTTTCCACCTTTTTATTGAACTAAACAGACAGAAAAAGGCACCTATGGCAAATTCTATTACAAGACAGCTTATGCTGTAGAAGTTTCACAGTCTACGGTTTCTAAAGTTAAACAAGAATAATCTTCACCATCAGCTTGATTACTCACAGTCTCTTACTTATTTTTCACCACTAATTAACAAAATAGTCTGACTCCAGTCAAAGATAACAAGTTAGGACACTTCCCCCAGGTATGACCTAAGCACAATTATTACTTCCTTGAACTGGAATTAAGATCTCCTAAAACAGACATCTCCTGGGATTCCTTCAAAGCCAACATTTCTGAGACTGGTACACAAAAGGTAAGAAATTCCTAATACCCAGGAAATGGTAACTGACTGGGTAAGGAGCTACATAAAAATTGTGTAAAATAACAAGGCCCATTTATTTTATTCTCCTCAGATGGAGACCCATGACTAACACTATAGAAATAACTTGAAAGCATGAAAAAACAGATTACTCTTCTATATATGCTACATTCTATGTATACCTTTGATACACTTTTCACTAAAGCACACATTACCTTTAAGATGAGTACTATTTTTGAGAAAGTTAAACCACTGGTTTCCCTCTGTATTAGGTGGTGATACAAGGTCATCATCCTCATCTTTCAGGTACTAGAAAAGAAACAGACAGTTGTAGGATTGCATTTTAAGAATAAGGGACATTAGAATTCACCTCCAACACTGCCCCTCACAAGTCTGTTAAACATTTCTTCTTAATTTAACATGCCCTAATCTTAAAACGAAATATTCTACCCCTTCTTGAAACAATAAGAAAAGTCAACTGTTGTCTAAGATCGTATAGAGCTATTTCCATAAGAAACTGATTTTTAAATCAAGTTTGAGAACAAGTGATCAATGGCATAAAGACAAAGACATTTCAGTTTTACATTACTACTGCTGGCTGCAAAGAAGTTTGACCCTTTTCCTAAAAATACAGCATGTGTAAAGTAAAACTATAAGATACGTTTTTAAACACTCCTTTTACTAATAATAGTGGAAAAAAATTAAAATACTCTCCTTTACCATTACTGGAATGTGCAACACAGAGCAAAAGGGAGAGAGAAGAAAAGAGAGCACAGCTTTAAAAGCTTCTCCATCTAAGTATTTTCTCATTTATTCTTTTTCCATTTATTCACTAGTTCTTTACCTGGCCAACTCTCTCCACGTTGAAGTATTTTCCTTTACGATTGTAAAGTTCTGGTGCCTGAAAAAATAATGCAAACAAAACCATTATTTAAAACCAAAGTTAATGAGAAGCAGTGTACAAAAAGATGATTCAATTATTTTATTGTAAGATTTTTTAGATTCAGTTCTTGGTGGCAAAAATACAGCCAGATGCTGTACGTGGCAAACCAATATAACTTACCTCATTGAAGTGTTCAGTAAGAAAATCAGCAACAAACGTGATATCTTTTTGAGTCATCTAAAAGAAAAAAAAACAAACGGTGACAAAAGCAAAGGATAAGAACCACATTTCAATGAGCACAGAACACATGTTCTACTGGCTGAACAAGTGCAGCTCCCTCAGCCTGTCCTCACAGGGTAAGCGCTCCAGCCTCCAATGTGCTTGGGAGCCCTCTGCTGAACTCACTCCAGTTCATTCATGTCTGGCTTGTACAGGAGGGCCCCAAACTGGGGGAAGTGTTCTAGATGCAATCTGATGAGCGCTAAATAAAGAGGGTAACTACTTCCCTTGACATCCTGGCCGTGCTCCTGTTAGTACTGCCCTGGTCACTCTTGGCAGCCTTTGCTGCCAGGGTGCACTGCTGGCTCGTGCCCAGCTTGCATCCACCGACATCCCCAAGTCCATCTCAGCAGAGCTGCTCCCCAGCCAGTTGCGGCTCTGCCATATAACTGTAGCAAGTTACTCTTCCCAGACAGAACCCTACAATTGTCCTTGTTGAACTTCAGGAGGTCCCTATCTGTCCATCCCTTAAGCCTACCTATGTCCCTCTGGAAGGCACCTCTGCCCTTGAGCATACTAACTGGTTCACCCAATGTGATGGTGTCTGCAAATCTGATACAGCTGTATTCCATCCCCCTACCATCTAAATGCTAAAGATGTTAAAATCCCATTAGTCACACCAAGACATTAACATGGTCACTTAGGACATATAAAGAGCTGCTATACAGAGAGGTCTCGCATTCACATACTGTGTACTAAAAAGCAAAGAAAACAGAGTAATTAATTCATGTGAGACAGCATGTAAGTGTGAATCTGCAGGCATCAACTTTCTCAAAGAAGTGACACAGACACTATCCTTTAAGTTTTGGAAAAAAAATAAACCTTTAGTCTTGCCCTCTAAGTCAAGCAAACTACAGCACATACCACCATTTATTAGAAAATGTTACTACTACCTTGTTCAGCTCTGGAAGCACATGATCTTCTGACATCCTCAACATGGCTGAGGGAAAAATAATATTTTTACTGTATTAAAATTAATATGTTTTCCTAATATTCCTATTTTTCCAATGGCTATGTAATAAGACAGTGCTGATAAAAAAGAAAAAGATTAAGCTGTCAGAAGCAAGTGACTCTGGAAAGAAGAATTATGAATTGAGACTGCAATTAAGCCTCACTTGCCCCACTACCTTACAATACCAATCTTAGAGAATTTTATCTTTGATCTTTTCCAAGTGCATCGTACCCTCCACAAGACTGAGATAAGATTATTATAAAAAAGTTTCACAAGAATTTATTCATGTACATGAATATATATAAAATACATGAATACTCTCAAGCCTAGAATAATGTGTTTTAAGAGAACTGCGCAGAACTAATTTTAAATCAGTGAGGCTTAGATAAACAGGTCTCTGTTTAGTTTCAACACAAGCAAACAGTGAACATTTAAATAATGAAAGTTCTGACGTTATGACAGAGAACTCTGATAGTTCTGCTTTCTGCAATTTTTAAAATGAAAATTATATTTCAGCTTGTAAGTGCTAACGCTGCATTTCTAGAGCTTTTACAGTATCTGGTAAGATTGCTTAGTTTTTTGCAAAGTGGTTCTAAAAAGATCAATTAAAAATTATAAACCTATTCATAACCACTTTATAAAAACAAGCAGGCTAAAATACAGTGTTCTGCACTTTCTTCGAACATTTTACCTGCAGCTACCCAACTACAGTGGGAGGTGGCTATTAAGTGCATCTAGACATTCAGAGACTGTTTACAGCTGTGCATAACCTTACAGCTAACAAGGTGTCCACAGGAGAAAACAGCAAGTGACAGAGCAAAAGAGAGTTAGGCTACACTTCACATTTGGTGTAAACTAAATAAAGTCCTCTAATTTCTTCAAGTCAAGACCAGCAGATTGCTCATGACACAGAAAACAGTATGGAGTAACATTACAGGGTAAGTATATGCAATACCACCGTAGACACACCAAGTTTAATTGAGAACTATCAAATTTATGATCTTTGTGTTTAATATTACAGTTATTCTTGCCTCATGAACTGTAACGTTTTAGATGTCCAGAAATTTTCTATGATAGAAATAAATAGATGCTTACAATACAAAACAGATACTGGATGTTTACTACGTCATCAAGCTTACCAACATACAGCCATCGAAAAAATGCTTTGAAGTTTTTCATACTACTGTCGATAACTCTGAGCAAGAAACAAGAAGAGAAATTACAGGATCTAAATGCACAAGCTGCTCCAGGCTTAAGTGCCATCACAACTACAAAGGCCCGCAAGTACTATGAATTTTTTTTAAAAATGCCCAATGCATCCTCCCAAGTAAGACCATTCTTGGGGTATGAGTCTACGAGACGCAGTGAGACAAGATAAAAGTTCACCACCAACAGAGGAGCCTCACTCTCCCAACCTCCTCTATTCCCAGCCACATGCTTCCCCTTAGATACAAGGCTCAACAGGCACGTTTTTTAAACTCTCCAGACTCTATACTTACTGAAGCAGTTCATTTGCTTTCAGGATGAAAGAACCAACAGCAGTAATAGCCTCTGCAAAAAGAGCTAACTATTATTATTAGGCTTTCAAAGGTGAAATGAGAGTGAGTAAATAGCAGACACACTACTGTACCTTCAATTCCAGATGCATCTAATCCCAGAGACTCGTATTTTTGTTTCCATAAAGCCATTCCTTTCAATTCACTCAAGTGGTATAACAGCGCCTCAGAGCCACTAGGAAGGCAGAGCAAAGTAGTATAACCTGTCAGTCACCCTCTGGAAATTCACCGCTTTGCTGAATGCTGTTTTTATCACTTAATGCGCAAAGTGGAGAGCTTTGTAAGGTGGTCTGGTATGGAAGAGTTCGAAGTATCACTTCACAGAAAAGCAAATTTTGTCCTAACGATTTTAAGCACCACACAAAGTTGGTGTGAATATTTTGTATATATCCTGTGAACACATCAGGCAGTGATATACAGGTGATGTGTCATGGAGACTGTTCAATAGTTCTCCATATTCACTTCAATAGCTCTCCATTACCCAAAACCAAAACGCTACATTTTGCCACGATCACAGTCTTTGCACCAGCACATCTACATACGAAGAACCACCACAACAGCATAATGTCTTTCAGCAAAGCATATAATGTGCCATTTTATCCTTAATTCATCAGACTTTCTTTGACTTACCTCTGCAAATGACTTATGACCAACTTTTGTATACTGGAATAGGAAGACTCTATGGACTGACCAAGTTTTTTTAAACCCTGTTAAAAAAGAAATACAAACACATAATAATGTTCTGTTAACTTAACAGAACAGTGATTTAAAAATATTGAAATAGATTATTTTAATATATGTTAAAAAATATTAACATACCTTTACTGTCAGTTGGTTCATTAGTAATGCCTGAAGTTCCAGACTAAGGGGAGTGGGGGAGAGAACCAAATATGTGTTAATTTTGTATTTCAATATCAAATGTAAATGCATACTCCGATAAAAGAACATTAACTACCTTGCTTTGCCCCATAATAACAGCTGCATAAACTCATCCTGAACGGAAGTGGTTGTATTCTTTTCCTGCCAGTCAAAATGATTGAAACAGATTGGTAAAGAGATTAAATCCAGGCTACCAAATAATCTCAGAAACACTTCAATGAAAGTATATCGGAAAACCCACCCATATCCTTGAATGTTGCAATCAGACTACTGATCACTGGAAACTTTCTAGTATTTTAAGTTATTTTCAGTCATATTACCCAGTAAAAATTCTAAGCAGTCTGCCATCACCAAGAATCTATTTGAAAAAAAAATAAAAAAATTATTTGATTCAATTAACCTCTAGCCATGGTCAATGAACACAAAATTCAACCAAATCCAAAAGTATCTTAATCATGGCTGTTAAACATACTCTACTGAACTAGGCTGCAAGTCCTGGTGGGCTGTTACTCAACATTCACAGTATTCAGTTTATCGATGACTGAAGTACAAAGAGCAAGACCTTAAATAGAAATCAACTGATCAATAGCTGTGCAAGCTGAAAACTATCACTTTTGAATAACTTAGAATAATTAAAATAAAGAAGTACCACAATACAATCATGCTGTATTGTACTCAGATATCTTCAGCGTCAGAGCACCTGACACACAATAGCTTCCAGGTTGCCTCTGAACTTAAGAGATTGTTATCTGAAGGCATTACGCTTAAACAACGTTAAGATAAGCAGCATGGTAACATGAGCAACAGAATGACTGCGAAAAATGTTTTTTCAAAAGAGCGGTTAATACTACAGTACCTGTACAAACTTTGTTAGCCGTGAGTCCATCTGCATCAGTATTTCTTCCCACGCTTCACACATGCAGGTCAATGACAGCTTTATATACTGTAATACAGACACAGACATTAGTGTCATTCCCTTTTTCCCCCCCGCTTCAAAACACATGCAAGAATTCGATGTTGCAATACAAAGGGAAGACACGCTGTAGATATTATATCAAATTTATTATCAAATTCCAAGTTAGAGCTCTACATTTACTAAAAACCAACTTAAGCTTCCTACCAGAAAACATTTATTTTACTTGCATTAAGAACAGCGAAGCCTGTAAGAACTGTGATATTAAAAAGGTGTCATAACACAACTGTACCTGTAAGAGAGTTGAAATGTGAGTAAACTTCCGGGCCATTCGAGTTACCTCCGGTAAGTAACTTGATAATAGACTAGTGTCCAGCTATAACAATTGAAACAAGCAACAGTTAACAGATGATTTGTCTTTTAAGAAATTTTAGATTACAGAAATGAAAAGACGGATTGGGAGGACCCACAGAAAAACTGTCATTTCTCATTTCCTTAAAGTTGATTTTTAAGAGGGAAATACATTTCCTTCAAAATGGCAATAAAGGTTTT